>VZRJ01009199.1:540-25133 GCA_013397565.1 Ptilonorhynchus violaceus | reverse complement strand
CTGTTAAAGGGCGATAAAGCGGCTGGGCCCCGCTCATTTGGCCGCTATTAGGTTGCTAAAGCCGTGACCCGGGTCGCTGTTTTTTTCCTAAATGCTGGAGCTTAGGGCACGCTTGAATGAACTAGATTGCTACCGCGGGCGGCATCAGCCGAGCGCCCGGGCAGCTGGTATTCGGGGCTGGTGTTTATTGCTCTTTAATGAATATTGGCTTCATTCGCCTGCGAGAGATCGTATCGCGGGCGCGCACCTCAGGCTGGGGTCGTGGCTGGCGTTTGCTCTCACCCGGGCACCCTCGGCAGGCGTAAACCCCGCGGCACGGCTGCGTTATGAGCTTTGTTTTAGTGTGGTACCTGCTTACCTAGTCTTTTCAGCCCTGCGGTGGGAGGGCGTAACGAGCACATCCCATCGCTCCAGTCCTCTTGACGTCCCATTGCTCCAGTTGTGCTGCTTTGAGCTCGGTGCTGTGAGCAGCTGCCCGCTCCTTCACCGCGAAGTGCTGCGAAGCGTCAGCTGGGGCAATAAAGAGTAGGCATCTTCTGGCCATTCCTGTTCCTTGTTGGTTTCAGGTGCGACCGGGAGGTACTTGCAGTCAGGATCTTGGCTCTGGCATTCTCGTGTCTTCACACGAGATGCTCAGAGGTGTAGGCTTTCAAGAGAGTTTCATCAAACACAACAGAATCTCTGGAGACGCTGTTTTTAGTGAACCGATTTGAAGATTTGCCATGTTGAGATGAGAGCTCCATGCAGTAGCTGACTTTTCCTTTTCTGATTATTAACTAAACCAAAAATACATTAAATTTGTACTTTAATATTCTTGAGTCCATGTAGCTAGGATTTATTTTAGTTTATTGAGCCTTATACTCCCAAAAATGTTTTAGGCTTGCCTTCCTGAATTTAAATACCAGAGAGAGACTGGAAAATGAGTCCTGTGTGGCAGAAATAGGAGGCAGACTTCTCTTTAAGAACCTAGTTAATGAAATACTGATAATAAACTTGCTGGGTATCAAGTGCAGCCTCATAGCTCCTTGAGAGCCTGGAGCTGTTTCTTAGATTTTTTTCCTTTATAAACTTATATCCAGATGAAACTGGCCATTCTGTACTTTTTGAAATGCTTGCGTTAACCTTTGTGATTGCTACAGGCTGTTGTGTGGAAGGCCAACCACTCTGAGAACAATAAATTTAATAAGCCTTGGAAACTGAGAGCATGTTTTTGTATTAACTAAAGGGGGGAGGGGATTAAATAGCTCTGCTTTTTTTTTTTTCCCCTCACTCTTTCTCTGGCTGATCCTTTTCCTCTTTTCTGTTGTTTGGCGTTCTTTGGTGTCAGCTCTAAAAAACCCCATTGAACAGCTAGTTCAGGCACCTCAGAAAGTCTGCTGTACCAAAAAAAAAATTACCATGGTGAGTTAGGCAAGTAGTTGTGTACACCTACTTTCAGCTTGAAGGACCAAGCTGTCATCACTGTCTAGTGCAAAGATAGGCCTACTCTTTACCTGTGCAAGACTTGAAGTTATGGTGTGCACATTAATCTGTGGATGTAGAACACTTGTCTCATTATTTCCATTGCAATGGTAGCAAAAAGCTGTATGTGTTAAAGAATTGTGTGTTTTGTGCATTTGAGTTGGGATCTTGTACCTACATGGTGCATCAAAACACACGCAGAAGGTCCCTTTGGTGGTTCCTCATGTTGGGCCCCTCTGTTGCAGGCTGCAGGCAGCGGGATTTTCTCTTAGGCTTGTAGTGTGAAGCAGAGAGCAAAGGATGAAGTTGTTTCTGGTTGCAGAGGTGCTGTGACAGAGTATTAGACAAAGTTTTGGTTAGCAGTGAGGCTGAGTGAGGGAATTTAGTGGAAGCAGGTGAGGACAGCTGAGGTCAGGTTTACTGCAGCATGGACTGAGGAGTCATTCCATCTCCACGAGGAGTCTACCCTTGGCTAGCTCTTCTCGGCCTTGCACAGGAAGGTTCTTTTCCTGATTCTAGCTGGATAGGAGCTACACTGATGGAGAATTCTTTTCTCCATTAAGAAGCTGATGCCTAGGAGTACTGAACATCTGAAGCACCTTCTAATATCAGCAGGTTATCAAAAGCATTCAAAACCTGCTCAAAGCCAAGTCAACTGGAGCCAGTGTGGACTAAGGCCTGAAGCTTTTATGGGTAGATACCCAGAACCTCAGTAGGGCCTCCCCTACTAACAGTGTGATCCTTGATTTGTGGCTAATGCCATTTGATAATAAATTGATACTAGAAGAGTATCTTCTGTAATGCTCTGGTCTGTTTTTACGTTTTTTCATTGTAACAAAAAAGTATCACTGGCCTCTGTATCCAATAGCTAGAAGAGACTCTTCAGCCTGGTGCCTCTTTTAAGCTTTTGTATTGATATAATTATGGTGCTAGAAGTGGTGTCGGTTGGTTTTTTTTTAATCAACATGGCTAAACCAGGTTCAACCTCTAAACAAGAATACATCTTCACTCAGAGGCACCTTTTACTCATATGTATCATATTTAGTTAAGTCTTTTAAAACATACTATGTGAACACAGCTGCATCAATGTAGATATGTAGGTTTTTGTCACTACATAATCCACTGTTCTGTCTGCAGCCTTCTTTGGCTTCATTCTTGCTACATTGTGTCTGGATTTAGTGTATTCACAAATTTGTGTTGGTTGGCCTATGTTCAGTACACTATGCTTAATTTAAGAAGTTACGGCATGATGCATCTTGTGAAGAGCATGGCATGTGACCAGTCTTGCAGTTTTTGCTTGGAGAACTTGTGGGGAAACCATGAAAATGCTTCATATGTGCTACTTACAACGCAAATTTTAAGCTCCTGAGTAGACTTTCACAGTGTGCTTCTTCATCAGCATCCTCTGCACTAGATAAAGTTCTTACATGCATCCATTCAATGTATCAGCCTGATCTGTGCAGAGCTTTTAAAAGTCACTTGAGAGAGTGATGTAAAAATTTGAATGTGTCTATTTCATGAAAAAAAAGTCTTAAATTGGCCTAAGAGATTTATAAGGTAAAGTTGATAACCTGTTTAATTTTGTATTTTTAGCATTTTTATTATGATAGCTTATCCCTAAATTGTATCCCAAGGTACTATGTACTATCTTAGTTGTATATAAAAATATTTCTTGAGCAGGTATTGAAGAGCATATTCGAACCTGAAATGGAAGATAACACTTCTTGCGTGAACAACCACTTCAACTTTAGTGGTTTTTTTTCCTTTTTTTCCATTTCCGAGGAGTTAAACATGAACATGAGTTGTGCAGTGTCAAGACAGCGCACACTTCTAGTGTGCTAGAATCCTTGTTGCTTTGTTGGGGATTGATTTATTTTAACTATAATAAGTTTGAGTTTTTTTTTATTGTGTGCATTTTTTAGCTGATACAAACTATTTTACTTCTGTATGCATGCACTCAAAAGCTAAAATTTGGAAAGTGTTTGAGTGAATTTAACTAAATTTTCAAATTTTAGGTGAATAGGCCTTGAAGTAGCTTAAGAGTTTCTACTTAGTTTCTGAACAGTCTTGACCTCACATTCTAGATGGTTAGTGCTCAGACGAAGTCTTCCTTCACTGGGGAGAGCTGCATATACCAAACTGGTGTTCTTAAAAACAGTAGGTGATACTAAAAAAAAAAGTTTCTGAGCAACTTTTCTTTCTTGGACAGCTTTTAAGACCTTTCTTTTAAATAGTTAGACTGTTTAATTTAGTTGGACAGGTTTGATTCAGAAAGTGGCAATACAGGATAGATCAAGATCACTTCGTGATGCTGGTCTACTTCAGATCCTATCTTTCTGTTCCTGTTGCAGGTTCCATTGTTTAGTATCTGCAGGCCATAGAAAACATTCTTTCTTATACTACATATGGCATTATAGAGGCACATGTTTGAAGGTTAAAGTTTTACTTCACTGAAATTTTATTAACCAGTAGATGCTGTCCTTTGAATAAGGAAAAATGGGTAAAAATCCATACTAGCAGCTCTGTATTTTTCCTTTGGGGCACATGTATGTTTTTGATACATTGCCTGCAACATGAGCAGCAAAGGTCTATTCACAGGGCCTTGGCCTCTTAGTGGTTGCTGAGCACCCCTCTCATAAGAGTTTTGTCTTGTCACGTTGCAATAAGGATTATTTGGGCTCTCTGACTCATCTATCAACTATAACATCCTTGAAAATTTACACCCTCTGTAGAGCACAAGGGCTTTTATCTTGTCTTCCCTTCAGTTTGGGAAGTTGATTAGATGCAAAGACGAGGGGTCTGACAGTTGTTTTGAAATAAAGATATAGCTGGATGCAGAAAGAAAACAACACCTGTAAGGTCAACTAGTGTACAGGGTGCATGCAACTGTATTAGTGTTTGGATCAGATGTGAATCTTTGAATTGAATCTTAGTCACCTCTACTTGTGGTCGTAGGTTTGCATGGCAGAGTGATCGCAGATGATGTGAACCTTAATATTTTTTCAAATGAAACCAAATGGAAAGGTGTACTTCACTCATGGGTTTCCACTCCGCAGGCCTAGATCAGAACTAGTATCTGAAGTATGTAGTGTGAATGCTTGGTCTTCAATGCCAGCTCTTGCTGTGTGCCGCCACATCATGTTGCTCTGCAGTATGCTGCTCCTGAGTTCTTCAATCAGACCTCCAAGCTTGAGGCAACATGGTGATGAATTTCACAAAAGGTTAGAAATGCAGGATTTTAATAAGTGAGAATATCTGCATTTAGTACGGACAGAATATTCCTTCTAATACCACATGCTGATTACCATCTTTGGCTTGTTGTCAGTATCATCAGCTCATGTTTTTTAATACTGCCAGCTTGTGATGTTTATTCTCTTTTAACTGAGTTCTGAAGTTTTGGTATTGTGTGAGGATATTAGCTTTCCATTAATAAAAGAAGCATTTTTAGTTTAGTTTAAAACCACAAATGTGGGCCCAAAGAGCTGTAAAAGTCATAAGAAAAAAAAGTAAAAGCAGCATTTAAAATCTTGTGCTTCTTTGTGTTTTGGTTCATACTGCTCTGGAGTATGTTGGTTTTGCTGTTTTTCACTGTGTGCGCAGCATAACTTTCTGAAGTGCAAACTGTCTGACTGTATAAAAGTCCTTGTGGATGTAAGTAGGGTATTTGGAACTGAATAAAAGATGGCTCATCTCATGCTGGAGCTCTTCAGCATACAGAATTTCTTTTGTCTCACTGGCAGCCTGGTAAGGTGACTAAATTAATTGCCAACGAGTGTGCAAGTAACTTCCTTCCATCTGAGGAAGAGACACAAAGCAGGAAACGTAGCTGACAAGTCCTCTTATGCTAGATGCAGTCCTGCCCTAGAGCTTTGTTGCGTCTAAGAAAAAACAGCAGGAAGAACATGAATCTTTGTACAATGCTTTGTTGCATGTTTTGGTGGAGCAACAGAAGAAAAATTTGTTCAGAGGATCCACATTAACTTTTGGCATTGGAGAGTCTGAGTAAGCAAGATGGCATCCAAGATCCACTAGGAACTGTTGATATGGGGGAAGTAAGTCTGCAGATTTTTTTTTTGTTTTGTTGTGACTTGGAGCTTTTGTATTGCAGAAACATCTGTTTTCTACATTTTATTAGCTTTTACAACAACTACTGCTTAGTCTTCCTTTATATGATCTTGCCTCTAATAGAGATGAAAAACTTTGAAGCAATTAAAAATGAGGTAATAATTTTGTAATCTGTAATATAAGTTTCACAAATGAGCATTGAAAGCACAGCTCTGGCAGTGAGTAAGACAGAGACTAGAATGCAGAGATTACAAGGGAATTTCATGTTTGTATTTAGTTGCATAAACTGCATATGCTTTGGATGGGCTGATGCAGAGACAAATATTAAGAGTGCATATTGAACCCAGGAAAAAAACTGTAGTACCTCTTTTGATATTGGTTATAAAATGGCAGATGAAGTTCAGTGTTGATAAATGCAAAGTTGCATATATTTATAGTAGAAGTCACGTGGTAGTACAGATGCATGGATAGGCCCTAAAATACCGTCAGTGCTCAGAAAAGGGAATGAGGATCGTTCTTTAAAATGTCATCCCAACCCAGACATCTGTCAACAATTTGAGAGTATTAAGAAGGAAGAAGAGGGAAAGATCTCATTTTTACACTGCTTAAATGTAAGATTTGCTCTTTTCTTACATGCTACATTTCTGGTTGCATCATCTCAGGAAGAACATTGAAAAACCAAAGAAGATACAGAGGAGGATGATGCAGTAATTGAAGGAAAGCAATTGCTTTCATACAAGTAGGGATTAAATAGTTACAGTCCTTCAGTCTGAAGAAGAGACAGCTGACTGGTCTGAGTAGGCACTATTATAGACATCTTTGAAATCAGAAAGAGAGGGTAACTAGGCAATAAATAATGTTTTCCCTATAGAAGAACTCACTGACCGTTGTAATCTGGGAGCTGTGATTTCACATGAGTATAGTTGAATTCTCACTTGAGCAGTAATGTGAAGGAGGTCAAGATGAGTAGACCAGGAATTGTACAGTGTCTTCAAAGACAGGTCCATTGTGGGTGGGTATTAAACATGATGTTCAGATGCGATGGCAGGAGATCCTGAAGCTGTGATTGCTGGAACATGGGATAGGTCCATGAGATATGAATCCCTGTATGTCCTGATGCTTTGCTGTGGGCTGAAGATCTCCATTCCTCCTTACTGAGGGGACAGCTAGAACTAGTTCTGGAACAGGAAATTGCGGTTAGAAAATGGAGATATTCTGGGTGTTGTCTAGGAGCACTCCTGGGTGTAATCAGGACTGCACTGACTGCACAGGAGGGGAGATTTTTTAATTCAGAGGGCTTTATGAATATACTTAATCTGCTCCAGGGGCATGTAGCAAATGGATTCCTTCTGCTTGGAGGTGCTGCCTTGATGTATGAGCAGAGGCTATTGGCCTTCCAATATTTGTGTTTTAATGAATTTATGACTTTAAGGCCCACAACACTGAGTGAACCTGAAACTGAATTGACAGCCTCTGTAGAGTGCTGATGCACTCTATAATGAGTGATCTCTTCTCTCAGTGCTTTCTTCTTGCCTAGAACTTTGCATAATTTCAGGTTTCAGCAAGGCTGGAGAAAAGGTCCAGAATTCTTGAGAAATGTCTATGCTGTTCTTGCAGCTATTAATTTTCTGCTGGTTAATCTGCATCTTTCACTGTCTGAGCCATTGCAATCCTGGAAACAGTCATGGAAAACTGTTTTACTGAAAATATTACCTAAAAGAGAGGAGAGCATTGTTCTCTGGTGCATCCACTTGATTACTTTTTATGATGACAAGAGAGTTCTTGGATCCAGTCCTATTTCCTGTTCACATATCATTGCTTTTCCATCAACATCAGGTTTCTTCTAGTCTCTAAGCTAAGATTTATTTTTCTAATGATTATGTACAAGAAGATTGGTATTTTAGAAATCTAATTATTCAGCATTAAAGGAGAATATGAAAATATTTTCTGTGTCTTTTATCCCTGAGAATTGTATTAAAAAGAATTTGGGGAGTTTAAATAAGAAATGTTATTAGTGGAATGTGCTAGAGGGCTGTGACATCTTGTGCAGAAAGAGAAGGCTTGGAGTTACTAGTTGGAGTTCAGTACATAAGCTTAGCAAACAGCAGTTCTGGTCAAAGTTCCTGCTACCTTTACTGTAGTGTAGTTGTGTGTGCTTTTGGGTACCCACATGTTCCTTAAAACCCAGAAACATGGAGAATTCGTTTCAGGCTCCATACATATAGGTACTTTAAAACCTGCATATTTTATACACTTGTGTGACTAATTTTTGCAGTTTTATACACTGAAAAAGATGCAGATAAAAATGGAGGTGGAAGAACTTCTGCATCGAAGATCCAGTAATTCCAAGTGTTTACTGGATTGGACCACTTCATTATAAATGAGCAGGTGTCTTGGTCTTTAGTTTAAAGAAACATGTCACCAGAAAAAAAAAACCACCTCAACATCTTCCTTTGCTCATGTTGCTTTCTGGTTTTGTGGTCTTGGAGCTATACTAAGTGCTGTGATTTATTTAGGATTATGTCACACCAAGCTGAGGTGGAGGTGAGTATTTCTGTTGGTTGGCAGAATTGAGGGTATACCAGCTCCTGCAGTTCTGTCAGGTGTTGAGCCTTTTGTTTCTCTTCTGAGAACCTGATTAGGATCCCCCTCCCCTTTTGCCCACCAAGCTTCTTGAGGCTAGTGCTTTCAACGCAGTGCTTGCAGCTTTGAAGTCACCAGTTGCAGAACATGCTCTAATTAATCTTTTCAAAATCTGGTCTCTTGTAAATATTATGAGTAGGGATTTACTCTTGTATTTGCTGACGATATAGATATTAATTAAAACAATGGCTTTGTGAGTTGCAGGCTGTATGCCTGTGTCAGAGCCGAGTGAGATTTTGTTTTTTTAAACACCAAATACTGAAATTGTTTTTTACTGATTTTTGTACTGATAGCTGAATGCTTGAAAAAATGGACAGAACAGATGCTTGTTGTGAATTGAATCTTGCACAGCTGCAGGGCAGACATCTTTCTAAGTCATTATGAACAGCCAGATTTTTACAAGGAACAATTAAAATAACAGTCATGGGTGAGTATGAAAGTTAGCCATGAGTTTACTTTCCAGTGGGAGAAATTATTTAATGTTTGTGAGGCGACCTTTTCCCTAAGCAGAAGGGTGCTTTCTGGCAGAGATGCATGCATGTATTGTTTGACATATTTGACCTGATGACTCCATTTTTTGCTTTAGACATGTGAAGTCACTTCTGTGAAGAATTAGTTTTTGTAGAATTGTATCAAACGAGGTATCTTTCTTTTGTAGTATTTGTAGGTATATTTTTACATTTTTTTTCTTTTATTTTCATGCTTACCGTGTAAAATCCTTTCAGAAAGCAACAATAAACTGTAAGTAAATTAAATGCAAATTCTCCAACAATTGTTTTGTTGCCCAATTGTATGGTCCCAAGTGAGTTGCAAAACCAAAGTAATGAAAGATTACAAGTATCAAGAATAGCCTCCCCATTTTAGCAACAGATTGTCAACTATATCTTAATTCAGTGGTAGGAGTGATAGTCTGTAGGGTAGTATCTCTAAACTTCTAATTATTTAAATCAGTTGTCACTTTAGCAGGGATTAAACTGAAATACTGTTGGGGAGAGAATATACATTTTTGGAAGGAAGGGTAGGTGAATATAAGAAATATTAGTAGCAGCATTGGGGTTGATGACCCTTTTAAACACTGTAGTGTTAAAATAGACTAGTTTATAGGCATTATCTTGGAGGCTTGAAGAAGAAATTATCTTATTATTTCACTGAGAAATGCATAGGGAAAACACTCATCAGTACAGTATGTGACAGTAGGATGGGGGGATAACTTTAGAATTTATGCATTATAATAGCTTGTGGTTTCAGAATGTTAACAGTAGCAAACCCAACAACAGATGAGTAAAATAACATGGGATATAGCTTCTTTTATTCTGCTGAGGCAAGGATCTGCAGGGGCTTGCTGGGGAATTTGAACTGCAGCTTAGTTCTCCCACTAATGTATAGCCTGGAAGTACTGGACAAAAACTAAAAAAGGAAAGCAATTTATAATACTGTGCTTTTCTAGAATAAAAGCAAACTGTAAACATTGAAATCAAACTGTAATGGTTTGCTGCTGCTGCATGTTTACTTCTCTTGCAAGCTGAAATAATAATTTAATTTGTACATGAAGTTGGGTCTGCCAGCAACATCGAATCTGGTGCAATACTGAAAATGCAAATAGCTCCATGTATCACCTGGTGTTTAAGTATGGCCTTAAATTGCAGCAGACCCAGGTTAAACATTAGGAAACTTTCTAGTAGAGAGGGTAATGAAGCATGGACTAAATTGCTTGGAGAAGTCATCCATCCCTGGAACCTTTGGAACAAGGTCTGCAAATACTGTCAGGAGGGGTATTGTTTATGACCCTACCCCACCACTTTGTGTAAGTGCAGGATTTCTTGAAGGTGATTCCTATTTCTGTCTTTTTTTTTTTTTTTCCAATGGGAGAAGCTCAGAGCACAAGTGACAGACTTGGATGTTTGTTCTTAAAGCTGAAAAAAAAAAAATCCTTAAATTGAAATGGTGCTTTGAATCAGCATTTCCTTGTCAGTAATAATATGCTAGATTACTTCCAGTAAGAAAAGAAAATCAACCATGCTGTTAAAAGTTTGCTTTCAGGTTTTTGTGCTGTGCTTTTTGACTTTCAGACAGTCAGGGAAATACTATTTGTTTAAAATTTAAATGTAACAGTTACAGCAAAAGAAAAATACTGCTACACTTTTTTTTATTACTTATAATTAATAGGATCAGTTCTCTGATTTTTTTTTTTAATCCCAATTCTAATTAAATGGGTATTTCACTTAAAGGGTTTTCTTTTTTCTTGGAAGGAGGGAGAAATTAGAAAGTAGATGCTGAAAAGATGTTTTGACTGATACTGTTTGAACTCTGTAGCATCCAGCACTTAAAATACATGCAGATAATGTGTGACCTTTTAAAACATGTAATAAAAATGTTCTACTTGATGGCTTTAAGTTTTCCCTACAGTGACTTCTCAAATACCTTATTTAAAGTAATTCCTCAGTTACTCTTTTGAATAAATAATTGTAAGCTTAGTTTATTTTACCTAATTGTATAGGAAGAGTGGCAAACATACAGTAGTTTTTATTTTGGTATTGGAGAGCTGCATTTTTTCTTGGCTTCGTTATGCTGATTAAAGAAGGTGTTTTTCATCTGTTTCATCAGAAATTCGTAGTCCATCCTCAGCCTCTCTGGGTGACTGCAGAAGACGTAGAATTGTGGCATCACAGCAGATTGGAAGTTGAGGGTAAAAACTTTTAATATGATTATTCACAGCTGTAAGAACAGATTCAATAAAATATTCTACTTTCATTTTCTCTTTTGAACATGAAAATACCAGAAAGCTAAAGGAATAAGACTTCAGAAATGTGCAAACTTTAAATTATATGCACTATTTTGGTATATAGAGCAAGAAAGTTTCAGTACAGATGGTACAGGGAGAGAAGAACTGTAACATGTAAACACAGAAGGTCTTTACAGTCCACTAACAGGCCAAAATGCCCTCCATTAAAATGTTTCTTGCAGACTGTTTTTAAGCCAGAGTAGATAAAAATAGATGAGACTGAAAGCTTACATGCAAATTGTTAATGTTATGTACAGGCATTTTGGGGATTGTTAGGTAATTTTAGGCTTAAAATGAAATAATGAACTTGTAAGTGTAATGGTGTTGACAGCTGCTTCTGTATGAAAGGTAGTGAGTATCTGTATAATCTGAAATTTATAGGGCATTTTTCTCAGGTTGTTTAATATAGCCTTGAAGAAGGCGTTTCTTTGAGGGGAGAGGGGAGAGATGGGAAGAAAAGTAACTTTTAATAAATAGCATTCTTGGTAATGTCTTTATTTTAATTCCTTTAGACTATGTCTGAATGTATCCAGCTCTCATTTGCTGTTTGTAGAATTGGCATTTACACGGTAAGGCAATGTTCTACCTAAGTATTTTTTGTTAGTGTTAATGCCATTTGAGTGAAAAGAAGTTATTTAAGTTTTCTAGGATCAGAATTAAGTAATGCAGATAGCAAAAGGGATTTGTCACAGTAGTTTGCATAAACAGACTACAGTATGTTTTTGTCCTGTCAAAGGTTTGCTAATACCGGAGGAGAAAAAGTATTCTCCACTTTAGTTAAAAAAGGTAAAGAAGAATTCAGCCAACCTCTTGAGGTGTAAGAGAATTTAGAATTCATATGCATCAGTTGCTGAGAATTCTTGTGTAGTATAATTGCTGAAGGGTTTATGTACATTTGCCATTAAATATCTATTATATTTGAGTAATGTCATATATTAAAACATGTTAGATAAAGGCACATATTGTAAGCTTTGTCTGGAGAGCCTTAATATTTTTGAAATGCTGTTAAGCTTGCCAAACCTTATATAAAGGAAATAAGAGGTTTCCTTCAAGCATATGCCCCAAGTATGCTAGTTTGTTTTTTTTTTTCTGCTCCCATTTATTCCAGTTAATGATGAGAACAGTTAGATGAATGGGGTTTTGGAGAAATTCATAGTAATGAATACATTACAATAATGTGGTACAAGCAGAGCTTATACAATGTGTAAGACTGTTGCTCAAATCATGCTTCATATCCTGGAGCTTTTGGAATGGAAATGCTGCTCTTTCTGTTAACACTTCTCAGGAGCAAGCCTGGAACACATTGCTTCACTGTACACTCAAAAGTGTCATTGAGTTTTGAACAACAGTGATGAGGGCTATGTGCCATCAGTAAGTCCTTCTTGAGGGCGGAATCTCAAAGTTTAATGTTTGCTTTTGTTAATTGAATTTGTTTCCAGGTATCTGCTTGAGGTTTTTTCCCCTGATATTTGCTTGCATTCTGTGTTCAGCATCTAAAGGTCTAGTTTCTAAATGGTAGAAAATAACAGATTTGGGTATATATGGACAAAATACTCATGGAGGAAACTACTACTTGCAAAGTCAAAGTCGTATTTTCCTATGGTATTAAAAATTTCTTAGGAAGACTTTCTCTCTAAAAATTCCTGTATGATAAGAGTATGGTATCTTGAAGGATCAGAGGGGGTTACAGTATGAGGTTTCAATGGCTGCAAGGTACTCAAACTGTCTGCCAGTTCTTTAGAAGGCTATAGTAAGCTGTTCAAATTAATTGGAGGGAATGTCCAAGTATAAACGTGTGTGTGTTGCAGACCTGGATATAAGCAGGCACAATGTACAGCAAGGTAAATCCTCTGGCAATAATTGCTTCTGTTTTGATTTAAAACAGGTTGATTGTTGTCTATATACTACAGTGCCCTGCTAAGTTGTGGTACCTGCAGCTGCAGTGGTAGTTGTATAACTGGTATCTCATTCTGACCTTTTGGGTAGCAAAATATTTAATTTTATCAAATGTTTTAAATTGCAGAGCTAGCTTCATTTATTAAAATACTGAAAGAAACTGATTTCATTGACTGCTGGTACTTAAGGGAGAACAGTGAGAAGGATGATGAGTAGGCTTCAGAGCATCTGGAGATGAACTGTTGTAGAGGCAGGACTTGGGTCCCATGTAAAGTGCATTTGAAGGCTAAAATAGTTCCTTTAGGAAAAGGCTAGGTGTAGAGAGTACTTGTTTACATAAAAATGCCTGTCATTGGAAAAGTGAGTTTTGGATGATCTGACTGGAGGGTGGGTTTGGACAGCTTTGGTATCAGAGTAAACAGGAGGCCTGATGAACTGAGAGCTATGCAGAAACCCAGTGATAATGTCTGACTTTTCACTGTGTCCTGCTCATGCTAGTAACTCTGTCACTGGATTTGGTGCTCAGGTGTGTGAGCCGTCTGGCAGCTAGCAAGTGTTGTGCTCCATACTGATGTCAAGAAGCAAACCATGAAACTCCAATTCATACTTCCCTTTTAATTAATTCCTTGGGTCTTGTGCTTTCTGGTGCATGCTGTTTTGCAGTTTCAATAGATTTTCTGTTTGCTAGTTGATTGATTTTTATCCAAAATCTAAGCAGTCCCTCAGATGCCAGTCCTTAGCAGCACCATGTGTTCAATTTGTACTGTGTTACTTAGACACTTCCTGTTCTGCATGTCCTCATCGTACAGAGCTGCAAGTATCTTGCAAAGGCTCTTAGTCCTTTGGACTACAGACATCTCAGTTGTTAGTCTGTTATCAAGCTGCTTATCAGTAACACTCTCAAGCACCCATTACATCAACCGTACTACGCCATTAAATAGGCTTCCTGTTTTTATGGCGTGTACAGATTGAGATGGAGGAAGAGTTTACATAGTGATCCATGGCAAAACAGCCTGTGCTGCCTTCAGCTACCATGGCTAAGAGGACAAAACTTCATTATCTTGAGCTAGGAAAAAACATACACCTTTGCAAGAGTATGGAAGGAGATGGGATGCCTATTTCAGATGAATTAACCAGATGAGATAACTTTGAAGTGTATACCCTTCACGGGAAGAGTAGAAAAGCAGGGGTGGTTAATATAAAAATCGTATGGGTATTTGTAGGCATCTGAAACTGATAGATGTGTATCCTAAAAGGAAAACTTTATCATAAACTCATAGGAAAACTTTTGGGATTAAGAAATCAACCAACTCAATAATAAAAACTCAAAAATAAAACTCAAATGTGTTTCACATAGCTACTAGCTTCTGGCAGAAGTACGGATTTTTCAGGTGCATTTTTTTGCTTCTTCCACCATGCTAGTGTCTGCATCAGATGTGTCAGTTGGATGTGTGGGAACAGGCAGATAAATTCGTGAATCTGCATGACTGTGGAAATTGTAAGCATATGGCAGCTTGTAACGAAGGTTATAATTTGTTTCCTTTCTGATTAAATTTTCTTAACCAGGTGAAAATCCTAATAAACTAATGCTGGAGAATTCAACCTACATGAACTTCAGAGGAAAAATAATCCAAATTGTTATGATGGGACACTTGTCACCTTTATACATATTAGGACTCCATCGTGGAAACAGTGTGCATGATCATGTGGCTACACATATAATCTGGACGGTTCTCTGATACTCTGTACTAGGCTTTGAGACTTTTTTCTTTTCATCTATTTGCATATAATTTTAAGCTTTTTTGAACAGCGGTAGTAAGGTATTCTTTCCATCCCAAACCCTTAAATGTGACTCCAGGAGCATGCAAAAAGTAATTTTCACATCACTTGTTGTTTTGGATAGCAAAACGAGGACAGAAGCCTCATCAGGGGTGAGAACCATGCAAAAATACCTATGGAGGCCTAGTGGAAACATGAGCTTTTGCTGGTATACATTAGAAGGAAAAATACTGGAAAATACGTTTTCCTGTGTTAGGAAATCAGAAAGTAAGTTTTCCTTGGTTTCGAAAATATGGCATCAGTAGATAAATAATTCTGTTTCAAAGCAAAACAAGGGTAACATAAAACCCTCTGTAGATCTTTGTGCTTTCAGATGCTGGGTATGGCAAAAGTGATGCACTGTAGCAGCATTGCATCGATGTTGGCATCTTCTTCCTGAAAACCACGTGTAATTGATATTTTGGTTTTAGAAGCCTCTTGGCTTGAATTTGCACAATGAGAAGTGGAAATAAATGGTGCTTTTTTACAGCTGTGCTTGCTATAGTTTATATATGCTAAGTTCAGTAAATGATGCAAATATGCTTTTAGTTTTCTGGTTTACTTTGGATTTACTTAATTTGTCTTTGTTTATAATGATAAATTCATGTCTTGAAATGGTTTGACTAGAAACAGCTGTTGTGCTAAGGAATCTGTCTGATGTTAGAACAGAACAGAAATAGCATTTACTCATGAAGTGGTGGAGAGGAAGCTCTTAAGAGAAGAGAAACCAACTGAGGCAGCCATGAAATAGGAGGTAATCATGGGAGCATGCCTGGGAGGTTTCTGAAGCCAGCCTGTGACTTAGAGTATGGAAAGCTTCCTGTGAGACTCTTCCCCTCCGTGACATAGTTTCCCATTGGAAAATGCTAAGTTAAAGTAATAACAGTGTTCATATAGCATATCCTGTCTACTCCTCCCTTTCCCATGTCGTGTCCTTGACATGAGCAGCAAAACAAAAGCACAAAAGTGCAGCAGGAAAAAGTCCTTTTATGTGCTACCCTTTGGGAAATGTGGACAATTCCATTCACAGTCACTGTTGATATTCTATGGGTAGACTGTTGGAAAGGAAAGGTGTAAATGTTTTCAACTTCCAGCTTTAAATAAAAGGTGCTTGCTATCACTTGGCAGTGCCTTGCATTGGGTGGGACTATGCCTGCTTTGTTGTTGCAAATTTGTCGTCAACTTGCTTGAACCATGCTAGTTGTGAGTTGTGTTGCTACCAACCTAACCAGGAGAGAGAGAGGCAACCTGTTCTGATGAAAGTGTTGCTCTGTGCATATGAATTTTAGATGTACTGTGGGCTTTTTTACTATGAGCTGTGAGACTTTCCTTGCCACTTTTCCTGAAATAAAGGAACAATTGTGATTTTTTTTCAAATGAGGAGGGTAAAGAAGGGGGTGAAGGGGGAAAACATGAAGGCTGGGCCAGGAGTGAGGATCAGAATACAATTCTCTTCCCTTTCTCTCCACGGAGTTCGTTGGTTAAAGTGAACTGTGCTGACATTGCTGAGCAGCCTCTCCTTGTGGCCAGAGCTCTTATTATCTGCTGAAAGAGCTCTGCAGCTTGGTGCAGCCAATGCTGCTGTGACAGCATTGCTTCCATGAGCTACTCAGTGATATACACTGTATTTCCAGCTCCTTGAGAACCTCTGACAATTAGTAATTGATTTCACTGGGAAAGGTATGGTTTGCCAAATTAGCCTGTTAATTTTTGTCAGACTGTCTGTTTGACAAACTTGCAGGTTTGGAATAGAGCTTTGTCCTGGACTAGGGACTTTATGAATATGGGTTTTGTTCCTTCTGATTTGTCTCTGCTGTCTGTGGCTTCTTCCTGCTCTAGAGAACAACAGTGTTGTTCCATGGGCCATTAGCTTTAGGGAGGACAAGAGGAAAAGCCCAGATCATCGTTACAAAAGCCTGCAATCTTTTCTGTTCAGACAAGGTACTGTTCCAATTGCATTTATCAAAGCTGTGGGGTTAGTTATCCTGTACATATGCACTGTTTTGCTCCTTCCCTTTGGAAGTCAGGATTCCTAATAACAATCTTGCTGTCCGTCCAGAAAACAGTTGTGTGATGTGTTGACAAAATGTCATATTTTGCCTTTATGGTGCTCCACATGGAAAATAAACTACTCTTGTCAGGCTCAAGTGATGCAGGGGGTTAATGGTATGAGCATGGAATTTTCCTGGTGGCCTCTACTAAGCATCGTTTTTTTGTGTAGTTTGCAAAGGAGCCTCTTTAATTATAAAAATAAAAAAAGTGGAATAATAGGTTTAAAATGTAAATTGTAAGTACATTGCAAGGTAAAGATATTCAAAATTCTCACAGTCTCATAGGAAAAATATGACTTGTTTGAAATCTGGGCTGCCCTGAGACTGTGGACTTGGAAAGATAGCAGAGGGGCATGTTGAATTAGTGGCAAGTTACAAATTTAGTAGTTTTCTGTATCATTTGAATTACAGAGAGGGTGAAAAGACTAGAAATGGCTCTTTGGTGAAAGTGAATTTTTTCTTTCACATTCTGTAATCCAGAGTTTGGGACTATGCATAGCAATGAGGTGTGCAAAAAAGCAAGTTAATTCACAAGGATTCATGGAGTCTGACAATTCTAACCTGTGATGAAAGACTCCCTGTGATTATGCTAAAAGTTGCATGCTCGACTGTCTGTGTGCCTACGGTCACATCCTCTACCTTGTACAGTTGTGTAAGTAAGAATCTTAACAGGTGATTTGCAAGTGGAAATAGAGAGAAACTGTAATATAGACCACTCACAGTATTTTGCATGCAATTGCAAGGTTTTTTTTTATTGTTCTGTTTTTTTTGTCACATACTTGCCAAAAGTTATGTTGCTTTTGAGTATGAATTGTAAATTGTTTCTTGTTAGTCTGTATTTGCCTTTAACAGCAACTGGACAACCACAGAGCACTAGAAATTATATTTCTTGCAGAATAATTGCATCTTTCACAAGATCTCATATTACAGCAGAAGTGGGAAAAGTTTGTTCTGCAGGTTTTAAACTTGTTTTGGTACTGTGAGCTCAAAAGTTGTCTGTTTTTCTTAGAGTGATAGAAGATTGCTTTTTCCTGTGAAAATGCGTGCACTGTATCCTGAGGGCATCAATGATAAGTTACTGTTATGATTGCTACTGTAAATACTTCAACTCTGTTTTCTGAGAACATCCTGTGTTTGTTCAAGAATAGGTATCTGTTAAGGGAAGAAGTCCTACAAGTGGATAGTAGATTAAAAAAAAAGCAAGTGCATCAAATGCCACAAAATTTAATCTGTTTGTGAGTTAGCTTTTTTTTTTCATGGAAAGATACTTCTAATTCTTTCCATCACTATGTATCTGTCCTTGGTGTTTTTAATGTTTCTTCTCACCATAAAGTTGAAAATGTTTGCTCAGGTGTTGAAGTTAGTTTTCAAAGGGGTTTGCTGAATATCTGCTCCTATAGCTTCTTTATAATTATAGTTTGCTGTCTTCAAAGTAGTTTGAGATTGTATTCATGTGTAATTAAAGTCATAAATGCTTTTGGAAAGGCTGTTCTACAGCATCCTTTAAAACCTTTTAAAGTAAATAGTGCTTTTATTTACAATGCTTTCTATTACAATGCTTTCTATTACAATGTTTGTATTTTGATCAATTTAATTATATTGCACACAAATCATAAACCTAGTTATATATTCTGTCGTAAGAAAACCTTTGAGTGCCACTTCATTTTTATGGCAAGGATTTATATAGTACAAAACTGTATTGAATTCTTACTGGTTTTATATTGCTGGGTATTATGTTGTTTAAGAGTAGAAAACAACAGTGTTAAATAGATGCCATAAATTCATATTGTGGTTCACTGGTATGAATATGTATACTTAAATTTCAAAAGGAACCTTTTATGTAAATAAGTGTTATTAGTGTCTCAGATGACATTCTGGGCAATAGACTTTTAGAGCATGGTAAAGGTGTGAGAGGTGATGTCAAGAGGTATATTTTGTCCTAGAAAGCAGAGGCTATGTGCAGCTATCACATGGCTGTAACCAAGATTTTAAAATTCTATTTCTGGTATTGTCACAATTGCCTGTGTGAATGTAGGCAAATATCTGACACCTCTTTTTGCAGCAATGTTTGTTCCAAGGCTTCCCAAACTTACAACTTTAACTGGTAGTATTAAATTGTCCTAGGTTAACCAAAAAAGGATGTATTCTATCACCACCCACATAATTGCTTGATAAGATGGGTCGTTACAGTTAGGTGGTTACACACCTGCTCCCTGAGGCTATGCAGATCGTGTGAGGTGGGGTGGTACTCCTTATCTCAACTGTGATAACTATCCCGGCAGCAAGCACCCCCCATCCTGAGTGGATTATCCCTGCTAATGGCCCGTTACCAAACTGGAAAAGCACTGACAAATAGAATTTCAGAAACAACCCCTTCCATTGTGGAAATCCCCACCCCTGGGGGAGACACGAGTAAGGAAACATCACATAAAAACATGCTTGGGGATTGAGAGACCACCACTGGACAACCAGAGGATGGGACCACCACCACCACTGGATACCCAGCAGACCAGGCCTTTCTACAGGACTACTGCTTTCCGCACCACTGGAAACTTGGATGACCAGATCTTCACCACTGGAGACCCAGACCCCTGGACACCCAGTTCCAGACCTTCAACAGGACTGCAACCACTGCCATCTTGTACTGTGACTCTGTTGGTTCAGGCTGGTGTTTTCTGTATTACTGCATTTGTTATAAGCTTTCTGTCAAAATTGTGATTCTGACCTAAGATCTCTCCCTAGGTATTTGTGTGGGGTTAATTTGCCCTGCTGGTTCATGTTCAATCCAGCACATAAATAAAGCTAAAAAATTGAAATATTAGACCTACTTTGTTTCACTCAACCCTTCTGGTGTCCTCTTTGAGACCTCATGAACACAAAATATTTTTTGAGCAGTTACTTTATCACTGAATATCCTGTGTTGGAGGGGACTGGCAAGGATCATTGAGTCCAGCTCCTGGTGTTGCTCACAACAACCCAAAAATCCCACCATGTGCATTGTCCAAATGCTTCTTGATTCATATACTTTACATATTACAGCAGAAATGAGGTTTGTGGGCCTCCAGATCCAATCCTACAGAGTTTCTCCTCTGTATAAGGAAAGCAACAGCAGCCAATGGAATGAAATGTCCCACTTTCTCCTTCTCTTCTCCAAATCAAAGCAGAATTTAAGAGAGGGACACACAGGTCTGCTGTATGTTTCCTGGGCTTCCAACAGGATGCAGATGCCAGAACAGAGAGAAGCAGTTCAGTAGCATTTTCAGAACTTCATTTTGGCCTTGGGCATGTACATGTTGGCACCATGTTTTTAAGCAGATCCACGATCTTCCAGTAGGTTCTTCTTCAAAACAAGGCAATGTGTTTCTGTGCCATAACAGGGACTTTGTTACAAAGGCATGTAGTATAGAAGAAGTTGGGGAATGGCTTTAAACTGAAAGAGGGTAAATTTAGGTTAGATATTAGGGAGAAATTCTTTACTGTGAAGATGGTGAGGCACTGGAACAGGTTGCCCTTAGAAGCTGTGGATTTGCCATCCCTGGAAGTGTTCAAGGGTAAGATAGATGGGACTTTGAGCAACCTGGTCTAGTGAAAGGTGTCCCCAACATTATTAAATGTTGCATCTCAGACAAAAAACATGACCCAATTTTTTTGCTTATCTTTGCCTTAAGTTCCATTAATAATGGATTTTTTTAACCACTCTTCACACTGTGATGTAGTCCGACAACATATACTTTAACTTAATTGAAGATGATTATTTGTACCCCGATTCTAAGAGTGTATGCATTTCCAAAACATGTGAGATTTTGTTTCTTAACCAGGCCTATGTTGTGTTAGCGTTCCCTTGAAGATCTGCTTACTTCATTTTGTTGTCATCTTGAGTTGCATGGAGGACATTCCAGTGCAATTCTCTGGAATACATGCACGTAAGTAATAACCCATCTGGATAGGGTCATCCCAGGAGGCCTGACAGAGGTTGATACTCTGTTCAGTATCTCCTGTAGTCTCTGCTGTGACAAGCAGGCTACAGGCAGACAGGAATTATATAAAACACATCAGTGCATTTGGAAACCACGAAGATCTTGCCAAGTGCACTTCTTATTTGTGTATGGAAAGTGAAGTGGGATTTGTTGGGAAGTTGAATCTGTATAGACAAGAGATGTAGAACCATGAAGGCAAAGTGAAGCAAGCCTGTAGACTAAGACTTGAAAAAGACTTCTGGTTACTGACATCAGGACTTGTCTTTCAGATACTTTTGCCTTGCTCTTTATAAGAATTGTGTGTTGTTTTCTTTTCTCTGCTTGAATTTATTGGCTGTGAAGAGAGGCTACTAACAGGGAGGCTTATGAGCAGGTTGGGTCATATTGTGGGATGTTAGAGGGAAATAACTCTTGGTTTCAGGGGTTCTAAAATGTGTTTCACTGTGACGTCTCACTTGACTTTGAACAAGACAACTCTGAAAGGCATCAAGGCTGGAAATACACACCTTGTCATACCAGATTAAAAAGCATTGGATATAATAGCATGAGAACCCAAGTACTGCACCTCAGTCTTGCAGCAAAGAATAATATTGGAGTCATAAAGGAGTTTTAAATCCAAATAACCCATAAATAAGAAAGTCAAGATGTATATTAAAAAAGGAGAAAAGCAGCTAAAAAGCCTCAAAAAACAACTGCTGTGGAATGGGCTATGCTGAATGGATGAAAATATGAGATTCTAGGACTACTGGATAATGAGCAAGAAAACCGCAATAAAAGAAACTGAGGTTTTAGGTGTGTGTTGTGCTGAGGCTGTAATGTAACATTAATTAATCTTTTATAAGCTATCACCCTTCAATAATAATTTAGCTTGAGATGGAGAATATGAATAAAGCTCTTACTGTGTACAAAATCTTAATGTATTTGGAAATGGCTGTGGAGCTCTTCCTCATGATGGTTTTATTATTCTACCTGCTTGTAGTCCCAAATCTCACAGATCATGGCTCAACTTTCAAACTTCCCAATGAGACAGAAGTTGTTTTGTTTTTCAGCTGGGTAAACTGAGGTGTAAAATGTAAACAGTTTACTGATACTTCAGAGCGAGTTCTAGACAAGATCTTGTGGTTCCGCATCACAGTGCCTTGGGTAATTGTTGTCTCGGCATTTGAATGCTTACATCACTCTTCTGCTGTTTTTACTGTTGAAATTAGAACATAGTTAGAAAAAAACTGTTGTGATTGCAAATTTATTTGTGAATTCTAGCATGGGCTTGAGAAAAGAGAGGTTGTGTGCCTTTTTTTGTGGGAGTTAAGGATTTTCCCTTTTAAAATTCTGTAGTGTGGGAAGCTCTTTCCTGAGGAAGGAAGATGTTAGTAATTTGCTCATGTTCTTGAATAATATTGCAAAGAATGCCATTTGATTTCATGTTGTCACTACTCTGTGCTCCTCTGACTTCTTTCAAGCTTTCTTTACAAGGGTTCTTTATGAGATAGGTGCACCATGTAAGCTGACATCTTTTTTTCTCTCAGCATCTGACTCTAATGAAGTAACCATTTTTTCCCATAGATGCTAACTGTGATATTGTGTGTGACCAGGGTTCAAGATTTTCTATTTTTGATTGCCTGTTCCCTTCACTGCTAGAATATTTTTGTTAAGAAAAGCTGCTTGGGCTGTAATTCAGCATGTGTATTGCCTGCTTACCATAACAACTGCTGCAAGGAAGGTCTTCTGTTCTAAAGAAGGAAAAGGTATTCAGTGGAGAACTGAAAAGAGATTATAAACGTGGTATATAGATTTTGAATGTTATATGCTCAGTATGCTGAACTATTGCAGGTCTCTGTGTTGCTGTTTAAGCACTGGACACTGCTGTATTCTTTAGCTCTTAAATTGATAACACAGACAAAGCCAACAGAAAGTTACTTTTTTACTGAAAACAGACTCCTTATTTGAAGAGTAGGCTTTGAGTCTTGGTGGAACTTTGCAAGATTAATTTGGGATATCAAAACAAGTCTTTCCATAAAGGTCTTTTTCAATAGCTCTTTTGGGTTTGAAATACCAAGGTTGAAATATCAAGGTTGAAATACCTCATTTTAGAAGAAGAGCTTAATTGCGAAAAGTGCTTCATAGACAGATGAATTAATGGATTTATGTGTTGCTGATGCAAGACTTCATGGCACAGATTGGTGAAGTATAAGAAGCCTCAGAAACAGGGAGTCTCCCTTGATACACAAATGTTTTTGTTTTTCATGTTCACATGATAAAATCATAACAAATAGAGCTGAAAGGAGTGAGAGTCATCTAATTAGTTCCTGGCTCAGAAGCAGGATGAAGTATGACCAAACCAGTTCTGACCAGACTGCTTCTCTAAAAAAAACCCACATCAGATTCCATAATCTCCTCTGACAAACTCTTCCTGAGCTTAACTAGCCCTACTTTTTACACACTGTTTTTCAAGATCTAGCCTAAATCTCCTGTTAATCTCTCTTGCTTCATTTTAAACTCTTTAGAGCAAGATTAGGTGGGGCTTTGAGCACCCTGGTCTAGTGGAAGCTGTCCCTACCCATGGCAGGTGGGTTGGAACCAAGTGATCTTTATGGTTCCTTCCAATCTGAGCCATTCTATGATTCTCTGATTCTTTGTCTTACAGATAGCAAAAAGGAAAAAAAAGGTCTGTTCCTTTGTTGTTTGAAAAGTGTTTGTCACATGATTTTTCAGTTTTCTGTGAATTAACAGATGGGTCATTCTGTACAGGAATCTGAAGCTATAACCACAGTGAGGAGTTACTTATGTGGCAGGTTACACAGGTTTGTGTGGGTCTTTTGCTTTATTCAATAAAAACAGCCATCAGGAGCAGCTTATTATCTTCATGTTGAACATATTAAATTGCTTGATGAAGATCATTTACTGGGTAGGCAGTCCTCGTCAAGGATACCTGGAAACAGTCTTTGAAGATAAGCTTCACCGCTGTTTGCACTTGATTTTATTTGACAGGAGAAACAACGTAAATACACATGTGTGTTTCTTAGAATAATGGGTGAAACCACAAAGCAGATTTAATGTTTTTTCTTTCCTCTTTCTTAAGAGACTTACCAGTGTTGACTCAGCACCTCCTCTGAAGCATGGGAAGGTTTTTACAGTGACAGTATTCAATTTTGGAAGGTCATGGGGCAGATCATCTTGAGTGGCATCATGTGGCACACACAGACAACCCAGGGGATCAGGCCCAGACAGCATGGGTTTAGGAAAGACAGGTCCTCGATGGCCAACCTGATCTTCTATGACAAGATAAGCTGCCTGGTGAATGAAGGAAAGGCTGTGGATGTTTGTCTACCTGGACTTGAGTAAAGCTTTTGACAGTATTTCCTACGTCATTCTGGAAAAGCTGGCAGCCCGTGCCTTGGACAAGTGCAGTGTTTGCTGGGTAAAACCTACCTGGATGGCTGGGCCCAGAGAATGCTGGTGAATGGAGTTACATCCAGCTGGTGGCCGGTCACCAATGGGGTTCCTCAGGGTTCAGTATTGGGACCAGTCCTGTTTTATTATTGCTATCAAAGATCTGGATGATGGGATCAAATGCACCCTCATTCAGTTGGCAGATGACACTACGTTGGGAGGGAATGTTTATCAGCTGGAGGGCAGGAAGGCTCTGCAGAGGGATTTGAACATACTGGATCAATGGGCTGAGGCCAACGGCCTGAGGTTCAATAAGGCCAAGTGTCAGGTCCTGCCCTTGGGTCACAACTACCCCAGGCAGTGTCACAGGCTGGGAACAGAATGGCTGGAAACTGCCTGGTGGAAAAGGACCCGTGGGTGCTGGTGACAGCAGCTGAACATGAGCCAGGGTGTGCCCAGGTGGCCAAGAAGGTCAATGGCATCCTGGCCTGGATCAGCAATGGTGTGTGG
>VZRJ01009198.1:131594-186135 GCA_013397565.1 Ptilonorhynchus violaceus | reverse complement strand
CCAACAGCTTCACATCCTTCTTACGCTGAGGGTCCTGGATCTGGGATGAGGCTCTGCAGGTGGGGTCTCACCACAGTGAGCAGAGGTGCAGAATCACCTCCCTCAGCCTGCTGCCCACACTTTTACTGATGCAGCCCAGGACACGTTTGGCTTCCCGGGCTGCCAGAGCACGTTGCCAGGTCATTTTGAGCTTCTCATCCACCAGCACCCCCAAATCCTTCTCCTCAAGGCTGCTCTCCATCCATTCTCTGCCCTGCCTGTATCTGTGCTTGGCATTGCCCCGACCCTGGTGCAGGACCTTGCACTTGGCCTTGTTGAACATCATGAACTGAGTCCTGCACTTCAGACACCTGAACCAACTTGTTGGACCTTAGTTCCTGAAAAAACCCTCAGTTATGCACATTGAATTAGTGTAACTGAAGATCAAATATGAACTATGGTCAGATAACCAGCCTGGGAGCAGCCAGACCTGCCCTTCTTACTGTACTTCACATGGAGGTTACACTCCAAAGACTGAATTACTTTAAAGCACAAGATGTCCTCTAGCTTAAGGCTCCCCTTAAAATCCTGTGCTTAAAACCCCTTCCATACTGAAAAGAAAGGAATTCCATGGGATTATTAACAGGACAAAATCTGAATTTTCTTTTCAGACTGGAGCAGATCTTTTCCCACTTCCTCTCCCTTTGTTGGCAGGCCTCAAGGAAACCATGCCACTGTTTTTCCATGCCATGAACACAGGGCAGTTTATGGCTTACCTGGAAAACAGTGACACTCAATATTGCTTCACTGAACATGAAGGAGTTAAAGAAAACCTAACAAAGTGGAAGAACTGGGTTTGCCCCAGAGGAAATGTACTAGCCATAGCTGTGCAGGGAAATGGTATGGTCATCTCTCCTATTTTTAAATCACAAAGGCTTTCTGAAAAGTAGCTGCAAAAACAATGTGCTTCCTTAACAGATTTTTTCCTCTCCAGTTTGAATGCAAGGTTGATTCTCTCTTTGCCCATGTTTGCTTTTCTCCACAAAAAGACAAATCCAATTGATTTTATAATATGCCTTCTGATTTTCTGTACTACTGCATTTGCTATGGCAGAAAAAAAGTTTCTGTTTCTGGATGCAGTCTTGAGAACTCAAGGCTGAGAGCAGAAGTCTCCAAACTGTTTTTGATCATGTAACCTTTTGAGCAAGGACTTCATATAATGCCCTTCCCAGGAGCTGTATGCACCTCACTCTACACACCAGTAGCTTAAAGGAGCAACCATATGTTCTGGGAGAAAAGCAGTACTAATTAGAGCTATACTTTTAACTGGAATTTATTCTGTGACTTAGCTATTTTCATACGAATACAGAGCAAACAGCCCTGGATGCATCTTCTGGGGTGAGACACAATCAGAGGAAGCTCCTCATGTCTCAGCACTATGGAACTACTAGGAAGGTGAGTTTTCTCTTCTCTTAGAGTTTTGAGTTTTAAATCAGTTGAGGTAATTAATACCATTACCATCCTGTAATTTTTCTGAGATTTAATTGGAATGATTGTGTTAGAATGTAGAGTAACAATAGGCCATTGGATGAAGTGCTATTCTGAAAAGGCAATTCTCTTTTTAGATGATAATATAACCTTCAGATAAGCTAAATCAGAAAGAGCAGTGCACACACGCTTTAAAGTTTGCTTTCTTGTGTTGAATTAACCACATAAAAAAAGAAGGAAAAAATTGAGTAAGTTGGATAAAAATAAATTGAATTTTCTTCTATGAATGTCTGATGTTAAAACATAATTTATTTCATATTGACACAATCGTAATGAAAAAGTAAAAAATGCAGTAAGACATGCAGAAATACCCCAACAAACCATGTATTAAAAATGCCAAATATAGGTTTGCTTTGTCATATATCTAAAAAATGCTAGCTTTCCAGTGATTTAGTCAGCAGCCAGAGGTTTGCAGACAAGATGCTCAGGCAACCACTGAAAAGTGGGAGTCAGAGCCCCAGGAAACTGGGCTGCTCTTTTATGGGAGAATGGCTGTGCTGCCACTTCCTCAGGGAACACAGAGTGTTTGGCATTTGGCTGAACTCTCTGGGAAGGAGACAGCAGAGTTCTGACTGTGTTTTGTACCAGTGAGAATACATAACCTACCTCTTCTGGAAGACCATGCTTGAAGCTTCAGACATTGCTGGTGTTTTTGATTCCTCTGTACTTAATCTTTTTTTTCACTTGTCAGTCTGGGGAACTTGAGGAACAACTGCTATTCTGATAAGACTCATCTTTTTCTCAAAAATAATGGCCTACCTCTTCAGCTGCCATGAGCTGGGCGTAACTCCTCTGATTTGATACCAGGATGTAAATCCATGGAGATTTACTTCCATTTCCTGTAGGTCTACATAGAAGTGAGATCTACTCCCCCTCTCTTCTTAGCATGGTATCTTAGGAGACCATTTCTAGCCTGAAACCCTACCTTTGGTATAGGCAGTTACCATCCATGTTACCAAGTGGCCAGGGTGTACTAGAAATTTGGGATATCCTGAGTTCCCCGCCCGTGTTAGGAGGTGGTCAGGGTGTATTAGAAATTCAGGATGAGTTCCCCCTCTCTCTGTGGATGGTGATATACACACAGCTGAGTGGAATCAGACAGGTTTGCTATGCATTGTGCCAGATGAGGATTTTTAATGCCCCTTCCATGCCCTGCTTGTCTCCAGAGGAGCTCTCTGGTGCCCAACCCAGCAGCACAGACCCCCCGACGTCCTCCTCCTGCTCTGATCTGACTCCTGCCCACATCAGCAGCTCTTGCTGTCGAAGCCTCCTCCTTCCCTTCAGCTGCCACCCATCCCTGCCACGTGGGCATGCCACCAGGAATGAGGGGAAACGACTGCCAGCTTGCACAAAGCCCCACTCGTGTGACCCGAGCTCATCGCTCACCTCCGTGACGGCGAAGCTTCTTTTCCCACACGGAACAACCTTGTACCACTTGTCGTGCAGAACGTCCATGAAACCGTGGGATTTGTACTGGCTGATCAGGTCAGAGATGTTTGAGGTGAGTGGGGAGTTGGGGGGAAGACCAATGCCGTATCCTAGAAGGGAGAAGAGCACAATCATCTCCCTCCTTCTCGCTGGGTTTTCGCTGGGGTGCCTTCATTTTCGCTGCCATCTACCAGCGTGGAAGAGCAAGCTGGCACTCTGTTTCAGCCAGCCAGCAAAAACCTGGCTTACTGTGGGCTGAGAACGCTGAGGCAGGACCCTTTGCTGCGCAAAATAAAATCACCCCATATAAACAGAATAAGCAAATTCAAAATCATTTCGGCCACACAAGAAATATGTAAAACTGCAGGTTCAAAACCTTCAAATGGAGGTCATGGATGAATAAATCTGCCTTTTCTATAGAAACACAGATTTTGCATGCCCTTGCCATGGGTCCTTTTAGCAATGCAAAAGGGGTTGAAAGTCACACAAGCCCTTGTGTGATCCCTTTGCATTGTTAGAGCAGTGGATGTGACTGTGGTGTCGGATGTGACAATCTCCTCTGATGAGGAGCTGTATGCACATAAATATATACGGGAGCAGTCTTCATTGTTATCACACAGCGATTTAAAGCCCAGGGGCTATGCTTGCAGTTCGTGCAGTTCTGCTCTGGCACTGGCAGGGACTTTCAGATGCTAATAAATGCAGTTTTTAGCCCCTGTGTTGTCTATCGCCATGTTAAAGTGCTGGTAAAGTACTTAGTGTAAGTGAAAATGAATTCAGTAACCCTGAATATGGTATTTCTATTTGCAGAATCTGCGGTTTGACTTTATAGAAATTCCAAATAAATACAATTGATGCCTGGAAGACATGCAGTTGCATGCCAATTGTCCACACAGGCTTATTTCTAGTCCACTGTGGATTTTTGTTTTTCAGTTCAGAATTTCAGACTGTCTCCTTAAAAAAACCGACAACAGCACAGGAACAAAGAAAGAAACCCTCACAGGTAGACAAGTGCTGAATTTGCCATGACAGTGGCTCTGCTTTTCAATGAGAGATGAGGTGATAAGTGTGCCTACAGTGCAATAGCCCCTCTTGCTGCTGAGTTTCTTACACTGTGCCTGTAATTCCACCTGAATAAATTTGCTAATGCTGAAGGATTTGTTTCAGAGTTGGCACACCTAGGATTCATAAATATCACATTTTCAGCATATTTCTTTTGTAATTGGGTAATACAAAGTCCAGTCATCCAAAATCATACAGTTCGGGGTTTGTTTGTTTCTTTTTCTATATTGAAATCTAATTTATTTGATTTGAAGTTGTGGCAGCTTTTGGTTTTACTTCAGCAGAGCTGCCCTTTCTGAAAGGGAAGATTTGTCAGGTTGCAGGCACATGGTGAAAACATGCACAAACACACACAAGTCCTGCCGCAGCCTGGGCAGTTTTCTGTGTGTCTGAGCTCCCTGATAACAAAAAGAAAAGAGGAAAATTGATTGCTTCCAGGTCTCTGATGTGAATTCATACAGGAGACACTGATGAAGTACAGCCGAAAGGAGCGTTTCAGAAAATGCCTGGTGGCTGAAATGATTAAAAGGCTCAGCTTCCTCTGGCCATCACTTCAGACAGCGGCGTCCCCTGTCAGGTTTGCACGTTTCTGAAGGAGGTTGTTCCAACGTGTGACGGGAGCGGCCAGAGCGACTGCCCTTGGAGGGGAGGAAGGTGGAAGCATCAATCCTTTCCACTGGCCATCCATCACAGGAGTGGTTCCCAAAGTCTCACCGCTGCCCATGTGCTCATTCATGCTGGAAGCAGCTACACACAAGCCTTGCTTCCAGGCTGCCTTCTGAGCTGTCCTTGCTAATTCCTCGGGAGGCCACGCATCAGGGCAGCCTCCCTTCCCAATTAACTACTCAAGATTCAGTGGGAATCTTGAGCTGATCTTTAAAATGGGAACAGTATTTGTCTGCTTCAGATGAGAGTGAAACTGCAGAACCGCGTTTTGAACACGTTTCGCTGGGTTTTGAACACGTGTCACCACAGCGAGCTGGCAGAGGAGAAGCCTCATTTCAGGGGCCTCTTTATTTCATGGTGAGCAGTGAAATGGACTCCTGCTTGTCTGGAGACACTGTCTGAGCACTTTGAATAACTCCTATATAGAGCATGGCAACAGGTCATAGAACGACATCATGGTTTGAGCTGGAAGGGACCTTAAACATCATTTAGTTCCAACTCCTGCCATGGGGAATCTTCCACTAGACCAAGTTGCTCAAAGCTCCGCCAAACCTGGCCTTGAAACAGGTGGTACAAGTGACCTGAAAGCTCAAAACCCACTAGAAAATGCTGAAACTTTTGTCCTGCTTAATCACTGAAGATTTTATCATAATCCTCAAGGGGTTCACAGTTTCAACCTGCATAATTTCACTGCGAATACCACAGCACAACAAAGCAAAAGCAACACATGAGGAACAGAGCAGTGTGTTACAAAACTGGTTATTACCTTCAATGGCAAAGGGTTTTCCCACAGTTAGGAGCTTGCAGTCGGCATCTATGGACACTTCATAATCTAAGAGTGCTTTATCCATGATGAAGGCATCGAGTTTCTCTGGATCATGCCTGTATTCAACATCAAAGTCAGAAACAGAATCACTTCACAGTCTAAAAACCCAGTGATGCTCACTGAACACTCGTTTATGCAGTTCTCTGGAAGATTATTGCATGAAAACAGAGACCAGGGACTGCTATTTGCACATCTGCACTTAAAATGAAAACTGATTTACATTTTGAGGACGAGAACTGTGCATGAAATGCAAACTTTGGGCATTAAGAGCAGCACAGTGTGTTTAGGACTTATTTTGCTCCCACAAAATACTACTGCTCTGAAAGATGAAAACCACTACAATATGTTGGATTTTGACTCAACTGAAAGTGAGCACAAAGCTCACATGGAAAAGATCAAAAACTGCTAAAACACTGTTGCTGTCTTGGTTTCTTTGTGATGTTAAACTTACGGACATTAGACCAAAAATGCAGAAGGACAACTTATTCAAAGGTGTTTCTCCTCATTTCTCCTTGAATATGAGGTACATTATTTCCTTCAGCTGATTCAGCTTTTCCTTGTGTTCAGTTTTCATGAATACAGAGGACTGAATTTTACTAAAATAATCGTTTCTGAAGAGTATGCTTGCAAAAAACGATGATGCAAAAGAACAGTTGCAGTGCCTGTTCTTATCTGATCCAGGGACTGCGCCCTCCATTCCCATTCCCTTACAAGTCTGGGTGTTCTCCTGATGTGATTACTTCATTGATTTCAATCCACTGACTCCAGTTTAACCCAAAGAACTGCCATGTATCTTAATTATGAATAGGATAGGTCTGGAAAAAATATATAAACAGCAAACAACAGGAGAAAACTTCTGATGAAAAATTCCCAGGCCGTCTGCTGGGCAACTTCTAAGAATAAAATTAATGAATGATTTCAGGCTTATTACCACCTCTCCTGTTTCCTGGAAGAGTTGTGTGACCCCAGACTGCTAAGTACAAATGTCTCTGAAGCACAATGAAACCATGACTCCCTAAAGCAACGAGACTTGGGTGGCTATTACTTTTTACCAGTCTAATGCTTCTTTTATTCATTTTAATGATAAATTGAGGTTCCTCTCTGAGAACCTTCTTCCCTTCCACCAAGCTGAGGAACCTCATTGGCAGCTGTTGCTTGGAGCGTGACAGTTTTTTCTGAATGTTTCTCACAGCCTGATGAAGGGTTCACAAGCTCAGAAACCAGGAATTATACATCGCCTGGGCTTGATGGCACCCCAGCATTCCATGTGAAACACATGGAATTTCCTCTGGAAACACTCCAGCTGGTGCCACGCTTGCTTTCCAAGTGTCTCTCCCTCCAGGTGCTCCTCTGTCTGCCACACCCCCTCCAATGACTGCTTCGTGGGATAAATGACACTGAAAGCAGGATAACCATCATCATCTGACTGCCATGCCATCTGGTGTGAGAGACTGAGATGTTGTGGTTTACGGTCAAATGTTGTTATCAAGGACTTTCTGCCCATTATGGCAAAACTGTATAAAGATGCTGCGACCACCAAAGCCCCCTCCTCCCTGGGAGGGGGGATCACGTACACGGGACACTGAGAGGCAGCTGAGGAGGGGTCACAAACCATCAAAGACCCCCAAAGCATCCCCAGACTCATTCCCCAGTCTGTCACAAGAGACAGTGTCAAGCCTCCCCTCCCCAGGGGAGGTGCCTGGGCATTCCCACCTGGCCTGGATGTGTATTCATCCACTGAACTCTGGGTTTCGTGGGACCCTCATCACCGAGCAGACCAGGAGAGGGTTGACGGGACACTGTCGGGATCCACGCAGCGGTGATATTTTCTACTTAATCTGCCTCTGTCACTCTCTTTCTCTCTCCCCACCACCATCTCTTTACCACCACCACCTCCCTCCCTCCCTCCCTCTCTCTCTTACTGTTAAACAAACCCCACCCTACTGACTTCGGTGCACGGTCCCGTTTGCACCTGAACTCGGGCAGACGCGTCTCCCTCAACAACTTTAATAACCGGATTGTAACAACTGGGCAAGGTCTGGTGCTGCATGCAGGGGCAGGGGCTCACTTCAGATAGGCCACGCCGTCGGTGGTGGCGGGGACGTTGTAGCGCCGCATGTACTCGTGCATCTCGGGGAAGCTCTGCCGGACGTAGTCCTCGGCGCTGCTCTCCCGCACCGTGCCGAACCGGAACCCTTGGGACGGGTGGTGCAGCTGAGGAGAGCACAGGACAGGTTAGCAGCAGCCATTTGCCTCCCACCACATCTGGTTACCTCGGATTCTCAGGGATTTTCAGCCTTCCCGGACCTGCCTCCGGGTGTTTTCCCCGCAGGTGGCTTCCCGCACCTCAGGAAAAGTCTGGAAAGACTTGCCAGGTGACTAAGCAGCCAGTTTGTGTACTGTTTTCTTCAAACGTGAAAAACAATTCCCATGAAACACCCAAATCCAGGTGTTTACTGGGATTACTTGTCTTTAGTATATTTCAGGGAGTGTTGTGGGAAGCCTCTGGGCTGGTAATGATCCCCTTACTGGGGCTCTGGGTAGCAAGCAAAGGACACACAGCCTGGATTTGTTTTGACAGAATGTCTTTCACGGACTCCTTCAGGATGAAATTTAGGCTTCTGCGTAAGGTTGGCACTCCCAGTTCATTTCTAGAAGCCTGGACACCATACCAAGGTCTTTGCTGCCGTTCTTCACAGACAAGCTGAGGACTGAAAGGTTGTGTACACCAAAAAGTCTCCCCTGGTACGGAGGAGGGACAATTCCCCTCTGCACAGTCCAGGCTGTAAACATGGCTATACACACACAGACAGTTTTTGCAGTTCTGTGCCCTGCCCTTTTCTCAGCTCTGTAGCCCCAAGGAGTCCAGTTCAGGTTTCACAGATCCCTCTTTCTAAAGTTTCTGTTTGCCTTTGGAGCGTTCAGTGCCTCGTGGGGAAATTCTCAAGCTGCCTGGAGGAGTCAGGCAGCATCTTCCACCATGCCAAGCACTTCCTTGAGCTGGCAGAGTGCTGCCAAGCCACACTAATTAGAAAGCCTTCAGCAACCTTCCAGCATCTAACAGGCCAAGCTTCCAGAGCACAGGAAGCCAAACAGAGCCAAGGCTGAAGCAGCCATGCTGCATTTGCTTCCCAGGAAGCTCACGGACATCACAGCAGCTTGCAGAGATGATCTCACCGTGGCCACGCTCTGCTTGGCAGAGACCAAGCCAAGAAGCATTCTGCCAGCCCATCTGGCCTTTGCATTACCATCTAAGCAGAACAGAGGGCAGGGCAGCACAAAGCCATAAAAAGACCTTTCCCAGTCTTCTCTTCAATGACCTCACGGATAAAAGAGTGTTCCTAGCTTTTTTAAGAACAGCAGAGGTAGGATGTAAACTCACAGTCACCCAGTTTAGTCTGAAAACGAACAGAAAAAGGTCTTTTGGATGATGTTTCTGATGTCACAGAAGCTATGAACATTCTGTGTTTCTGGTAATTTTTACCTGAAAAATGGGCAGGTGGTTTCCACCTTGTGCTCTGCTGATGTGGTCCCTGTGTTGCCTCCCAGGAATGAGACCTGCAGCTAAATGCAAGACTGGAGGCATGCAAGGAGTCCTGGCATATTTTTTGAGGTGTTCTGGTCTAGGTGACTGTGGGACAAGCAATGCAGGGTGTGCCTCCATCCAGAGCTGGCCATGGTCCTGTGCCAGAAGGACTGTGGGCACAGAGGGAAATGTTCTTGCCTGGGAGTGTGGGAGCAGCATTCAAGTGCCAGAAGACATAAATAACAGGAGTTGGGCTGTGACAATACATCATGGAGACTTCCAGCACAATGCTGCCAGCCCAAATCTTGAGACACTGAAGACAACCTGTTTAAAGAAGGAGCGTGGAATGGGCTTCATGCACTCTATGCCCCAGGAAGCTCACCACCACAGTCAGCACTAATTGTTTTAGGTTTTATTTCTTGGCATTTTCAGTGAAGAGATTGAAAACCCCACTGAAACCCAACGCAGAACCACACTGCCATCCTCCAAGGGAACTGAGGTGTTTGTTGTGATGTTTGTGGCCCACCTAGTGATGCCAAGTGCAGTGCAACATCTGGTCTGCTGATAAAGTCTGACTTCACTGGAAGGCATCTCTCACTCAGACTGTCACCAATGCCTACATTTAGCTAAATTTTTACGCCTCTATGAGAAAGGTTAGCACAAAAACAGTAAACTGCACCTCCATGCAATTTTCTATCCTAAATCCTTTATTGAGGACTGCCCACACTCTGCTTTGTGTTGGGCACACTGTCAAACTTCACCTCAAATGATGGCAACACTGGAACGTTTATTAGATCAAAAGTCCATCTGGCTTAATAACTTGTCTCTAGCAACACCATATGTCTAGTGGGAAGTCTTGGAAAGCCTGTGTAAGGGAGTTACTCAGTGATCCCTTGCATCCAGTGTTCTACCTGCTTCTGGTAACCTCTGCTTTTTCTTAAGCATCATTACAAGTCTGCAGCTTTGTATTCGATGAACTCCTTTTACAAAGGATAAATGATAATAGTTGTTTTAATCCTCTGTGTCTTTCAAGGACTTCTGTGTTCTTCTTACTGCTGCTTACCCACAGGAGGAATGGGTTTGCTTGCAGCTATGTGGATTGACAGTGCAAAATGCTGCCAAAAGCACTTCACTGATGATTTGCTAAGACTGCTAAGGGTTACTTGCTTCAACAGAAGATAAAAACTTCAGGATGGAAACAAGACTCATCACTTGTCACTGCTGCTTTCTTACCTTCTGTAGTCCTCTCCTGGGAAGATTATGTGACAAGATGGAAACCACAAATATCTGTGTCCCGACAGGATAGGTAAATGCCATAGTCTCACTGTGAGTCTTGCCTTATTAGCTGTCTCTTTTTTTTAATCTTTCCTGTTTCTCATGCTCTCTTTCTGTTGTGTTTCTTATGTTTTAAAAGTCCTATACTGAAAGAGTCTTTCTGTTTTCTACAAACCAGTAACAGAATCCTAATGCCTAGGGCTTTAGAGAAATCATGAACTCTGAAAGATCAGCACTGAAGAATCAAGAATGGATTCTTTGTGTTATTTTTTCAATTCAGGGGAGGCAGTTACTTGCTTTTGTATCAGTAATAGCAAATATAAAGACTATCCTATTGAGAAGAAACAGCTGTTGAAATTAGGGGCATTTCTACTGTATGGAGACTGCTTTCTGTGTATACAGTGTGCTTTTCCATTCAAAGCTCAGTCAGTGTCAAAGGAGAATAACCATCACAGAGCAGGTCCAGAATACCTGGAGGCTTGATGGTGATTCAAATATGATTAAAAATGAATGAGTAACAACAGCTGCAGATCCGTGTCCAGACATGAATTTTCTTGGCACTCAGCTTAGATAGCCTTACAAAGTCCCTCTAAAATCAGACACCTATAGCTGTAAGAGATGGAAAGAACAACATTTGTTTAGACCTGGAGAGAGGCTTTGAGGCACCAGTGAAGTCCTGGCTTGACAATTCACTGAACAAGATGTGAATATTTTTATCGGTGCAGATACTGCAAAATAGCAGCATCTCAAATAAAGATATTTAAGATTCTTTAACTGCCATATTACTGAATCACAGAATCATCACAGAAAAAGACCCATAAGGGCAGAGTCCAACCTTTCCCCCAGCACTGCTGAGTCCCTCACTAAAATATATTCCCAAGAGCCACATCTACACATTCTTTTAAATCCCTCCAGGGATAGTGACTTCACCACTTCCCTGGGCAGCCTGTTCCAGTGCCTGGCAACCCTTACGGTGAAGGAATTTTTCCTGGAACTCCCTTTTGAAGACCCATTAGTGTTTATCAAGCAACCAGCCCTTTGAATTTTATCAATGGGATAAAATGTGTGGGAAGGCCACCACAGCACCACAGCCAACTGCAAACTGTGCTGGCTGAGCTTGAGCAGGGGAACACCAACAGCCTGGGCAGTGTAACAGCAAGGGTATGAACATATCGACAGAGTAGCTAAAAAACAATGTTAAAAGCTATTAACTGCTAATATATTTTAATATTTTATTTGCTACGAGCTAGAAGGGGTTAAAAAACTATTTAGCGCCACTGGTTAGTGGCTCTCCTAGAAAAAGGTGACAGCTCCAGCAGCTAACAACATCGTTTTTGCATCTCAGATACTGGAGGTCTTGGATTTCATATCAGTGAACGGAGTTTTACATCTGAAGCAATGGTGTACACCATGAATGGCCATTCTTTACGTGCACCCCACACTTTTAGAACCATCTCCCCACTCTACTGCGAGGGAGCTGTTGCACATGAAGTTGTGATGATGCACATGGTGACATCCCATTTGGGTCTGGATTAGTGTTTGGGGCAGGCTCATGAGAGCCAGAGGAGGCTGAGCACTTGTCTTGAGTACTGAGTGCTTGGATTTCACAGGTTTAGAGTCTCGCTGTTGAAGAAAACATATCACGGGTAAGGAAACAAACAAGGGGCAATGTTTTCTTGCACTGTGTAAGGAAACAAGGGGAAACGTGAATGCTGCCAAGCACTGAGGAAGGGAAATGGTTTTAGGGTCACTTGAGCACTGAGACAGGGAGGCCAGGTAGTGTTTAAGGAAACTCAAGAGCTCTGCAATACTTCCAGCTTCTCTGACAGTGCCAGGAAAAGCTTTGTGACTTCTGAGAGTCTTCTGTACCTTCTACAACATGGTGCTCCCAGACAAATGATGTTTGTGCTTCTTGCTGCTGAAAGCAAACACTGCAGCTACCAGTTCCCTTGGCCCCTTACTGCTACATCTTCTTGGTTTCTGTCTACTGCTGTTAAAACATCTGCTGAGTGGGAAGTGGAGAACTTGTTTTATTTGGGAAGATGTTGAGACGAATTGGGCATCTGCATACATCTATGGCTTGGGGTGCCAATTATGCAGGAAAAAGCCAGTGTGATAAACACCAATGTGATGAAACCACAGCAGCAGAAACAGGAAAATGCAATGCTGAATGACAGGGGTTTTGCATAACTTGGCACATTCCCTTTTATGTAATGCGGTGCCATTGCATTCAGCGCTGTCAGCTGGGGAGAACACCTAGACTCCAACTTGAAAGGAAACAGGCCTAGAAATCTCCTGTGCAGGTTGGGATTTAAAACTGAAAATGCATGAGATGCTGCCAGCAGTTAACCCTGGCACACCCAAGGCTGTGAGACTGCAGGGGTTTGAGGTCTTTCTAGCAGCTTCTGGCTTTTGGTTGACTTTTCAGTGCTGCAAAACCAAATTATTTGCCTCAAGGACTTTTTCCCCTCTTGATGCCCTGGTTGTTATGCTTACTGTCCTTCTGAGCTTTGCATCACATTCAATTGTCATGTATTTTTGCAGTAAGAACCCCAGGTGTTCAGTACAGAAGAATTATGGTCTCAGCTCCAAAAAAAGTAGGCAATACAATACTGCCTTCTGATCCCTTGAGTCTGAGCTTGCTGGGACCTGTGAGGAGACAAGGAAGGTCTAAACAGAGCAACTGTTGGGAAGGGAAGCTGTGGCTGTTTTCTATTAGCAATGATGTAACTGAAACCTAGGAAATGCCTCCCCAGAATCTGATCTACGGGGTGCACCAGCTGCCCCACTGAGTCTGGTTCAGAACTATTTTGTGCACCTTGAAATGCGGCTGGAGGAAAAATGCTTTGGGAACTCCATTTCCAATCACAATCTCAACCCATGAGAAGCATTTCATCATTCATTCAGTTGGTCTCTTCATGCCCTAATTCAACTCCACAAACTATTTTTTGAGGGAAACAAGAAAAAGGAAATCCAGTACGCAGTTAAGTGCAGTGCCAGTGGCCACTCACTGCAGTGACAGAGCTAACGTGGATTCAGCTTTTACCACCACCAACAATAGTGCTCTTTAATTTTAAAAGGGTGTAGAGAGGAGGAACATGGCTGAAAACACTTTCCTAACTTTTACAACAACTTCTGAGGAAGTTTTACAATGACACTTCTGACTTTGGCACAGGAAGCAATAGCATTTTACTTTGCCTCATCTAAACGACATGTTTATGTGGTTTTCCAGCCACTAACAGATTTCTCATAGCCCAGTGTTGAAATATATGCAGCTGGCAGTGCTAAGCAAAGTTTCAGGGGAAAATGAACAAAACTAATGAAATAATACTAAAAAAAAAAAAAACCCAACCACAAAACAACGTAAAACTGTTCGAGGCTTTCCTGACTTGTCTGCAAGAGTTTTCGAAAACTAACTAGTGAATATTTATGGGGTGCAGAGGGAGATGAAAGAAAAGAAAATTATTCACAGTGAAGCACATGAATTTCAGATTTTAGCAGATGAAAATTCACAGCTCAACTTCTGGAAGTGGAGGTTTTGAGCAGGAACTGTCCTACGTGTTCAGGCTTCGGAAGCGGAGACGTTCCCAGGGCCTCCAGGAGAGGGTGTTTGCGGAATACATTTGAAACAACCCTTTTGCTTCTCTGCTGCAAAACGTGTCAGCGGAGCTGATTCTTGGCTTGCCAGGATAATGACAGATTTTCTTAAAATTCTGTCACTCTGGATCCAGCTCAGCGAGGTCACTTGGCTGGCATCGGCCCTGACAGCGGCACTGAAGTCAACGAGCAGCTTCAGTCTGGACACAAATGCACAGTCCACTGCTGGGAGTTTATTCTCCTCATTGCAACAAGGGAATACAGGAAAAGAAACTGACTTCAGGTCTCTGCTTAAAAATATGAAGCCTTTGTCCTGATGGTCCCTGTGTGAGTGCTCATAATTAATTGTAAGACCTGCTCTGCTCCTCGGTTCAGCGCAGGGATGAGGCTGGGTGCTCAGGTCTGTGGCTAATTTCTGAGGGCTGCCCCTGATGATTGAGTGCAAAAAGCTCCGTAAGGAGGGCACTCTGGGGAATATGAACTTGAAGGTGTGTCTATCCCTGTTTCTTAATAGCATTTTAAGAGTTTTCTGGACAGAGGGATGTTTGAGCTGTGATTTATTCTGGGAGAGCTGAGAACTCTGGGGTAGCACGTATAAATTACTGTAGGAAAAATGGGTAGGCTGAGGGAAAAGAAGGGATACAATTCCCAAAAGGCAGTAGATCTCTGCTTCAAATTGTACTTCAGAAGCACAAAGCAGCTGTAAAAATGCTCCAGATGGAGTCACTTCATTGAACATGTTCTGCTGCTTGCTCCCTGTAAAACAGGGCTAATGCTGCTGTCAGGCAGGTGAAATCCTTTTCAAATTAGAAGCAAGGGAAGAGGAGCTGTTTGGCTGAAAACATGTTCAAGCTATCAAAGAGATATGGAGGATTTCTGGTTGGAGAATCCCTCTCATCCTTCCATCCAGGGTCTCAGGTCTGTGGATAAAAAGCTGTCACAGATTTCTGCAAGCCACTGGGGGCTGAAGGAGGAAATCTACCATGGCAGCAGCTTGAAGTTAGATAGTTTTCTCACCTTCAAAACCATCACTTTTAAAATCCTTTTTCTTAAAAATTTCTTCTGCTCCAGCTGTTGCTGGTAGAAGGTCAGTCCTCCCACCCCCTGCCATATGGCAACTGTCCCCTGGGTACCAGGGCTGAAAACAGTCCTCTGCCTAAACCTGTAAGGCAAGAATAGCTCTGTGCTTTCCAGGAAAGAAACAAACAATGGGTTTGTGTTGGAAAGGGGTCGTTAGTTACCAGGATGAAGAAGTTTCCAATTGCAGATGGTGGAACTGTCTACCTGCAGAGCCCTGATTTCATCAACACGTTATTTGCTATTGGCTTTTGGTTCAAGAGCATTAAATGAAGGTAAATCAGAAGGAGTCCTGTGTTGCTGACAGATCCAGCATTGGAACAGAAAGGGTTTTTTCCTTCTTGGAATCAGTTTGGAACAACAAGGAATGTGTTAGACATGAAGTGTCAACGAAAAATTATGGGCACATTTGGCTGCCTTGGCCTCTTGCACAGTGAAATACAAACATTAATATTTGACTTTACCTGCTGCTCAGTCAAATCTTAATGCACTCAATGACAGCCACTATTTCTTCGAGAGGGCTTGGACCCTTGTCATCCCCAGAACCTGGGGGATCAGTGCAGGACTTCTGTCTCTGGAAGGTGAGCCAGAGTTTTATTCTGGCCTCTATAGATCACAATGGCTGTGGCTCTTGTGAACAATAATGAACATCCTCCGTGCTGCCAAGTCAGCTACATGATGATCTTCCACCTGCCGGGTGGTAAGGTCAGCCTATGCATCTTCACTGTTCTCCATCACTCTTTGCCAGTTACTTCAGTGACTTCTCATAATTCTCCACTTGCATTATTTCTTGCAAGGGTCTGAGCCCCACTCATGATAGAGTTGATATTTGTGGTGGTGAGCTCACTTTCCTTTTTTAAAAAAGTGCTATGATTAGGTATTTAGGTATCTGCAGCTTGAGAGTAAGAAACTGATGCCAACACCGACGGGAAAATGCTAAAACATGTTAATTCCTTCTGGTGCTTAAAGAACAACCTTCATGACCTGCACCACATGGAATGAAGGCAGCAGGACTTCCTCTCTTCCACACCTGCCCCTAAATTCTTTGGATCAAACAACAAGGTCAGGTGAAGAGTGGTCAAGGCAATTGGTGACAGTGCGAGGTGTTGTCACCTGAAGCAGTAGGGGTGAATATGCAGATACCAAAAAGATCATTGTTGGCAAGAAAGCATAAAGAAGCACATTTCAGTGGGAAAGGAAACTTGATTTGTAGAACATTGCACTGCTCTGTCTGATTAAATGGGTATCAGAATGATGCAGATCTGAGCTGGACAGATTCTGAGCCTCCAAAGACATAACTTTACAAGAAATCTTTAATGAGGTGATGGGGAAGCTAAACAAGTCAAGTGTTCACCACCATAAATTGCATGGGGAAGCTAAAGAAGCCATGATTTCACCTCCATAAATTGTAGGTGCCTTTCACTCCTGTATGAGACAGCTCTACAGTTCTTTATTCTGGCTGGAGCTTGATACTCAATTTTGCCTTTGTCTGAGAGTTTTACACTTTGCTCTCTGTGACACTGAAAGTCCTCTTGAGTTCAAATCCTTCACTGACTCATTAATACTCAGAAAAGCACCATGTATTAATTAGCAGGCTGTGATGTTGTGAATCATGACCTTCCTGTGCCCAGTAATTTCCTTCACAGAAATACATGCTCTGTAGTTTCTTCTTTTAATTGTAAAAGGAACCCTGCAGTCCTGTGCAAATACTAAACCCCATGGCAGCAATAAGATTTCTGTTAACTCCACTGAGTTTATAACTTTTTTGCTACACAATATAATGCATTTAATGCATATTTAAATAAACGCTATTTCATTATCTATTTAATACACAGCAGTGCAAGTGGTGCCCCTTATAATGATTCATCTGAGGCTGCTGCAGTGAAAGACCTCAGCACTAATTTCCTTTAGTGTAATTCTTACAAGAATTCCTCTTTCAGGAAGAAAATTTATCAATAAACACACAACAGTTATGGCCTCACTCTAAAAATTGCTGAACTCAAGGGAAAATATTAAAAGCAGCAGTATCTGAATCATGCTTTTAATGATGAAAAAGGCCTATATAGACTGGCTTGACCTTTCTTTTTTTGTGATTTGGTGTTGCTAAAGCTCATCTGCAATTACTTGCCAGTTGTATTTCTTGACAGTTTTAATACAAGTAACACAAAGTATTCAACTGATATAATAAGGGCCATAAGGCCTCTAAATTGAGATTTTAATAAATAAGAAATGAGAGCTTGCACTCTCATGTTTTATATACCTAGATACAAATATCTGGGTGATTGTACATACTGAATTCCTGATTAACAAAATCTGAGAAACACCTTGCCTGGATTACTCAGAGCGCTTAGTTTTGTAATAAAAAGATGGGCAGCTCATAAGAGGAAGTCTTCAGATAATGGAGTGGGAGAAGATCAGAGATTTCTGAGGACTAATCCCAATGCACACCAAGGCTGTTGGAAGGACTTGCTGGGTGGAACTATGTGGAAAGGAACTTCACCACTGCCAAGGGGTGTTTTGAACGTAAAGTGATCCAGAGAAGTGAAAATATAAGCACAGTAAAGGAACAGGCTCGGCTACTCAAGTGTGTGGTAGAGATGGGAAAAAAGCTGACAGCTGTCACAAAAGTCACAATGGTCAGAGAGCACCCAAAAAGCTCATTATATTGTCGAAAGAATAACACTTTTTACAGAAACAAAGGCCAGGCACTGGACCACCTTATGGAAAACCTGTCCAGCTCCTCTTCTGCTGCTTTCTGCTTCCACCTTGGCATGTTTGAAATATTTCTTCCGTCTTCTGGCCTTCCAGAATTCTTTTGCCTCAAATCATCTGAACTACCCAAACCACTCAGGACTTCATGGTGCACCTCCAATATGTGTTCTTGCACAAAAAACCTGAGAGCAAAGTCCCTGCTTCAAGTCCTCCCTGCCACTAAAAAACCCCCACTCTCTGGGTAGATCCTGCAGTATCACTTGTCAGGAGCAGTTTTGCAGAGCAATTAGTTTTCTTTCTAGGACTTACCAGTGGCTCTACCAAAGAGTAAATTATATAAAATGGAGCAACCTGGTGGAGAGCGTCCCTGCCCATGGCAGGGGGGTGGAACAAGATGATCTTTAAGGTCTCTTCCAACCCAAACCATGCTGGGATTCTGTGATCAGCCCAGCCCCAAGGCAGGCTGCTGGTCTGCATGCCTGGAGGAGGAACAACTGACCTTGGAAAGAAGTCAGCTCGTACAACAGCGTACCTGGTCTGCCAGGCACTCTGACAAAGAGTAATATTGTAATATTTCTGTGCATCCAAAGTGACATTAGAAGAAAAACTGTAATAAGCCTCTGTGATTCAGATGAGAGAAGGATAAAAGTAGATGAAATTATACAAATACAATGTTTTCCCTTTGTTTCTGTCTCCTCTATCTGCAGAGGAGCTTTTAAACTTCTTTGCCACGTACTCTAGAGAGTTTCCTAAGAGGGAATCAGGACATGGATGCAAGTTCCACCTGGGTAGCCAGCACATTCATCCTGTAGCTATCTCCTTGTCCTAAAGCAGGAGGCTGGACATCTTCCAGTGAACACAAAAGCTGCATTTCCCAGTTTTCACTGGCAAGAGATGATGTCTAAAACCTGTATGGTTAGAAAATGAGGGGGCAGGGGGCAGCTGTGGCCCAAAACTGCCCATTCTCTTAGAAGAATTAGATTTTAGGGTGGCAGGACACTGCTTCAATATCTCTACAACCTGTTGGCTCCTGTTGCAGCTCCTGTTGTAAAAGGTCACCTGAAATGGGACCTAGGAAAGGGGCAGCCACCTTTTATGGACACTGCAGGAGCGTGCCTTTAGTGACCTACCCTTGTTAAGACACAGAAAATACACAGCAAGTTTCCCAAATTCAAGACATTTTCCAGTAACTCAATTCTCCTTCCTCTCACTGCCTGCCTTCTGCTCTAGTTCCTGCCTCACTGGCTGCTCCTCCTTTCAGCAGCTTGATGATATTTCTATATTCTCATCTATATCATTAGTGCATTTAAAGGTCCAACTGGGATAGCTCTAATTCTGTCCTTCCTGACTGTTCACAACCTCAGATGGGATTTGCCATTTATGGCTGACAGCCTGAAGAAATTACATGTCTTACATCACCTCAAGAAGGCTGCTCCTCTATTTTGGGCTTTGTTTTTTTAAATAAATTTCAAAAGCACAGTACGAAGGGCACATGCATGCTGAGAGCAACAGAAGAATGTTTAGAAGTATATTTAAATTAAAAAGATTATTTCTCCCTCATGCTGCCTTCTTTTTGAAATGAGCCTCCACCACGGAAAAGAAAAAGGTAAACATATCTGGGAAGAAAACCCCAAGCATAAAATCTTTTAATCCCATAAAAAATGCTTTAACTAACTACAATAAAACATGGTGCCTGTAACTCTGTGACTGTTGTGCTCCAGACATCTCCTAAACCTAAGCTTTAACTCTTAGAGAGAACTCAGAATAGACACAGCTCAGGCTTTGTGCGAGCAAAGGTTAAACCAGTGCATTTTCTATTACAACTGCTCTTTCAGACTAAGACTTTGGAGGCAAATGCATGAATGAAATACATGAAACTATTTTCTAGCTCATGTAATGGCAGGCAATCTTCTTCTTTCCTAAAATCTGCGTTGTCTTACGCCCACACTGGGAACTCGTAACTACTCAGAAGCTTAAGATTTATTCCATGAAGCAGGGAAGTGCTTTTTTAGGACAGGCCAGTAATCCCACTGATCTAATGGAGTCACTGAGGTTACTAACCAGGAGTCATCATTGTTTCTGTTCTGGAGGAAGACCTGTGTTTGCAGCACCTGACACGCTTCAACACTCTGTTGTAACCTCAACAGCGAAGCTTTAACAGCACAGCTTTAGAACAACTTAATTTTCTTGCAGTTGCATGAATTTCCCAATACCTGTTTTAAAAACCCCACATGTGGTCACAATAATAATGCTAAAAAACAGGATGTAACCTGACGCAATTTTATTTGATGGATGAGGAGGTGCCCATGCAAAGAGGAGAGGACTAACCTCACTTTCAAACCAACATTACAGCTCACACAACAATGTAAGAGAAATACCCCTGGAGCTGGGGAAATTCAGTTGAAAGCTCTCATTTTCTTCTTCAGAATGCTTTGAAGAAAACATATATACTGATTCCTGGACATTTGTGCCTTACATTGATGAAGATATTCATCCAATATTTATGATATTTTTTCCTGGAAGGGAAAGGGCAGATTATTAGAAGCAATTTGCTTTAAGCCATAAATCAGTTTTAGAGTGCCTCGGGCCAACCACAAAAACTATTGTTCTTTGTTTAAAACATTTTTGGTAGAAACCATCGAGTTAACATTGCAGGAAGTGAGTCAGACACTGTACTCACAAAGTCAAACCTGTGTGGTCATTAGTCTGGCTGCAAGGTTTCACTAATGGAACAGATGGAGCTTGGCCTTTGCTGTCTGGAGGGACTTATGTACCATTTATCCACACAGTTTACAAAAGCAAGATGTATGCCCCGCTCCTGCGTTATCAAAATTACTTCTTACAGCGGCACGACGATGTATCAACTCAGTCCCTCGAGACAGACTCATGAGGGATGGTTTCTGTACCAGCAGCTGGGTCATGAGCACACAGCTGTGGGTAATACAATCACACCTTTGCTGCAGAGAGTGCCACACGAGCAAGGGGAATCTGCTGCTGCCACCGTGTGCCCTGGGGACACTTCAGGTGCAGAGGATGCTCTGGTGTCACCTGCAGCCGTCTCTGCCCTCTGCAAACAATTCTGCCCCACGCCTTCATGATCACTGCTTAGTGGCAAATAAAATAAGAACAGTCTCGTAAGACGACTGGACTTAAATTCCAACTGAAGGCCCCTTGGGAAGGGGGAGAGAGCAGGCGGAGGAAGTTCTGGGAAGTCCGAGCTCTGTGCAGATGGGTTGTCTACAGCACTGTTCACCTCCTCCCATGACAGCTCCCCAGCAGAAACAACACAGCAAATCAAATGCCTGACTACTTGTAAAGTGAATTCCCCTGTTTTGAAGCATAAGGCAGGATTTTTCAAAATATTTCAGTTCTGCTACATTTCATTTAGAATTCACGGGGAATTTTGCCAGCAATGCCTTTTCCAGAAGAATTATGACCAGTGAAATACTTGAAAAATCCTACCTAGAGAACATCAATGGTTTTGTCTTTGTCTGTGCAGTTGTTTTGTTTGAGTAGATCTCAGGATGACCCAAATCATCCAACTGATTTAAACAACTCCAGTCAAAGGGAAATTGGAACTGAAGTCAAACCCTTAATGTGCACTTTTTTTCTCTGCAGTGGGCAACACCAGAATACTTCACCTTTCTCCTCACCTTCAATCTTTGAAATCCTTCCCTCCACACTTCTGTGGGTGTTTAAAGGTCCTCTCTCAGTGAACTTTCCTTCTGAAATGCCACCAGGTGCTAACTAATTGTAGTGCAACCACTGTTTCCCACAAAGACTACTTTTTGATTTTGTTAGAAACCATAAATTATGCAGCAGTGAATTTTGGGGGAAAGAAGAAAAGGCTGAGTTAAGAACAACAGACACACTTTACCTTTGGGTCATGTATTCCAGAAAGTTCTTCATAGATCTTCTCTCCCACCATGACAGCAGCTAAGTTGGCTGTGTATGTTGACAGACAAAACAAGCAGAAAATAGCCCAGAGATTCATCAGGAACCTGCCAGTCCAGCACTTTGGGGGTTTGATGGCAGCTGTTCTTCCAAACAGGATTGAGTAGCAGACATTGAGGGCAGAGGAGAAAGAGAAGACTTTGTTCCTATTCCTTCCCTTAGGGGTCATTCCGAAAGGACTTTTCCACTCATACAAGGTGAGGAATATAGCTGTGATGTGCAGAGCAACAAATATCCCCAGCCACATAGTCCAGTGAAGTGGCCACATAAAGGCTCCAATGGGAGCTGCAGTGTCTCTGGTTCTCACCAGGATCCCCAAGCTAGTTGAAAAGAAAGGGCTGGTAAAATCAATCACCTGGCTTCGGGCAGTGTTGATGCTGAATGATGTCACTGCCATGTGAGCTGTACCGGCCAGGAGGTCTCCCACCAGCCCTGTCCAGTGGCCGTTCTTCCAGGCCCCGTATTTTCCATCCCCAACAATGTACAAGTCAAAGTCAAAGTTCATATCCTCAGCCAGCTTCTCCAGCAGGTCAATGCAGTAGCCGTAGCAGCACTTCTTCAGCTCGATGGGAACGGTGTCGTTCCCCCCCTGGAGGGTTTCAAACAGGTTGTCCAGCACACCTGAGTCGTTGGTCAGCGGGTCCAGGCACAGCTGCCCTGCTGGGCAAAGGCCTTCGTCGTCCACATCCCTTGTAAAGACAAAGGGATGCTCAATCAGAGTCACCACCCTGAGGTGCAGCCGGGTGGGGTGCTGCATGTGACTTTTATGCCTCTGTGCCTGTTCTGGCCATATCCCATAGTCCATGATGATCCTCCCTTCCTGCCAGCTGCCCAGGCGCGTCCACATCGGGTTCCCAACGGGGTCGTGCTGCAGGTTCCAGATGAAGAAGTTATTTTCTGAGCTGACAATGGAGGAGCCCTTCACCTTAATGTGGCCACTGAGACCATCAAACGTTGTGTTGGCTAGAAACCTGTTGGAGGAGAGAGCAGGGTAATCAGAAGCAGACAGCTGAGACATGAATTTATGTTCAAGAGAGTAAATGGGAATGTTGTTGAACACCTGGACCACTAATAGCACATAGATCCTATGGCACAATGAACCAGCCACATAATTTACAACTAAAGTATGTGGGAATGCTCCCTTACATATCTAATGCAAACAAAAGCTCCTCAGGAAAGATATTTTTTACTCACTGGAAAAAATGAGTACGAGAACAGTAATTTTTTTCAGTTACCTCTGCCTCACAAATTGATGAAACACAGGTTAGTTCTAAGCTGAACTCACCAGATCTGCTGTCACTTTCCTAGATAAAAATATATATGAAAATGGAAGAGTGGAAATTATGTATGAAATGTCCTTCCAAGAAAAATGCTATAATCTCAGTAAGATCTAGCTTACATAAGAGGGGCTACTGAAATGCTGTCAACAGCTTTCAAGCACTCTCAAGTGAACCAATCTGGATTCAAAAATGCAAATTTGGCATTGGTAAATCACTGTTAGACACTTCAGAATAAAGTAAGGGAAAAAAGTGAAAGATGGTTGCTCTGGGACAGTCAGTTTTAATTCTTGCAAAAATAAATACCCGAAAAAGCAGTTTTTTAAAAAAATGTGCAAAAATAATGTTCTTAAAAGTGCAATGCTGCCATTGAAGCAGATCTCATGAAGTGTGCCAGTTTTGCACTGCACATTTTGCATTGAGAATTCTGAGCTTTTACTATTCCAGATATTGACAATAAAGCTACGTATTTCCCTTGTTTTGGAAGCCAGTGTTTGCTAGTAGTTGTCCTCCCTGCATGTTGAATTCAGCTCCTGGTAAGTCACCATCAAAGAGGCTAAAATTACACAGATAAAGGAGCTGGGAATTCAGCAGGAATTAAGTGTTAGAAGCAGAAAATCCTTTTTAGTGTGAGCACCGTGACCAGCTGAACTGCCTGCTGCTAACAGGAAAGCTGCTATGCATTTGGCAGGGGCTGCACAAGTCTTACAACAGTGGTTCCATTAAAGACAACTGAGTTAAATTGCTGCTAATATGGTGTAGGGCAAATGATGTGCATTTTTTTTCAGCAAGAGGCATTCAGAAGACAGACTATTCAGCTGTTGTAGCAGAATACAGCTCTTCACATTAGTCCTGAGAATTGGATGGAAGTAAGTGTTGAAAGAAGAATAAAGGCTGTCATTCCAGCCTTAATAAGGCAGACATAAACTTTTAAGTAGAGCTAACTGTTTATCAATAGTTACAAAGGATAAAAAATAACCTTAAATTGACTTGAAAAGGATAAATCAATTGCAAGTGTGTGCACATGCACAGTTCTGTCCGGTCTCTAGTCTTCATTTAGATTACTTTTGATGATTTTTGATGGAGTTTCAGCAGTTAAAACTCTGGATTGTTTATGTCTCAAGGTCATATCAATTTTTGCCCTCTGCAAAGGTAAATTGATGGCAGTAAATATTTTAGTTTTGAGTGTGGATGTGTGTGTGACAGCCTTTCCTGAGGCAGCTTCACAATAATTTTTAGTCAGTCTCTTTTGAGTAGGCTGGGCGTGGAGAAAGATGATACCGAAAACAACCTCAAAAGCAAATAATCTGTGCATGTGCTAGCCTGAGTCTGGAAATTATGTCTAAAAAGCAGATAGGTGTTTATAATTAAAAATGTTTACAAATTTTAAATGCGGTTCTCACTTTTTAAATCCCTTACCACCTGGTCCAATGTTAACACCACAGCTCCACTGATCAGTGGTGTCTGCCACTGTTTGTCCACTCCTTCCCTCCTCACCCGTGCTTCCTATCTGGTGGTGTCACTTCCCTGTTTGTGTATGTAAACACTATCAAGACAAAGTTTATAGGAGAAGGCAATCTCCAGCACTAAAGAAAGGTTTATGTGCCCATAAACTTGTTTGGTTTTTATCTCTCTCTTACTTTTATCTCCCTCAGTCTCTGTAAAAAACTGCAACTTCTTTACAAGCCTTGCTGGGCGTACGGGCTGAAGCCATCACTATGACAGTAACAGTAAAACCATCCCAAGCGGGTCTGCATGAAAATTCTTTTAGGAATTGTGCGCAAAAGACAGTTGGCAGTTCACAAAAATGCCAAAACTGGGGGAGACAAGTCCTCAGGTGGACTAAGCTTGCAGAGTTGCCACGAATTGGGCCCCATGTCGCTAATACAGCACAACCTGGGCATGAGAATGCTGCAAAAACAGGCGCTTTGGGAGCAACTGAAGCTATAGAATAATGCATTAGAGTCATTTTCTGGAGGCAGAATGAGAGCAGGGGAATTAATGCATGGTGCTCTCTGCCTTGCACAGCAGGAATAAGCGTGCCCAGGAGGGCAGAACGAGCCCCCTGTCCCCGTCCCGTGGGTGCGCTGGGAGTGGGTACCCGAGAGGCTGGGGCAGCATTTAAATGTACGACTTCACTGCTTCCGTGGCTTACCTCTGCAGCTGATTTGCATGTTCTGTATTTTTCACAGTGACAGAAACATGAATCAAAGCAAATGATGGGAGCCACGCTGGAGAAGCGTTTTCACAACAACTTTGTTTTATACGCACGCAGCTGCGGCTGCTGAGCATTTGCATGCGCTGCAAGCAGCACCAGTGAGATTCATGCCAGGGACTTCAAGTGAAAACTCCTTTACTTGATAACTTCAGGAGACAGATAAGAGGCTCTGACTACACTTCTTAAGCCAGAAATCTCTAATGTGAATCTTGGGGAATTACAAGTGCTGGGTATTGCACAGACACGCTGGCAGTATCTGAGCAGTGCTGTTTCAGAAGGGCCACTGACAGATTTTGTATGGAAAGACAGCCTGTACAAATTTCAGAAGGTGAAGGGCCAGATCCTCGAGTCTGACAGCTGAATGAATTTCCTTGATGCTGTGTCAATATATGGGAGCTGACGTTCACACTGACAGTCTGTGATAACTGCATCAAAGCTTTATCAGAGTCACTTCAGTTTGAACACTGAGTCCAAAGTGTGTCATTTGCTCATTTCAGCTGAGCTTCTCATGTGCTTTGTTGCAAGAACTGCTCATTAGATCTTTAGCAGTAGTATCATACCCCAGCAGCAGCATCTTTGTAGTATATTTAAGAATAATATAATAAAATTATTTTATTTTCTCTCAAGCTTGATGGTTTGATGATTCCACATATCTTTTTGGGAAGCTTACAGGAGGCAAGGACTAGAATTGGGAAGCAAAAGAGAAGGTTCTGGGGAGATCCTGCAGTAGCCTTCAAGTACCCAAAGGGGCTCCAACAGAGCTGGAGAGGGACTTCTTACTAGGGCAAGCACTGATAGGACAAGAGAGAATGACTTCAAACTGCCAGAGGGCAAGATTAGACGGGATATTGGGAAGAAATCCTTAACTGTGAGGGTGGTGAGACCCTGGCACAGGTTGCCCAGAGAAGCTGTGGCTGCCCCATCCCTGGAAGTGTTCAAGGCCAGGCTGGATGGGGCTTGGAGCAACCTGAGATAGTGGAAGGTGTCCCTGCCCATGGCAGGGGGTGGAATGAGGTGATGTTTAAGGTCCTTTCCAACCCAAACCATTCCAGGATTTTATGGACCTATGAAATAGCAGGCTGATGAAATTACCCAAGAAGCAGAGTTAAAGCTGTAAGACTAATTAAAGCTATAAGACAAGACGAGGCTTTGAAATTTTAATGCCTTGTTCCATCAACAAGGATGCTCCCATGAGCAGGCAAGAACAGATGAGGGAATCAATCTCATTGTGAGAGGAATGACGGACACTGACTTACAACAGTATAATCTTCAGGGGGTTGTACATCCATCCCCATATCCACACAGACACAAGCATGCTCTGCCATGTACTAGATCATTATTCTGCTCCTGGGTGCACTTAAATGCCTGCACAGCCAAGGAATGAGATCAGTGCTGGCAGCGGGAGCTCCGGCTGTGCCAGTGAGTGGGGCTGCTGCTCACCCACCCTCTGCAGAGAGGGGAGGTGGAGGTGTGTGCACTGCTCCTTCTCCATCCACCCCCTGCTCCATCCCCTTCTCCATCGCCACGCAGCAGCTCCAAGGCCACACACCAAGACAGATGTGCTCATTCAGACAGAAAAATGCCCTCGTTAGTAAACACGCGGCTAACCACCGGACAAAAGTTTCATCTTTGGAGGCTAAAAAAGCCTAAAAGCCCTGGTGAGCTGGTCACAGTGAAGCCACTCATCAGTGTGTCACACCTGAGAAATTAATGGCACCACTCAGAGTTAATAGTTATGCTGCTGACGCAAACACATCAGTTCTGGCAGTCAGGTACCTGTCTCGCTCGTTCACTATAAAAACAGCTGCTCTCATTTAGGACAAGGGTTTACCCAACCTGTTATTTTGTCTTTAACAGGGTCCACAAGCAAATGCATAGGAAAAATAAAAAGGCTTAAGCACACGAACCTTTCTTTCATTTCCACAATACCTTTACCAACATGAAGGGAAAAGAAATTTCACAGCTGTGAAATTGCGTATTGTCCCCCAAAATATAACAAAAGCTAATAGTCCTCTGTAGAAAGCAATAACGATGAATTATTTTTCATGAATACATTTTAGTGCTTTATTTTTTGTTTTCCTTTTTCTTTATCCCTCCCTTAACCCTCAAAAAACCTATTCATAAAAACTGCTGTCCTCTTGTTACTTTAGGAAGCCTCTTGCTGAGTTTTACCCTTCAGGCATGATCGAGTTAAAATATTCAGAATAATGAGACAAAACGATCATCACAAGTCAGTGGGGTATTGCAGTTCAGTCCAATGTTTATTCCCAAGCCTCATTTCACTCTTTGGAAACAGGGAGTTTTTGACTCCTAATGGATGAGTGGTGACTAAGGAACTGTTGGGGTCTCAAGTGGTAGTGTTTTCAGCAGTGCTGTTAATGCATTACTGTGCAGACATATCTGAGAAAAAGTAATTTTTTTCAAAAAAAGCCAAATACAAAAAGCCTCAAGAACTTTTACCCCAACTCCATCCAGCAAAATCTGTGAGTTGAAAACCAGTTGTGATGGGGGGGAAACACGCAACAGTTGCTGGATGTAAATTAAGTGATGAATTCACATAGTCGGACGAGACCTTTTTGTTTGTTTTCAGAAAGAACCATGCAAGTTTTCCACTAATATGTCAAACTCCATATTTCTAGATGTGAACCCCCAAGCAGTTTTGGGAATAACTTCAATATAATGACGTGCAGCAGAGAGAGCACTTTGTAGTTTTGAGTGCTCTCACCAGAAGCAGCAGCCTCTGAGGTGATGAAGGAACATCTTCCTCTATTTTCCATGGAAGCATAGCAGCAAGGGCCACACATCTTTCTATTGTCTGAAGGCTTTGACAGTGCAAATATTCTGTGTTTCGTACACTCTCAGGTACCTCAAAACCTCAGAGGATTTGACAATAGCCCATCATATGTGCATAAACATAAATACAAGATTCAGAGCACAGTCTGTAACCTAGCCTACATTTACTATGTGATCTCCACTTCCGTGTATTCTCTTCTACATCTGGCTTACTCTCCCACCATGGCTAAGTTAAAATTCCAGTATCTGCCCAGAAGTAAAGAAGCAGGAGGGAATACTGAAACAAATGTGTGTATGAGGGAGGGTTAACAGCATGACAGCTAAGCACTGAGAATGGTGGGAGGGGGAGGAAAACTATTTTTCTTGCATATGACAAATATTCCCTGAGGGAAAAGGAAAAAAAAAAAAGGGAAAAACTTACTTTGACAAATACTGCCCCGAAGTGATATTCCTTTCATCTGTGTCCATGCAATTCATTGTACTTGGAATGAGAGCTAGCTCAGGCTGGATCATGGTGGCTGCTGCTACAGCCCTGGCTACCAGCTCCATGGCGTCCTGCACGTAGTGCTCGAAGACCGACTGAGTGGTCTTGCCGTGAGCGATGAGGCCGAGGGGCAAACCCTCCGTCCTCAGCTCTTCCACGTTCTGTGAATCCCCAATAATCCAGTGCAGCTCTGGAGGCATCACGCCAAACTGCGTGGTTATCTCAAAAATCCTCCGCGTCTTCTCCATGTCACACCCGAACATCACCATGGTAGACGTCGTGTCTTTGATGCTCTCCAGGTAGAACTGCAAGTAGTTCAGAAGGTCACTGGTTGAAGTGAGGTTTGCTGTGATGTTGATAATGGATCCCAGGTGGAACTTGGAGCTCTGTTGCGTGAGGAAGAGAAAATCCGTGATGTTCCACTCCTCCTGGCACAGCATCAGGCTGAAGTTGTACCAGTTGTTCATCGCAAGGATGGAGAAAGTGACGTCAGCGTCAGAACTCAGCGAGTTTTCTAAACTCATCTGCAGGTGAAGGGGGTTCTGTGGTTAAAAATATGAAAGACAATGATCAGAAATATACTGGACACAGGCTAATGAGTTTGTCTAAGTTTTATACACTCTTTTAGTTCAAAGTAACCACCTGCCAATTAACAGAACTGTGCGAGAAACAGGCAAATTTCTACCTACCCACCTTAAATGGACTGTGATTCATGGGCTTCCTCTGCTGGTGGACTCAACTTCAGTAGTCATTAAGAAGTCTGTTTCTGAGACTATGTATTTCTTTCAACCCATTTGTCCTTTCGGATTTCTAAGTATTCTCAAGCAAAGACTTCCCTGCTCCCCTAACAGGGGTATGAGAAGGTATTTCGTTACTGCTTGAGTTCAGCCAGACCCATTTACAAACGGATGCTGGAAAGTTCTTTGGTAAACAATAAGAAAAAGAAAAGAAAACCCCTCAGTTCCCTTTAGTTTAGCTATCTTTTTTTTTTCTTTTTTTTGTGTGTGTGTATTTGGGGGATTTTTCACAGGCATGTGAGTAACCTAATAAAATGGATCACAGTCTACAATCAAGGCACATCATGTACTGCCAACAAAACAGGACAAGTTACTGAATGCACAAGAGGCTAAGATACACAGACTGTGATTTCTGAGCTGGAAAATATTTGATAAATAAACATTTCATACTCATTTTTTTCGATGTCATTGATGTTATTACAGAACTTAACCCATTCCCAACACCACTGCTCTTGGCTTTATCTTTCCCAGAAAAAGAGGAAGGATACGAGGCTAATTCCTCTGTTCTCTGAAGGTATTTCTTTTTATTTGAACCACTCTTTTCTCTTACTCTCATTTCTCTGCCTTCCCTGGTCCCAGAAATAAAGCTAAATTTTTATTTACAGTTTTAATAAGAATGAAAAAAAGTTTAAAAATCCAAGCAATTTGTGGCATTTTGCTATGAAATAATTCCCTGCCCTACCAAAATATTTCTATCAGGCTTTCTGCTAGCACAATATATTCTGCTCCAACTTTTGATTTTAGCTGAGAACTTGAGTCTTCATTCTAGCTTTCATAAAGAAGTCAGATTACTTGACACTGGCATTTGATTCCAGCCATGAGACTGTCCAAAAAATGTGATCAAGTGAATCTTTTGGTCTGTGAGATCTTTGTTGTGATCTCATGTCAGCATTTGTCTGTATTCGTGACCACTCAAGTTGTATCTTATCCTACACAGGTACCTGGATTTTATCTTTCTGTCCATTACATCACTAAAAACTTTAGGTCTGTTCATCCTTCCCTTACACCTTCAGTAGCTTATGTGTATTATATGAGGGCTCAAACCTTTCAAAGTTGAAATAAAATGCCATTTTGGTTTTAAAAGTACTCTACTGCTAATAATAGGCTCCAGTTTGTATGGATCTTAGCAGTGTCATTCTGAATTTAGAATAATACGATAATTGGTCAATTTGTACTAGTTTTACCAAATAAAACCCTGGGCTCTCAAACACAGATGTAAGGGGAGAAATGACAACCCCCCCCCCCCCCCAAATCCTGAAAAGCTGTGCACCGTTTATAAGCAGCAAACTCTCATTGTGTTAATTTGCAGTTATATGAACTCATCATCTGTTTTCCAGGGCAGATAGTTTAAATTCAGAGCTTGATAAAAAGAATATTGTAATTGAAGATGTTCTCAGTTCTTTTTGTTATCTCCTGGGTTTGGTACCTCTGACTCTTTTTTTTTTTTTCCACCCAGACACAAGAATAAGCTAATTAAATGGATCACTGTCCACAATCGATGCACATCATGTACTGCCACCAAGACACAAGAGGGATGGCTCTTTGATAAAGGACAAGTTACTCAGTGCACAAGGAGATAACCTGTGCAGAATCTCTGAGTTCTACGCTGGAAAACATTGCCTACTAATTAAAATGTATTATTGGTTCAGGAGGGAGGAAAAAAAGCACTGTGTGTAGTATATGGGTTTGGGAAGCTGATTTGAATCTGGTCTCTGCAAACTGAATCACAACAAACTCTTTTTCTGAGGTTATGAGATAATCAGGTAAATTAACTCCAGTTTGTCTCTCACTGCAAATAGGTGGGAGTAGAAAGGATTTTCCTTGTCCCCCCTCTGTCCAAGACAAAGTAGAGCCACCTCCCATCAGCAAAGCTTGGCAGGTTTTAGTTGATTTGGGTGTTAATTTGAGTTTGGTAAATTTGAGTGTTAGTGTGAGTGAGAAGAAATGAGTTATCCAGCACACACAGAACATACACTGTGCACATGTAAAAGGCAGCACACATCCCGACCACGACGGTACAAGGAGCAAATGCCTTCAGTATATTCAAAAGGACAGCATCCCCAGCACAGCACTACAGCTATTATGGTACAGGCTCAGGGATTAACACAAGAAATCCACGGGATCAAGAAAAACAACCACGTGCTGGTGAGTGACAGACACTTGCAGTAACAGCTGTGTCCACACTGTTGAACGAAACAGCCCAGGAAACAAAAGACAAACTTGAACATTTGTACTGCTCAGTTTGCCCTGGGTCTCTTTTTGGCACCTGACAATATACTTTCTCATACCCTGCACTGGCTGTTAGGGTCCCAGCACATTTTGGGGAGCAGGAGTATCCAGGTGTATCCCAGCACAGATAAGATTGTGTGAGCACTGGCTCCCCACCTCACCCGGCGGGTTTAGATCTTTGGAGACCTCCGTGTCCTCAAGCCAAACCCCGTGCACACGTGCAGTTTCACCAGTGCAAGACAGCTCCTGCTCCCCTACAGCACTGTCCTTCCTGTACTAAAACACTGAATTGATGAAGGTCCACACCCAAGGCTCACTGGGCATTACCCTGGGCCCAGGGCAAGTGTGGCACCAAGCACACATAGTCCAGAGAAGGGGAAACTCTGCCTCAGGGCCAGAAAAATGGATGCAATTTTACCCAGCAGTGCAGGTGAAGGCAGTTTCCACCTGACCTGGAGTTCTCAGGTGCAGGGCTGGACTCTTTGACAGAACCACAACCACAGGATTCGTCCTCAGGAGCTCCAGAGTTGGTCCCTGTCCTATGTGCAGCACACTTGGATGTGTCAGTGTGGCCCAACAGACTGCTCTCACGCTGAGACACTGCTCCTCACAGAACAGAGGTGTATTTGGGATAAGCTGGCTTGGACTGAGCCTGCGTGTGGAAGTGCTGCTCGGTGTGAGACCATCTGTGCTTCAGCCATCACTTTCAGGGGCCCACAGATGCACTGGCATGAGCACTTACCATCACTGTGATTTACTAGCTGCTAAATTGCCTGCTAAGGCGTCTGAAAGATAAACATTCAGCCCTGAAAAAGTAGCAAACACAGTCTCCTTTCTCTATTAGGCATATTGGGACTGCAAACGTGCCTTCAGAATTTTTCTGATACAATAGCATACATCAATTCTGCTTAGCCTTCAGCTAATTCTAACCACACCCTGAAAACAACCCTGTAGATGCTGAGGAAGAAGAGTTATCAATGTTTCCTTTGTCCTGGGACAGAGGGAAGGCAATGCTTGTTTGGAGATGTTTGAATACCTTCTTAATTGTATTTTAAAAGGTTTATTTGCCATTTGTATGTAGGTTGAAGTTGGAAAAAAATACACAGAAGCCACATTTCAGTATACAGCCTTTGATATTACAGTGTTCTTAAGGCTTTAATGTATTTTTTATTGATTTGTTTCTCTAAAAGCAACAATTACCGCTTTTTAATGAAGCACTTCCACAAATTTTTTATTAAATCATTCAGTAGCAGTTGCTGAGACAGTGTCATTTCATAGCAAAGGTTTCTGACAACTTAAATGATAGTTTAAATGTGCATAACTTTGTACTTATCATGGAAGAGAGATTTATGAGATTGTATCTGTGTATTGAATTGTGCTCCATACTAATTAAAGTTCTTGGGTAAACTCCTTTTTTACCTCACTTTGAAATCAGTAAAGTTCTCCTGTTTCAGTTAAAATATCAATTAAAACTTATATGGAAATTCAGTTTAAATTTCTTTAGGTTTGACTTCAAGCTGCCACTGAAGATGGTATCACCTGCATCAGTTTTTCTTCAAATTACACAAACAGAAAATTAAACCTCACTGGAATAATGCTAAGCATTATCTATTTTTAATAATGTGTTTGCATTCACATGGTGTCACGAGCAGAGAGATTTTCTATGTCCACCAGAGCTTAATGTTTTATTGGACGTCATTAGCTCCTGTTTTATAAACCAGCCATGACCACCTGACTTCAGTGTTTATTTGGTAAAGAACAGGCCTCGAATCCTTAATTTCTGACTAATCGCCTTTGGATCAGATGCTGGCAGTCTTTCCACCGACTTCCAGTGGGCTCTGGACCAAGCCATTCATGGAATATTAAGCTTTACACGGTCTGATGTGTCTCTTCCCCGTCCATCAGCAGAGGCTGTAACAACCGATTTGCTTTTTGCATCCCAACCAGGGCAGTTTTACAGGTATTTTTCCATTGCCTGAGACACCTGAGAGAGCAGGTTCATTTAACAGCTGAAACAGGGCTTGCATTTCATTAGTGCAGCGTTTTCCAGGCCTCCATTCCATCAGTCTGCAGACCCATCCTTTTCAGCCTTGTAAATCTTGTGAGCACAAACGCCGGGAGCTGGGCCGACCTGCACCCTCAAGGATCTGGTCGTTTATCTCCCCAACCGAATTTGTAATGCTAATTAGGCATGGTCACGCTGACATTTCATTTGACATTATAATAGCTTCATTAGCAGAGCTAAAAGCGTAGATGTGGACATTGTTTTCCTAACTGTGTAAAAGTAAATAACACACAGGAAATATTATTCCCCCCCGACTCTCGAGGGCAAAGGCAGTGCTTATATATGTGTATATATATATATATATATACATATACATATATATGTTTTCACATCCATGTTAAGAAACAGGAAAAGAGAAAACAGGCTATGTCATCACATCAGAGAAAGTTCCACTGAAGGAAAAAAGCCCTTCTGGCTTGCAGTGCCACTGTGGGGACTCACAGCTCTACAAACAGAGCTCAACAGCAGCTGTGAGCAAGCTGATGCTGCAGATTCAAAACCTGGGAAGACTGTTTTTCCCATGGCTGAAATTAGAAAATTTAGGCCTAAACCCCAGTTCCTTAAAGTCTGCGGGCACACCTATTGCTTCTTCACTTCACGCCATGAAAAAAGGCACTACAAAATGTTATTTTGTTTTTTTAAATGTCTGCTGCCTCTGCTGAAATGGCAATACTTCAAGCAGGATTTTGTGCTGGCAGCTGACAGACTGTGGGAAGTCCCAACCCACCCTTTCCTGATCAGCTGCTGAGGTGCCCCTACTGCACCACATCCCAGTCACTGCACCACGTCCCAGTCACTGCTCAGTCACCGACTGCACCAGAGGGGAGGTGTGCTCCAGCTGCAGCCAGAAACCTGCTCTGCCCTCAGCACTGTGCTTCTTCCGTATGCAGACTTCTGGTTCTCTGGGGAAGAAAACCCCAGACCTGCTCTGGCCCAAAAAACAGGAACATGATGTCACGAATTCCTCTTTTCCTTGTCTTCTTCATCTGTCTCCTCACACACCCTTGTCTGATCATGACCATAATGTGAAACAGAGTAGGTCCTCACACCAAAGACTATTTTTTGCAGATGGTTTAAAAGCTTCTCAGAGAGAAAAGCTATCTTAGACTAGCCAGAGCTATCCTGATTCCTGCAGCAAAAAAAGCCTGGCATCCATCCAGGCAATGCTTATATGCAAATCCTAAAAATGCACTGACTGTTGATTTTGAAAATCACTATACCACAGGAGTTAGCTTAATTTAAGTCTTGACTTAGTTTGTCTTCAAAATTATTTCTTTTATTAGACCAGACAGACATGACTTGAGGTCGCTTAGCATCCCTAATGCTACACAAAAATACTCCAAACTCACTGAGTACGCACAGCTCTCCACAAGGTCAAAGAGGCAATGTAAAATATGAACTTTCAGCTGCTCTTGGAAAGTAAGACCCATTATTTATCTGAATAGCCACTTACAAATTATCCTAAGTAATACTACTTCAAAAACATCAAGGTGTTCTTTGCTCCAGCAGAAAAAAATTGAAAAAAAATCCAACATTTAAAGTTTGATAAAGAACACTTCATACAGATCCGAGAGAGAGTAATTTTTCCTTCCCTAAAGTTTGCCTTTATAATTAAAAAAAGGCCCACGATCGCCAATACAAATAGACCAGGGGGAGCTGTGCTAATTCTCCATGACATGCTTTCCTCCAACATTAAAATGGCAATAAAACTCGGATGGGAGGAAGTGGTGGCGGGGCCCACATCTGTGGTGCTCACTCCCAAGTGCTACAGGGTTGTCATCAGTGTCTGAGAAGCCCTTGCAAACATCTGAGCAAAAGCTGCCAGGAGATGCTGAGTGTGGATGGCGGAACGGACAACTGAGGTGGGCGAGGGCTTGCCAGCCAGGAGCAAGGAGATCATGGATAGCTCTACCCCAGACCTTCTTTGTAATGCCACCTCCCAGAAAAAACACCTTTCCTTGGGGCTGACCTCGACCAGGCTGCTGTGTGTGAGAGCTGGACTTCTCATCTGGCATTCCTACTGCAGCTGCCCCACGAGAAGTCTCCCCACGCTTGTGAAGAACGCAAAACACAGTGGCTGTTCCACAAAGTGTATCTTTTGGGGATTCCTCTGAATGCCACTATAAGCCTGGATGGTTGGAGAATGGTGTTCAGCAGAATTTAATTCTCCCCTTAAGGAGAAACAGCATTCTACTGAACTAAAGGCCTTCAGCAGGCTGTTTAGGGGTGTCTGAGTGCTTTTCCGTGGAGAAGCACCTCATAAACAGTGGTGCTTTGCACATCCTGACTATCAGTCCAAAGGGATCTGTTTCAGAACAGTTCTGAAAATGGCAGTCTGGAGTTTTCCCACACGTGTTATTCAGGCAATGCACCGGGGAAGGGTTTTTTCCCTCCAAGTTCTGGTTCAAGCAATTCAGCTTTTGACAGCAGCAGAGCCAAAACAGCAGCAGCACCTTGAAACAGACAGTGCATGTACTTTGGGCTTGCTGAGATTTGTCTCCTTGCTCCTCACATCTGAGGTGTGATGCAAGAAGATTCTGTTGTTGTAAAGAAATACTGGTAACACACCAGTGGTGCTGGATTAACTTGAAGAAAACTACTTAAGCAGCTACAAGGGCACTCTGTGTATGTGAGAGCTAATGGAAGAACTCTCAATAGTCTTTTAGAGTGATTCCTAGCAATCACAGATCAAAGATATAGGTGTGACCAGGCTGCAGGAATAAAATGTGAGTTGGATTATCAAGAAATAAGAGTTTGAAGGCTGATTAAAAAAACAAACCCAAAAGGGGTTGTATAGAGGATGTCCAGAAGTGGTATCACAAGGTAACAGCAGAAACCTTAACACTGCCAGCACAGAATGGCACAAGAGGTGCCATCACCACTCACCAATGGTCAGCTGCTGGTCACTAGGAGATTACAACCTTGAGAGCTGAGTAAAACCGGATTTACACAGAGCAAGGAACAACTATCCAATCTGTAAAATGTGCCACACACCACAAACGTGGACATAAGGTAGAACAAGGAACGGGCAAGTAAATACATGCAAGTAGGCATGCAGACAGCATTAACAAATATAAAAGTGACCAGAAGTGGGAGAAACTCACACCATCAACAAAATGCTCCTGCCTTTAGAAATCCTGGAACACAGATGACTTGCCAGGCACAACTCCCAGCCCTTGAAAACACACAGACACACATGCTCTGCCTCTCCAAAGAACATCTGGGAACCCAGGGGTACATGGAAGGATGATCACAGAGATACAGGAACGCCAAGTGGGACATTTTGAACCGTGTTGTAACTGAGAATGAGCTGTAGTACTTGCATAATTTGCCTGCATCACTGGGACCAGCAGCAGTACTTTGCTAAGACCGCGAGGGCTTGGATTAGGCTAACGAAGCATTCCTGGCTTTGCACACAGGAAGGGTTTCTGAAGCCCACATTAACTGAGTGCAGTATTTGCTCCGATGCCTTGCTGTTGAGGACCACTGTCAACACAGCACAAGAGCTGACAGGGAGTCTGGCAGCCAAGGCTGTAATCACGGTGCACACTGCCAAGCACTGCTCCACACTGGGCCCTTTGGCACGTCACCCCTGCCAGGCTCCTCAGCACAAACGGCTCTTGCAACAGCCCTCCCATCTTTGCCCTGCTTCAGCAGCTCCCACCTTCCCATCGGTAAGATGGGCACGCTGCAGCGTATTGCTGGAAAACGCTGCTTTTTCAGAGGCATGAGAGGCTGTGAGTACGTTTTCTGTATGACTTAACTTTTTTGGCATGATCAAAACAGGGGCTGAACAAATTCTGGAAGCAAATGTAGAACAAAAGGAGAAAGGGTATGGGGAAGACTGATTCATGCTATGTTAGTAAAAAGAGTTTCATCCCATTTTACAAAAGCAGCTATTGCCCTTTCTGAGATGTACGTGGTATATGCACACAGCATTTAATCCAATTAAATTATATTCACCATTAGCACCTGCAGCAAGGAATAAAATCTGATGGAGCACCATTTTCCCTCACCAGGGCGATTACAGCCTGGCTTGAAAGCGTTTTCAGCTATTCCTGAGCATTTGCATTCCCCATAATCTGAGCAGCTGTGCCCCCAAGAAGAAGTTACCTTCTTCTCCTCTACAGGTCCCTGCCTGTCAGAGAAATACCCATGCAGTGATCCATGGAGCATCACTGGAATGACAGCTGTGTATGGCAATATACAGCAGGGAAATTAATGCTGACCCATGTCCCATTCCTCAGAAAGCCAGCACCAGCTCATCATCGCATCCTCTTCTGCTGGGCCTTGCTCCAGGCATGTTTCACAGGATTAATTTTAGCTACAAGGGCATTTTGTTCTATATTGATTTTTTTGTATGAAAGAAAGCTGAGAATTAAGCTTGCAAAGCCTGATCTCTTAACTCTATTAAATGAGGCCAGGGTAGATTAAGTTAGTAGTTCATCTTTCTGAGGCTAGGCATTAAAAACATGGCTCTAAGGTGAATTCTTGGGTGTACGTGGCTTGGCTTAAAATCAGGATCAGAATTTAAACAGCTTCACTTGAGGTTTCTTATTTAATACACCAAGGATTTAATTAGAAAGATGGGAAATTAGAACGAAGAGTTAAAATTGGCTCTCAGGGCATGGGACCGGCAGGGGAAAAAAAAAAAGAAACATGTCTCTAAAAAACAAATACAGTCTGCATGCAATGGGAACTGACAAAGGGGATGGGCCACTGGGATGTGCTGTCCTGAGTGGATGTGAAATGCCTCTTGAAGCCCACAATGCTGGCAGAATCAGAGGGTCTCATCCTGAACAGGCATCCTCACCTCGCTGGGTACCTTTCACTCATCAGGCAGTGATGCCACTTTCCTCAGCAGGAGGCAAACCCAAATAAACTGGGAGGTGTGATGTTTGCAGGTCCTCAGCTGCAGACTTACTACCTTTCAACACAAGACAAGAACCCGACTTTTGAAAACGCAGCAAAGCCCAGCGGCTTCCATCCACTGCAAATGTTTAAACCACTGCTCCCAACACTGAATTAATACCCTAACAAACAAACAAAGACCTAAAGGACGAGCACGCCGCGTGGAAGTTTCGCGGCCGTGTTCGGAAATCGCTTTTTCCGAGCGTGCCAACCACAAAATCAGGCAAGATCCTGCAATCAGGAGGCGCCCACCCCCCGCCCCCAAAGGCAGAAGCGTTTGAGTTTCCAATAGAGCGTTATAGCAACGACCCACAAAAGTGTGTGACTGCACAGAGCCCGTTACCAGGCACACAGGGAGAGGAGGAGGAGGAGGAGGAGGAAGAAGGGGCACCGGCTGGCTGTTGAATATAGAAACTGAGCAATCCGGTTTGAAATCCCTGCCTCATCTCAGGGAGCAAACCCCGCCCTGTAAAACGGGGATAACCCCCTCCACAGCGTCCCAGGGGGACACAGCACCACCCGGCTTCTCACCCATCCTAAGGCTTGCAGCAAGTAAGTACTTCCCTGCCTTTTACACAGGCAGGGAGCAGAGGGGAAAAACGGAAGGAAAAAAATAAAGGCGGTGAAGTCATACGTCTTGGAGAATAAACTGGGCTTTACCAGAAGCAGAATCTAAGGCTCAAATCTCCAGTTCTTTGCTGTGCTAGACACAGCTGCCTCAACAGATAAAAAAAATATGGAAAGTAAAAGCCATTTATTTTATGTGTTGTTAAATAATTCGGGTATTTGCAGCACTCCATTCCACTACTCTGGTGCACTGGTGTGCCCTTCCACCATCCCACTGACAATCACCTCATCAGGCCCCTGTGCCTGTGAGCCTTTGGGTACTGCAATTTCCTCATTAGCTGTGAGTGGATAAGCAAGTAACTAATGGTCCACTGTATTCCAGGAGAGTCCTGGATACAGTCATGAAATGACACCTTGCTATAGCAGGTACCTCACAGGGGCAGAAAGTGGTTTTCAGCCAGTATTATGGAGAGGTTTGGGAGAATGTGTCAAAAATCATCACCCATGCCTGTCTCATTCTTTGATATATAATGTGCAAGATCATCAAGTGAGCATTTACAGCTCCTACTTGTGACTCAGTCTTCTGGGCTCATCTAAATGCCTGACAGAAAATACACAATACCTTTACCACCCTACTGCACACAAATACTTGCACTGGTTACTGCTGCCAGTTTTGTTTAACTCTGCACCTACCATGGTCATTTGGACCAACAATGAAGTGATTGCACAAAATTTGTAAATCACAATAAAATATGAATCATACACATTAATCCCTCCCTTGAGTCACGTTTGGATTCAGTGGAGCAGTGGTAACTGAGCCTTTAAGCAATGTGTCCATCCATAAATAACCGAACATTGCTCTTACTAGGCATGAACTTTCACAGTAGAGAAGTTCAGTATACTTGCAAAAGAAAAACTGTGGGAAGCAGGTGAACAAACTGTTGAGATGGAATTAAACACGGAATTCACTTCTTTGCAAACAAAGTTCTTCATCCTACCTATTTATGTAAAAAGTTACATGTACTAATACCTTACGTTGCTTGACGGGGAAAGAGAAAAAAACTTGTGGCAGGAGTTGGCTGTGTTCATGAGAACGTAATGAAAGGAACAGCAACAATTTAACAGGCTGGATGTTACTTGACAGAGGATTGCTTTGCAGCATGGAAATTAGCTGAAAGGCCTACAAAATCTAGTTTTTCATACTGGCTATCCTCCTCTGTTGCAATTCCTTTAAATTTCCAATGCTTTTATATCCCCCTATTATAAAATAATGTCTTATAATCTCCCTAATAAATTAATGTATCTCCTCCTTAGAATGATGTAGGGTTTGCAAAACTGTGACAGCTGAAAAACGACTAAACTCATTGCAAAGCACCAATCACCCAAGCACGCTGGGCATTTAGTTAATTTATTAAGAGCTTCGAGCTTTAGGATCTCCTAGGGCTGCACACTTCTGTGAGTCAAAAGGCTCCCAAATGTTTTGAACCAAATGAATCAATAAACTCTTGTCTGTGCTTCTTGCCACACACACACACAGGATCCTTCTTCCTCATGGCTCAGCTTTCCCTGTCCTGATCCATGGGATGACGCCTACGGATGCTACGCTCTCCACAGGTCAGCTTTTTGACAGCTAATGAGCTACTGCAGATGACAAAGCGGCCCTCAGCTCCCAGAAATAAACTCCACGAGTGTCTTGATGCACTTGGGCAGCCAGTGGTCGGGCCTGTGGGTCTCCTGGGCGCAGCTGGGGCAAACAGCACCTTTACTTGCGTAGCTGCAAGGCTGAAAGCATCAGATGTATTAATGGGCCTGCCTGTGTGGCCTGCCCTCCTCTGCACTTACAAGTTAACTTACAAGTGACTTACAGACCCTAAAAACACAGCAGCTGTGACTCCTCTAGAACAGCACCTCACTCATTGGAGCCACCATCCCTCTGACAGTCCAGCACTACCAGACTAATTAACGCAGCCGAGTCTAGCACTACCAGTTCTACGGGCTGGAAGGAATAATGACATTCAGGAATTTAGCAAACAAGACAGAAGTTATGAATTTGATGATCTGGGAGCCGGCCTTGAGTTATGCAAAACACACTGAGTTAGGTATTCACGAAATTGCTCCAGCATAATTGTCGGCACGTGGATTGTTTGCAAACAGCTTGCACAAACTACTTAGTGTTAATCATTTGTTCCGTGACATCGTTAGTCATGCACTATTTCTGCTCCTTGAGTGGGTGATTGTATCCTCCTGGAGGAGAGGGTAAGAACCAGGGAAAACGAGGCGCGCCCCGGGAGTCTGACACGGGAGAGCGCCTTCGACGGAGCACGGGAGCGCCGCGTTTCACCAATCCCTGCAGGAAGCCTGCGCCTCTCCATCCATCCCCCTGCACATCATCCACAATGACTCTGCAGAGTCTGGTGAACCACAGCCCGGGGACGAGGAGCTCGCGCCGGCTATTTCTGGCGCCGCGATTCTTCCCCGCGCTCCGAACCGGGGGGAGTGTTGCAGAGGAGTATCTGATTCCCCCAGACAACCTGAGAGGAAGGGATGACGGATCACCGCTCCCAAGAGTTTGGCAAGAACACACAAGCTGCTGTCTCTCTCTGCAGGAAACGGCACTGCTTCAGGGAGAGAGAATCTCCAACAAAAATAGTCACAAAAACAGTGTATTTTCCCTGAAGACACAGGAATTTTGGGATTTTTTTTTTTCTTTCCATGATTCAGTTTTCGTTGTTTACATGATGTTAGCATTTGAATGCAAGTTTCAGTCAGTTTTCCTTTGATACAGAATCCTAGAATGGTTTGAGTTGGAAGGAACCTTAAGGACCATCTGGCTTCAACCCCCTGCCAGGGCAGGGTCACCTTCCACTAGACCATATCATTCAAAGCCCCATCCAACGTGGCCTTGGACACTTCCAGGCATGGAGAATGTATTACAGTTATTACAGTAACGTGCAGAATTATACTTCCACACACTTCACTGACCTGAGATAGAACTAAAGAAGAAAAACTATAACATGAATTGAATTTTGTTGCAATATTGCTTGGATACACCAGGAGTGCTCTGTGTGATATCTGGTAAATTGGAGTGAGACAGTCAGCAGTGAGAGTAAAACCACCAAAGGGAGACTCACAGAAACCAGAATCTTCTGTTAAAGGTTTGTTTGTCTTCTCTGGAAGGTAAGCACCCTGAAGACTAACACTCATGGAAAGTATGGATGCCACAGCACCAAGTAACAGCTTCAGTGGCAACCACATCATTGTCACCTTGGACAGACAGGCAATGGGTCGTGGATAATTCTGACATCCCTTGGCAACTTTTAATCTTCCAGAGGAGACAAAGCAGAGAAATACATCTGGACTTCCTCTGCCTGGACTGGTAGACCAGCAGCTATTCCAGTACTCAGCCCAGTGTATTTTCCCATATGGTTCTAACTGTATTGAAGGGGACTGAATTTCCCATTTGAGTCCCCTGTTCAGTGGTCAGACTGCAGACTCATTTCTCCCGCTCTTACTGACAATAAAAACCCATTTTGCTGCTTATTATTCTCCAATAAAATTGTAATAATTTTGTATGACTCTCGGAAGACAAGCATTTGCTCTCATAGTGCTGGCATAATATGGACCCACAAAAAGATGAATTGTCTGAATTATTCTTGATCATAGTTCGTGAATGGCTTTCTATAGATTTTTAAGCGAAGTGGGAACTCTCTGATGAAAATAAGTCAAATTCAGGTGAAATTAAAGGTTAGAGTTGATAGAAGCCTTAAGTTTGCTTATGAATATATTTTTAGTATCACAGCAACAAACCACAGATCCTCTTGGACTAGTTCCTCATTCAAAACAAAGCAATACCACACTTAAATGAAGTCTGAATACATTGGTTTGGTTTTTTATTTTTTTTCTAATGATGTCAATTGCATCAGAAACAGCATGCAGACGCTCACACAGCTGAAATGATTCGCTTCAGCTGTTCCTGTTCTCCTCCTCAACATGAACATTTTCCCCTTTTCATGAACGTTTCAGTAATCAAATTTCACTAGGACAAATGCTCATAGAAAATGCACAGCAAAACCAAACGCTTGCAGTATTTTCAAGTGCCAGATTCCACGTATATCTTCAATTCCTGTGTTTACTGGACTGCAAAAAAAACCCCAAAATCATGTGGCTTAGCTAAACAACCAAAACTGTACCTCAAGCTCGTCCCTATTCAAAGCAAGTGAAGTAAAAGGAAGCACTGTCACAGATGTTTTGGAAGTCTCTGGGATGCTGCCATTCCTTTGTTTGTGCTTGTTCCAGAAATTTCAGGTGGTTTTCAGGCAGAAAAAAACCAAGTCTGTGATTATCAGATGTCTTATTCACTGTGAATTCTCACTTCATTTTCCTCTTAAAGTACACCTCTGGGGAGGAATACAAGGCCAGTATGATCTGGGCAACAAGCTCCCATTCTCTGCCAAACAGAGCATCTTTCTTCTGCTCATCATGTGGCATTGCTGCATCCCACCACAGGTCTAAATTTGCCACTCATAAACCTGTAAGGGTTGTGAACACCCCAGGAGGACATCGTGGCACAGCTAACTTCCACATAACTTCATGCTACATATTTATATGCACTGTCAAAATGGTGGGAAGATACGAAACTGTGTTTCACTGGAATCTAGCAGGCTGAGCTATTTATAAATAAGTGCCTTATTTTTGGTGCTCTTCAGAGATGTGATGAACAGTGAGTGATGAGCAATTTATGTTGCTGATCATTTGTATCACAATAGAGCCTTGCAGTCTTTTTCTGCAGTTTACAGACTCTGTAAGTTCAGGATCTGTAGTATCCTATAGTGGGAGACAGGACCTCAGAACAAAGACTGATGGGCAAGATAAAGAAAGGGCGAAATGAGCATGCCACACTGAAAATGGAAGAGTAGGCAGATAACAGTGTATCTGAAAAAAATTTTGAGCATTCCTGGGGATTCTGGGCATCAATATGCAAAACAGACCCATCACCCATCTCTCTCTCTCTCTCTTTTAAAACAAACTCTCAGTGTGAAAGAATCCCTTCCCAAGAGTATTCCACACCGAGGGATTTTCCATTTATACAACGGAAGATAACATTAAACAAAATATGGTGTAATGAACATGAAATAAAAGTCATTAGAAGGATGACACGCTCTGAAGAAATCTTAGGGGTATAACTAAAGGAAAAAAGCAGGTTTTAATTAACAAGCTTGTAAGCACCCTGTACTATGTAAATAATTCATGTGTATAAAAAGATGATCATAAGGATGACTGAATAATCATCATTTTAGCTTCCCTGTGTTGACTGCTGATGCAAGATTCCTAATCAGATGCCACAGGAGCATTGTTAACCATACCAGCCTATCCAGCCCATTTCTATACTGATACATCGTGATAGGAACTTTTAAAGAGGTGATTAACAGGTGTTTCTTCTCTCCCCCGCATCTCTGAGGAACAAACACTGATGCCATGTTTTATCATTTCCCTGTCATTAGCTCTGGAGCAGACAATTTCACAGATCATAGAATCACAGAATGGTGTGGGTTGGGCAGGACTTTAAAGACCAGCCCATTCCAACCCCCTGCCATGGGCAGGGATACCCTGCACCAGACCAGGCTGCTCAGAGCTCCATCCAACCCGGCCTTCAACGCTTCTGGGGATGGAAGATGCGACATCCGAAATTTTCAAGCCTCAGTGCTTAAACAAAAAACACCAATGCTTTTTGCTTTAACTATTTACCTGTGTTGGCCTCAAGGCTGTTATTTGTCCCCTTGGAGCTCTATAGTTTATCACCTATCACACAATTTGAGGGGAGGCACATAACTCCTTCACCTTGTTGCCTTCCAAGGCAGGGGTAAAATCAGCTCTGTGGTACTAGCACACTAAAACAATGCAAATCATAGCTAAAACACTTTCAGTACTCTCTCAAAAGCGGGCAGCTATCAGCTCCAAACGAAGGTCAGATCTGTTTTTCCCACTTTCGATACTTACGTGGAGTACAGAAAATCCCTAAAAACAACTGCTGTCCTACAGAAAGCTGTTATATATGACTGAGCCTTACACACTGAGAAAGTAATAAATAATTATGCTTTCACTTAAAATAGCATCGGAAAATTATCAAACTGTGAACTCAATGATACCGACTTTTCATCCGATTTGCAAAATAAAAAGATCTTTTTAAGCCAGTTTGAGTGAGTACACTATTAAAATGGGTATAATGCAACTGCTTTATCAGTAGCATCATTCAGAGAGCCTGGTGCATAATTCAGCTGCTCTTTCTGGTTATTATTTGCTATGTCTAAGAGTTCTTTCTCTGTAACAAATGCAAAGCTTCACTTCTAAAATCTCAGTTGGTGCTTGAAGATCTGTCTTGTCTTTTAACTCTGTCTTAAGTCAGAAAGTCTTGTAAAATGTCTTATGAACAGCATGGGCAATCATTTCCTTCACAGTCTTAAAGAAGCTGCAAGTAGGATAGCATGCCTTTAGGGAAATACTAAGAGTTTAAAATATGCCAGTGCAGCACATTCATAGATTTTTATAATCCATTTCAAATACTTTCCACATTGTAAAACAGGCTTTGGAAACTATCATCACAGATGAAAGCTGGTGAAGAAAGAGTAATAAAAATACCGTAGAAAGAAAAGAAAAGATGGTGCCTGCTTCTGAACTCCCCCAGCATTTGATTTTTCCTGTATAATAATAAGAATCAAATGATCACAGTAATTTCCCCATTTACTGTGCTTCAGTGTCAGCTGAGGGTGCACCTGTGCCCACCTCCACTCCCCCAGCCCCCCCATCTGCAGCCACACAGGCAGAAATGCTCCAGATAAAAGTTAATTAGCCAGCACTAACACTGCTCACCAGACCTTCCCAAACCCGTGCCAACTGGAAACCTTCCCATCAGCTTCCGAGGGCTCTCCCCGCTCAACATTCCTGCGGCAGGGAACATCCGAGAGGTTCAGCATCATCCCCCAGCTCAGTGACAAGGCACTGAGAGCTCTCAGGGGCACAGGGCTGGCTGCCTGGCATGGGGGTGGCACTTGCTCTCTGCTTGTGCCAACAGGGTGTTTCCACGCTCCAGGGATGCGAGATGCTCACCTGTGGCTGTGTGGACCTACGCCGTGGGCAAGTGACAGGCAGAGCTCAGGCCTGGGGGGTGAACACGAAGCCTTTGGAACCCTGCCTGCAGCCAAATCCGCGCCTCAAGGCCGGCTCTGCACACAAACTTTTGGTTCCAGTGCCCCTCAAAGGCAGCATGAAAGGGTTGCTGTGGCATGCCCGTCTCAGTTCTCCACGGAGCTGTCCATAATCACCAAGAGCACCGTTGTCAGCTTGCTGTGACAGCTGTGAAGCACTTGGGGCCAGGCTGTGAACTTCTGAGTCACACTGATGATGGGCCCCTTGAACAAGCAGCTTTGCTGGAGTGTGACTCCCTTAATAAATGAATCATCTATCAGTGCTGCCTACTCAAGCTTAAATCCCTCCCCCAGTTCTCCTGCTACTTCCACCATCTGCACATCCTCTCCCCATGGTGGTGAGAACCAATTTGGCTGACTGACAGGGTTTTGGGGAAAATGTGGAGTCCTTCAGGCCCAGACCAGAAGTAAAGAACACCTGCTGACGTCCAAAGCTCCAATCCTAAAGCCAATGAGCGCCTGAACCTGCTCTCATTTATCAGGAAATCCCTTCTGGGCATCTATGGTATGATGCTGCATGGACCCCAGTAACCCGGTGCTCTGAAATCCTAACCAGAAGATATCTGACCCTGGGGCCCTGAGCATCTCAAGAGACTCTTCTCATAATTATCAGCACCAAGGTGAAAATAAGGCTCCCATTAATCACACTCACCCACACCAAGGCCTCACACCCATTGCAAGATGTCCTCTGGCATCTGCAATAAACCACTATCTACCTTTGACATAATCCCTCTTCCCAACACTGCTTCCTAGATGTTGCCCTAATCAGTTTCCTGAGAGCTTTGCAGAGAAAAACTGCATTTTTGGGGGGCAAAATGCTTTTCTGGGCAAGCATTACTCCCTGGAGGTAACTGTGCTTAGCCAGGGATCAAGACAGCCCTGTTAATTCAACCCTGATTTGGGCAAGCCATTCCTCTCTGTGCTTGGTGATCCCAGCTCTTTGTTCAGTGCTTTCCTACAAAATTCAGTTCCTTGTTTTTATGCTGCTGGAATCACAAAAATTAAAGAAATAGGGAAGGGCACTTCTTCCTCCTTTTCTCAGTTCAGCTTATTTTCTCCTTCTCTCCCCCTGCATCACTGACATGTGATGTTTCCAGTTTTCTAGCTTCCTTTTCTTGTTTTCTTCCTCCTCTTTTCTCTGGATGCTTTCAGCTCTTCAGAACAAACTCTGCAATGCACAGCTATTTGTATTGCAGTGAGTTTTGGTGCACTCTCTCTCATCCCATCAAATTGAGAAGACAACCCTTCCACTCTTTAAAAGCCCTTCAGTAAGATCTACAGAAACACGGATTTACAGCCTGATTCTTTGTTGGAAGGCAAATTTAGATTTTTAAAAGAAGCTGCTTTTTCCAGTTTTTCTGCTGATTACAATAAACACATAAATTCTAGCCATGTTACGCCTGGTTTTCTTTCACATTTAAAAATTACTTGGAAATCCAGAGAGGAAAATAACAGAACATGAGATAAACATTTTATTTGAGGGTTTAAAACTGTAACTAGATTCAGAACAGCCTAAAGTTCTAACACTCTGTGTTTTTAATGTTTCATGGGTTTAAATAGTAAATAATTCATTACATACACCCTAAATGAGAACTTTTGTAAGTAGTCTTTGAATTTAATCACGAGCACAAAATTGAATAACATAAAGCATTACTAGATCCTTGGTTGGTCTCTAGTTTCCAAAGCTCTGCTTCCATTTCTGTGGAAAGATGGGGTACTTTCTCTAGCTTTTGTGGACAAATTCTTGTGGGAAATTATATTGAATTTCCCAACTTACTTTTCTTTGTTAACAATCTGTTCAGTACAGTAACTTATGTACTCATATGGCATCTGATAGCAGGTTGTCTTTAAATTTGTCTATTTTAGGCCAAACTTTAATTTTTACTTAGTGGATTAAGCCAAGTATTCTTTGATGTTTCTTCTGATAATGCCTGTCCTTCAGTAAAGCAATAATCAATGATTTAACGCTGTCATATTTTATCACTCATTCCTGACAGGAGCTTGTGCAGTGTGTTATGAAAGACCCAGCAGTGAGGAAGACATTGTTTTGTGAATACTCAGAATAGAAAAAAAAAGTCAAACCCAAAAGAAATATTATGTATGATATTGAATTCAATGTTAACTCAGCTTTTTCCGCATCAGGCAATCAGCATGGGATGAGGAATGTGAAAATCTTGTTACTGGCCAGCTCTGAACGAGCGCTATCCCAGTGGAGTTCTGGCTCTTCCTGCCTCCACAGGACTTTAAAATTAAGGATGCAGAGGAGAGAACTCAAGTAAAAAAATTCTCACCGCTTTCCTGCACTCTGAAAAGGGATTTTTTTGCAGCTATGATTAACTGAATCCTCCTTAAACTCTCTAACTCCAATAAAGAGACTAGTTCTTTCTTTTCTTCCTTTCTTTGTTCCTTGCTTCTGAGCATGCAAAGCTTCTTAACAGAGGAACTATCGTTAAGGAAGTCACCATGAGTAGGTAGACTACAATGTTCTGGTTTACAGGACTGGATACCTTTAGTGCTGTTTTAAACAGCATTTATTGTGACTCTGACAGTTTATGGGACAAGGGTGACCGCGGTGTTACCAAGAGCACAGCGCTCAAGAGGAAACTGACCCCGAGCATTAAACAAGGTGACAATGCAAAATACAAAAGGCGACAAATGCTGTGACAAACCACCCTCACAAAACTTGAGGGCTTTCTGACCACAGGTAAGAATACAAACAAAGACTCCTTCCCCTTCAACAGACATCACTTATGAATGGCAAGAGAGAGTTTGGCTTCAGCTGACAACCGACTATGAGAGCCACAACACTCTCACAGCTGACAATGGTCAACACAACACAGGAGCACAAGTAAAACCATTCCTGAAGAAACAACCCGAGGACAATGTTGGGGAAAAGCCTGTGAGAGGCAGGAGACTGAACCAGTAAATGCTGTGCAACTGCTTTTCACAGAGGACTGTTACAAGGAGGAGTCCTCTTGCACGATGCCAGGACCACAGTGCTGCCAGCAAAATGCAGTGATGCCTCTGAAATCTGTGTTTGAAAGAATTAATGTCTCTATAGGATGCCTGGCTATGAACTGTTAGTTGCACAAAGCTTTTTTACATGAGCTGGAAATGTAAAAGGACTCTCACTTTATATCAGATCAGTGGCATAAATTGTGCAAGTTTCAAAAGCTCACCATGAGCAAAACTGCACTGAGGTCTCAGGCTGAAAGAGAAGCAACTGAGCATTTGCCTGCACGTCCTCTCAATTTCTGTCCTTGATTCCTCTCAAGGCCCCTCTCATAAACCCTCTTCAAGTGCACAAAAGGCATGTGCCACACTATTTACTCAGTGTGAGGTGAGGAGGGTTGGTGATCACAGGAAAAACTGAACACGTTATCACTCATCCACACAGAAACTAGTACAAGCTTCCAATATCTGGACCAAGACAGATTAGCAATGACAGTTTGGATTACCAGAGCCTGCAGCCAAGCATGTGTGAATGGAAAATGGAATTATTAAAACTTTTTTTTCCAGGCAATCAAAAACACTTTTGTGCAAAAATGAAATTCTGGCTCAAAGGAGGAAAGAAAAGAGTGTCTTTGGGCATTCAGCTGAATGCCCAGAAGCTTTTCCACATCTCCATCCATCCCTTTGCTGTAATTGCTGCCTGCCCTCAGTGGTGCAATGCATAGCCAGTGTGTTGCAGGTCAGTATGACTTTGGAGGACACTGCACTCACAGTGGTATTCCCATCTATTTCCAAACCAGAAAGATCTACAGTTCCACATCCCACACCCAGGGTGGNATATAGATATATAAAAACTAGGAAACTGTTAGAAAAAAAGCTTAAAAACAAATGAAAAAATTAAGTATTTATAGTCAGTTTCTTTTTACAGCATCTGCTCTGAGGCTGAGCTTGCTATTTCACTGGGAAATTCACAGTTTAACCTAGAACTATGATTTGATTTATTTATTTATTCTTTTGACCCCTCCAGAAGTCATAGCAGTAGTCACTAGTGCTGTAGTTTCAGTTCCTCAAGAAACCAGGTAAGGCACAGACTGGCAGGGACTAATGATTAGCAATTACTTTATTCTGTTTGGTTGCTCTGAAAAGATCCCATTTCATGTTAACAGACATCAGAAGCGCTGATTTATCTGAAACACACTAGAAATACTCCCTTAGATTCAGGGAACGCTGCTGCAAACATGACCTCCCCTGTGTTTCTGATGCTATCACCTACAAAATGGATATTACGGGCTCTTCTCCCCAGACTCTCAGCTCAGAACTGTAGTACTGGAAGCAACATCACTGTATTTATTTATGGTTCATGCTCCCTGGATCTTTTCCCCGTTCCATCCCTGGGAAAATTATTAATGATGTTGGCAATCTTGGACTCAAAAAATAGAGTGCTTTTCCTGATACAAACATACATAAGGTGACAAGCCTTGCCTCGATGGCATCAGAGCTTGTGAGCTGCTGTCTCCAAAATAATGAGCTGTCAAAGCTTCACTGCAATTTGCATTTGTGTTAGTAGTAAAGAAATCCAGTGGTTTTTATGCTCGCTGAATGACAGTGTTAAATTGTTACTTTTGCTTACTGAGTGTGAAAATTTACTGAAGTGACAGTAAACTGGGAAAAGTAAAGAGCATTCTTCAGGTCACAACAGTGCTTGGATTTACTATTAGTGTATGTTAGTAATTAAATCACAGATAAAGAAATGAAAAAAGTGTGTCACATTTTACTCTGTGTAGCCTTCCTTGAAGCCATGCATGTGTTCTGCCAACACACTCCTGAACCTCCAGAACAAGCTGTTGCTTGTGGGAGAACAAGTGCTGCACCACACCTTGTGATGGCTGTTGTCTTGTGATTGTTAATCTCACGGGGAAAGACTGTTTGGTTTTGGTTTGGCTTTTTTTAACTTCAGGGAACTAGAACTTAGTGAGAAATGGCTTTTTAAAGATGCTCAAACAACCACAAAACTTTTGAAAATGCAGTCTAGGCATCTCATACGACTGCAGTTGCCCATTTGTGACACTGAATTACCTCTCACGTTAACACATCTGAAGCACTACTATCATCAAATACCAGGGAGAAAACAGGCAGTATTATTGGAATGTACTTCAGTTCTGTATCCTTACCTTTCTTTTCATTTTTAGCACTGCTTTTTGCCATGTTAGTGAAGATTTGCCCAACGAGCAACGTGCTTTTCAATTACAGTGAATATTTGCCTATTATAAACTTCTGCATGAAGTAATAATGTTAACATTCAGCAGCAGTACAAAACATGTGTATGTTCCTGTCCTGGTGTAATGTGGAAAATGAGACCTTGCTAGACATTACTACCTTAAAACCATCCTAATAAAGGATTTGATTGCTTAGGAGAAGCAGTATGAGACAGCATCTAGCTAACACTGGATTTGTTAGCATGTTTGCCAGGGTCTTCACATGCAGACAGTGCAAAATGCTCTCCAAGGGCAAACAAACTGTGGGTCTGCTTCTGTCCCTGCCTGGAAGAAAGACACCTGCAGGCACCCCCAAGGGCGTGCTGCTGTGGTTTTGTAGGAGGGAAGATGCTCTGCCCAAGCATCAGTGGGAAGAGTGACCCCAGGAGGGCCAAATCAGAAGCAGGGTTAGGTATCAGTCTTCTCTTCTTCTCTGAAAATCTGCATGCTGGCCCTTATCAGCAAAATCTGTCTTGTCTACAATGATGTCACTTACAATTGCCTGCTCTAAGATGGCCACTCAGTAGAAGTGGCCAGTCTGCAGCTCCAGGTCTGTAGAGACAGGAAGGTGAGAGGTCTGTGGCATGTTCATTTCATGCCAGTGCTGGTGTGGGACTGTGAGCAACACAAAATCCCTGCCTACACCAGAGACTGCCAAGGCCAACAACTCCAGGGACTCCCTGGTCCAACACGCTGTTGGAAATCCTGTAACTCTAGGAAGTATGCAAGGCAAGGCTGCTGGAGCACTGTCTCCAGCATTAACCTTAAAATGGTATTTATTAAGTGAAGGTATGAAAAACAGTGCTCAGAAAGATGTCAACCCCTCCAAGACAATCTTGAGAGACTAATACACTTGCATTACCTGCTGGCCTTTGAGTAAGGCTGAGATTTTGTTTAAATCCACAGAGCCTTGAAAAAGTAATTCTTTTTAGCTCAGCTGGAAGGAAAACAGACTCTGCTCGGCCGAGGTTCAGTGCCAGGCATTGGTTTCACTGTCACTGAAGACAATGCCACTTAAAGTCTGCTTAAGAACAAAGTCCTGGTTTGGACAGACTGATCCACTGGGCTCCCCGCTGAGAACCATCTGAAAGTTAAGCAGGAGCTTTGAAGTCTGTGGAAAGCAGCAATGACACCTAACCCTGTGCCACATGTGTTTAACACATCTTGTGAACTTGGGCATCTTTGGATGAACTTAGACCTTCCTCTGAGATGGAAGATAAAGTAATTCTAACAGGCAGAGCAAGGAGATACTGGGTTCGGGATTTGGTCTTCAGGGAGCTTTGGGCTTTGCCTCCAGCACAATCGTGACTGCAGCTGCAGGGCTGGTAGATGTAACAGCAAACTTGGATGTATTGGCCTCATCAATAACAGCATTCAACAGCACTGATTACCCCAGAGTTTCTGCACGTATCTAGAGAGACCTGAGTTACATGTGTTTTGCTGAGGTAGAGAAAAGCAGCTGAATTAAAAGGGCTACAAAAGGAGAGGGGATTTTGACAAGGGCAAAGAGTGACAGGACAAAGAGGCAATGGCTTCAAACTGGCAGAGAGCATGGTGAGATGGGATAGTAGAAAGAAATCCTTGACTGTGAGGAAATCCTTGATTGGCACAGGCTGCCCAGGGAAGCTGTGGATGCTCTATCCCTGGAAGTGTTCAGACCACGTTAGACCAGTTTTGGAGAAACCTGGTCTAGTGGAAGGTGTCCCTGCCCATGGCAGGGGGTGGAATGCAGTGATGCTTAATGTCCCTTCCAATCCAAACCATTCTGTGACTCAGACCAGCATACAGCAGTCACATCTTCTGTTACAGACTGGAAGCTACCCAGCACAGACTTGCCTTTCTGTCACAATTCTAACATACAAAAACTGAAAAAAAACAAACCACAGAAACTGGGTGATCCAGGCTGTGGTTTATATTGGCTTTTGCAAAGCAAATTCACTTGGTACATCTTTTTTTCTGATTACATTTTGAGAGCAAAGTTGAGGTAGCTCTTTTTATATAAAAGAACGATCTATTCCATACTTAAAAGGCAGCTTTCACTTTTTATTTACTTATGACTTCCCTTGCACAGGCCTTAGAGAAACAGAGCATTTTCTTCCAACTCTTTACCTGGAGATCACTGTTGGCATCAAACACACAATTCCAAAATACTGAAGCGTCACTTTTTCCAGAGTGTGTAACACTCAGTTGCCATCTTTGTGTGATAGAAAGTTTAGCTCCCTTTGAATGCTACTACTTCTCCCCAAGACTTGTCAAAAACAAGGATTTCAGTTTCTACTGTTTTACCTACGCAATCAAGCAAACAGTCAGGCTGGGCTGCAGTTTCCACTGCTTTAGTTAGGCAACAAGAATTAGCAAAAATCTGATCTAGTAGCGACGTACGAACTACGAGTACAGAAAATCCTGACACTTTAGCTCAGCTCAGTGCAAAGTCAAGTTACAGTGAACAACTTCCCTGAGAAGTGTCACCTGGCGAACAACCTACAGCGCCCATACACAGACAGACAACAGACTTACAAGCACCCTGAAAGCTGTTTGGGGGTTTTTTGGTGTCCGTGGTTTTTTTTTCCTAACAACCTTCTCCTGATAGGCAAAGCGTATTCTGGACCCCCTTTCTGCTCTCGGCTCTACAACTTAATGCAGTGAATGACTTCGGGCTCACAACTTCGCTTCTGCCACCGAGCTCTGTCTGCCTTTCCACGGAGAGGATGCTCGTCCCCCGCCGCCCCGGGGCTGAGACCCACCGCTAAAGCGGGAGGGGGTGCCAAGGGAGGGACGGACCGACGAGAGGGAAGCTCTCTCCTCCCGCCGCGACCGCTGCCCGGCCCCGACGCCCGTCTCCCGACTCTTCCCCGCGGGGTACCCGGGGGGCACGGCGCTCTCCTGTTTCTCCCCCCGCGCCCCCAGCGCCTTACCAGGCTGCGCCGGGGGAACTCGCCCAGCACGATGCTGACCACCGGGATGCGCAGCGCCGCCGAGATGAAGTCCAGCTCCAGCATCTCCCCACGGCTCTGCGGGAAGGCGAGGATGGCGGAGACCCCCTGCACCACCACGGTGTGGCACAGACTCTGCAGGAAGGAGACGGGGTCGTTGCTCCAGGAGGCGCTGGCAGAAGAGAAGGGGAAGAGGGGCAGGTCGCCC
>VZRJ01009198.1:112668-130531 GCA_013397565.1 Ptilonorhynchus violaceus | reverse complement strand
CCCCCACACCGCGCCGGAGCAGCGGAGCAGTTTTCCGTGTCCCGGAGGCTGCGAACCAGAGGTGGCGCTTCGGTCCCCGCTCGGGTGGCGGGGGAACCGCGTCCCTCGCTGCCGCTTGGTGGGGAAGTCAGCGCTGGCAGCGCCCGGTGCCTTTCCGTGCGCTGCTGCTTCGAACGGAACAGTTTTCCAAGATGCGGGACCCGGGATCCTGGCTCCGCAAACCTTGGGCACCGCCTAACGTGGCTTTTAGGGCAGAACACCCTTATCCTAAGGGAAAACAGGGCAGAGCAGAGAGGGGCGTTTGTGTGCGTGTCTGAAAGGTTCGGGGGAAAGCCCTGTCCTTGTCTTGTTTCTGGTAGCTGGGTTTAATCCTGGGCTGTCGGAGCTCTGCTGACCCGGGTCTGAGGCTCTAATACTGTGACTGGGGCACTGACACGCTCCGCGTTTCGCTTCTGCTCCGTGATGGATCTCCAGGGTCTCAGAGGAATCCTGCTCTGCACCCACGCTCCATCAGGGGAGAAATCATCTCCCGGTCTCCCCGGCAGCGAGGTGGAGGCTGCCTGCTTGAATACACCTGAATATATTTTCTGCCCGTGGGACTCCTGTCACCTTTCCCCGTTTGACTGAGCCCTGCCTGGGTGCAGTGCAGTGTCCTGCTGTCCCGTGTGGAAGGATGGTTTGAGACATCCACCACTCCTGGAGTGTTTGGCAATTCCTTCACCAGCAGTTTACCCTCACCTAGTGCTTTTAACTTAAGTTCTTCTCTGAATGCCAACCTTCTTTCCCGTTCCTTTGAGATTTATCTTCAAAGCTGTTTATGAAGAAGATCATAGAATCACAAAATGGTTGGGGTTGTGAGGGACCTTTAAAGGCCATCTACTCCAATCCTCCTGCCGTGAGTGGGACATCTTCAAGTAGATCAGGTTGCTCAAAGCCCCATCCAGCATGACCTTGACTGTTCCCAGGGACGGGGCAATCACCACATCTCTGGACAACCTCCGGCAGTGTTTTACCATCCCTGTTGAAAAAACTTCGTTGTGCTCCGTTTGTTTTTCTTCAGTTGTTATACACCAAATCCACACAGAAATAAACACTTCCCATGACACTGCATGAAAGAGGTGGTCACTGCCTTCCAACAGGCCTGAACTGTGTGTTTTCTGATTGAAATTCGTCTTTCTTGAGCAGAAGTCACCTGAGGCGAACACAGTCTTCAGAGCAAAGTTCTTACCAAGATCTTGGGCAGCTGTGCTGCTGTTTCTCTGTCCCTTATGTCCTTACCCCCATCACATCCTTATCCCCATCATCTAACATGATACCTGCCTGCTGTTATCTTCCCAGTGACCTTCAGAGATCTCATACTGCACTCTCTAAGTTGGTACATGGTTGCAAAATTGGTCCCTGTGTGGAAAACTACAAATGGCAGAGTGGTGGTCTGTAGGCCAGGACTTGACAGCACCATGTTTTATGTGTAAAGGTGAGCTGATAGTATGCCTAGGAGCTAGTAACAATTTCCTATTTCCCCTTCTTCCTTTTTATCCTAGTCTTATAATCACATTTTTATTTCTTGTCTTGCCAGCCTGGGTTCCTCCTGTAACTTTTCCACATTTTCTTTGAAGGAATGGATTGTGTTAACACAGGTGTTCCAAGTCTCCTCTGTTAGCAATAAGGAATTATTGGCTGGGAGAACTGGCTTTGGACATAGTAAATCTCACATGCAGAGAAAACTTTTCCTCTGAACCACAGGAATCAAAGAAAGAGAAAGAGCTCACTCAAGATTTGTACAACTCCAGAGGTGTTGTCTTTATCTACATCCTGTTCATCAGGTTTGGAAAAAAAAACTGATAAGCATGTAACTTTTCTGCTCTGTAGTTAGATAATTATTAGTTTTGGGAATTACTAATTTGGAGAAATTATTTTTATAAAAATGGTTACTCTTCCATGTCTTAACAGCCAGCTCTAAATTGTCATTCATTTGAAGCTCCATTGTAGGAGCAAATCCTTCTCTGGCTTTAGGGCACAGGTGACACTAGTTTAAAAAAGCAAGTGCTTCAGAAAAGTATAACCAACCTCATTATTTAAAGGGCTCTGACAATTGGGCTAGAAATCCATTAATAAAGTGAAGTAATTCAATATCTCCAGGTTTTTTTTCTTGTTTGTTGGTGATTTTTTCTGGTGAGTTTTCAATTTGTTTAGGTTTGGTTTTGGTTTATTGTGGGTTATTGTTTGTTTGTTTGTTTGTTTGTGGATAATTTATGACAAAATTGCAATCTGATTTTTTGGTCATCATGCAGTGCTACTCTTGGAATTACTGCTGTGAAGAATTCCTGCTCTGGACTCAGTTTTGAGCAAGTTGTAGCGAGTGATCACTGTTCAAAACCTGAACTGTACAGAGTGGTCAAACTCCCACGACAATGTAATACTTTTGACTCGAAAGATTCTACCTCTTGAACCTATCTTTTCAGCTTGATTATTTGTAACAGTGAATTATGAATTTGTCTTCTTTGAGATTCATGTTTATTTTTACTCTTTGTTCAAATATTTCTGTTAGTAAAATTCTCTGCCGTATCCCCGACATAACAAAGTGCTTGAACACGGGCTTTGTTTTTAAAAAGACATTAAGTACTCATAAGTACTCCTCTGTGAGAGGCTGGAATATTTCCAGGAAGTGCCCTGAGAAAGGGTATAAATGCCAGCAAAGTGTATATATTTGGAAAATTGTGCCGTTAATTTTTTCTGCATTATTTTCATAAATACGCATGTGGAAAAGAGCATGATTGTTTTAGTCTGATAAAGTAGTTGGGGACTGCTATGTGTCAGTTGCACCCTGCCTCTTAGAAACACTGCAGTCCCTCTTCCAGGGCTGAATAAAATACAGAATATAATTTTTGACAGATTTGTTGGCTTTTTTTTAGTTTCATGCCAAGCACTGGCTGCCTTTGATGCTCTTTCCTCCTTTTCCCTTTCTCGCAGTGGTTGCTGCCATAGGCACGTCCATTCTGCCCTTCTCCCGTGTTAGTTATTCAGCTGACACGGGACCAGGCAGATCCAGGCAGGTGGATGGGCCTCCTCTGAGGTGGTTGTCACCTTGTGCAACCACGAGCAGAGCGGTGCTGGAGGCATTGATTGCTGGGGAGCAGCGGCCACAGAACTTATCCATCCTTGATCGGTGTCTGAGCATCACAGTTAGAGCTGGCGAAAACCCTTCAGCAACGAAAAATGCAGCAGGGAAATGTGATTAAAATCACCGCTCGTATTTCTCTTGCTGCTCTTTCCGCTTGCTTGGCTCACTGTCATTTCTCTGAAGTAGGCTTGGTTTGTTTGCTTTCTGGGCTGCAGAACGTTTGTCCTGTGTGTATCACAGTGACCTTCTACAAAGCTTGTTTCCTCTGAGCAACTGGGCTTGTTTGGAAATGGGTTATCACAGCCCTTCCGTCCAACGCGGTGTTGTTCTGCTCCCATTTCTCTGAGGGAAAAACTCCGAGGCCTTGCCAGAGCGTGGTATTGCTAAAAATCGTGTTCATCTGCCCCTCTTTTAGCTGCTCACATCTTCTAAAAGGCCCAAGTCACTAGCTGAGATGCAGGACCTCAGGCTGTCTCTTTAGCCTTGGTGTGGGTGAGGGATTTATTTTGGGTCAGCCTGGAATGATTTCCCCCTCCCCCCCTACCTTTCATAACCACATGAGAATTAGGGAAAAATAAACGGTTTGGGCAAAATTGATGCTTTAAATCACTAGGAATGGACCATTTTTTTCATATTTAGATGCCCCAATTTATCTTAATGCCGTTTCAAACGCTTCAAAATGCTATGTTTTTCATTCGAATTGCCATTTCAAGGAAAAAAAAAAAATCATCTGGATGCTCCTTGCTTTCTGTCCTCCATACTCTTTCAACCAGCCAGAATGAACTTGCAAACACTTTCAGATATCTAAAACTGCACTAAGAATGTTAAGTACAGCATTGTGTTTGAAAACCTTCGTGTTGCTGCAGTGGATCATCAGTGCACTGGCTGCTGCAGGCTTACTGTGGGATGGTGGTCCCTGAAGGAGTCGGGGAAGGGCCAAGGCTTGTTATCTGCAGCACACACTCTGTGCACTCCGTGTTATCTCTGCAGATGGAGATCTGCATCGCTGGCATCGGGAAAGGCTGAGCTGGCTGAGGGGGAAGGTCCTGTGAAGATAAGATGGGAAGAACGGAACGAGGTCGCGTGACCCAAACTTTGAAGGACAACGCGGCCAAAAAGGGAGTTTTGCCTGTCGGTTAAAATCCACATCCCTGCATACATTAATGAGCTTAATGAAGTATGTGCTACCACATATATGACTGTGTGACTCAACTCTCCACCTCGATCCTGCTATATGTAAGATGGAGGATGAGGATAAGATTGGTCTGTGCATCAGGAGGGTAGAGATTTCACCTGGTTAGGAAAAACAGATGGAGACAGGTGACTGGTTGCTCTCCCTTCTCTCAAGTGAGGACACCTTCTTGGTAAACTTCTGTGTGGGATTACTATCACCCAGATTAAAACAAAATTATAGTTTTTATTAGAGTTCTGTCACAGCTGGTGCATTTATCAATGGCAATTCTGAATCTGTATTTCTGTTCTTTCAATACACTGCGCTATTTCTGAATCTGTGATCGTGAACGTTCCTGCTGAACATGACCAGGCTGATGGTGCCAAGTTGCTTCTCACGGGTAGTGAAGCCTGGGCACACCCAGCCCCTCTGATCTGCAAGGGGGTTTATTTTCTGCCAAAATTTATACACTTAACACAACGTTTAATGCCTGCAAATATCCTTCTGTGGGCAGGCCTGGTGTCAGATCCCAACAACTGCTTTGAAGTCAAATGGATTTTTACCAGCGAAGGCTACATGCTCCTTTACTGCCTCCCAAGAGAGGCTGAGACAGGTCTTGCCACCTGAACAAGACTTCCTTTTGGCGATATAAATCCAAACTGATACTGTCAGAGAACCCTCAAGGAGTGAGTGAGGAAAACATGCAGTGAAACACTTCGTGGTCCCTGTTGGATAGAAGAGCAACAGGAGACCTTGTAATATTGCCAGGTGGTGTCACAGGGCCCACCAACCCCTCTGGCTTTGACAGTCTCCTCTCTAAAACCGATGCTACCACGGGAAGATCTCAAGACATTCCAAGTGCGAGTAACACACACACAAAATTAACAATGTCACTGGTACTCAGTCACAGCTTCTTTCTACCACTGGGACTGATTAAAGGTGGCTGAAGGAGACACCAATGTTCTCTGTGAGCCCTGTTTGCACTGCCAGGGTGAGGGAGGGAGTGTTTAGCTGCCTGTGAGAGCGCTGTTCTCTCTGTCAGTGTGAGCGATCCCGTCGATTGTTTTTATTGCTCCCTGCCCGAGGTGGCAGTGTGTGTTTTTCTAAACAAGCAGCTGTAAAACCCTTATGAGATCGCCACTTGCCACATATTTTGTTCATGCCGTGTGTTCTGAGTTTGACACACAGTCATGTTTTACTGAGTGCTGGTCCTTTTATAATACTCCCTGTATGCTGGAGATACATTAACCCTGGGCAGAGGGACAACTGGAAGAGAAGCATTGTAGTGGCTTGGTTGATTACTAAGCATCTGACTTAGTGTCTTGATCCTCTGTCTGAAGCTTCTGCCACTGCCTGTAGCTTTTTTTTTCTATTCCATTCTGTCCTATCTTCTGTCTTGTTTATTCATAGTTATTATGACGGTGATGGAAACAAGTCCAGTAGATAGGATCGGTCACAGCACTGTTTACAGCAACGTGATGGGTGGCACAGAGAGCCTTCAGAAGACCCTGGTCTTAGGCAGATGGTTATCTGGGAATCCAGGAGTTGCTTGGATGTAAAGACTCTCTCTTGGGTCTTGGAGTTGAACTCTTGTGGAACCAACTGCGCAGGAAAGAGCTGTCTGGCTACTGCAGACCTGAAGGTACAGCAAAGATCTGGCCAGGGGCCTGCCAAAAAAGCACCAGCTTTATGACAGAAAGGTGCTATCCCAATATCCACAGCGAGCTGTTGAAGAAGAGAAGTCATCCCCACTGCAGGGCAGATTCCCTGAGCAGAGCATGGAACTGGTTCCTGGAGTGATGTGCTCATATTACTGTAAATCTTTGTGTGAGTACATCAATTTTTTGTCTGAATTTTGACAGCAGCCAAGCAGGTACTCCCTCCCCCAGTTTTTGTTCCAGTAGGAGATACTCTGTCATGGCCCTGCTCAGGACATCCTCCATGGAAACAGGATGCTGTTCCATGGACTTTTGTAGAACCAGCCAGGATTTATGATGATGAACCAAAGTCAATGTCATTGGGGTAGTGAGGTCAGACCTCACAGAGCAAACACAGGGTTTTGAAAAAAATATCAATAGTGCTTTGCTGGCACCGTGGTGCCTCTGCATTATATCTCCCTCCCAGCCCCGAATTCTGCGGCAAATATAAAGTTATTACAGGCTGCTTGCAACCCTTGCACTGCTTTGGTTGGCTTCAAAAGGCCACTTGGTGTAAACGCTCAATAAAGATGAATAAAGACTGTTTAACTTTCAGGGAAAGGCTTCGATTTTCACAAGGTTAGGAGGGCACCCCAATACTGCATCACTCTGGCAGGATCACAGGCTTCCTACTGTTTGTTCCCTCCTGACCCCTCTGACTTGGAGGTGGGGGTAAAATGGGAGGGGGGAAGAGTAACAGATCACAGGCGCTTATCGGAGTTGAATTATAAGAATGGTGAAAAAAAACAGGAAAACACTGAACAAGCAAGCTAAGGGAAAGGCCACAACAGCATGTATTTAAGAAATAATTCACCCAATTTGTCCAGCTAAACAATTCTGTCAAGTTTACTGAGGGCTGCAAAATTGGCAAATTGCCTCATCTCCTCTGAAAAGCAGTAGAGGCGGCGTGGGCTTAACCCTTCTCTTTGCTGTTTTAGAAGCTGATTTTGTAAACCTTTCTTCAGATCAGCTGGGGTGACCTTGCTCAAATTACTGGCATTAGTGAGGATTTCTGGTACACGCCAAATGGAGCTGGGCAGGAGTCAGCTGCGCTCCTGGAAGTCTGTGGGCTCGCTCCTGCCCCTGGGCGCTGTCTGGAGCTGCACAGCAGAAGATGCAGCTTGCCAGGCGTGCCACCCTGAGAGAGATGTGAGTCCCTGTGAGGATCCAGACCTCCTGCAGAGATCCCTCCCTGCCTCCCATCAGCAGGAAATACCTCCTGGGACCCAGTGTGTCCTTTCTAGCCACCAGCCAGGTGTGGTACCCGCACCTGTGGATGGAGTCCTACATGGTTGTGATATTGAGGAGCAGGCTGCTGATCTCTCCAATAACTTGCCTTGTCTGCTGTGGTGTAGGTTAGGACTAAATCCCCTTCAAAATAATATCAGAAAAACATATGTGACAAAGAAAATGTCTTAGAAGGGCAAGTAATTCTGAAGTTTGGCAGGATTAGGCTCACACAGGAGGTTACGCTGGCAAAAGGAAAATGTCTATAAAATGCTGACACATGAGATAAAGTACAAGTGAGAATGGCATTCACCCAAGGTTGTGGTTTTAGGAGGAAATAAATGAACTGGATATGTGGCTTTTGTTCCAGGGAGCCTTTAAATAGCGTGATGCTGGATGGTCTCCCGGTAAGGTAGTGCAGGAGAAGCAACAGTCCAATCAGACACGTACTCATGACAAATGGCTTTCCTCATGCTCCAGAAGCAACCAAAGAACTGAAGAATTCACACAAAATGCCCAATGAAAACGGGGCCCGATCTTTAGAAAGTCTGTTTTGAAAAACACAAGTCCCCTTTAGCAGCACACTCACACAATTCCCAAGCCCAAATGCTGGTGTCTCATTATTCCTGTTGTACAAATGGGCTCTCTCAGAGCAAGCTCACGTGGTGCTGGACAGCAGTGGAGAGGTACATCCTGTGAAAAGAAAGAGGGTTTATGATGTAATCCTGGGCTTTGATGTTGCTTTCCAGCCCTGTTACATATTCCATGAGCCCTTACTGAGTTTCCATTTCTTGCTATCAAAGCACAGAGCCCAGCACTCCTCTGGCCCATCACAGGGAGGCAGAGGAGCAAACACCTCTGACAAAAGAGAGCAGCACTTCTGCACCACCAGAGAATCTTGATGCCAACATCCTTTTGGAAAAGTTGGTTTAAGCACCTGAGAGCTCTGTGATGAAGAGGAAGAAAGTCAAGGTTTTTCTGTCTTGTTTTCAAACCTGGAGAAGAACTGGATGTCAGCTGTAACTTTTACAGATGGAGTGGCTAAACACTGTTGTGCAAATCTCCAGCAAAACCCCCAAAGAATCAAAAATGGAGACTTGATCATTACATGTTGAACTTATGTTTTTGTGTGTGTGTGTCCGAAGCCTTGTGCATTCCTGTCCCTTGACAAAGAGCTATGGGAAAAACTGCATTTTTGCTTTTTATTACAAGTACTGAATAGGAAGACAAAGCAGTCCCTGCTCACTGCAGGGAGATTGGACCACATGACATTTAAAGATCCTTTCCAACCTGGATTGTTCTGTGATTCTATAATTATTAAATAAGGCTCTTCAGCTAGCTCACCTTTTTGTCTTCTGTATTTTAAAAGGATTTTTAAATAAGAAGTCGTTTGGGTGGATAAGACCAATGGCAGTTTAGATGACAAGACTCCAGATTAAAGCAGTTTTCCTGGTCATTTCCACAGCAGAGCAGCATCTGTAACTGAGCTGCTGGAGTGAGAGTGGGAATCTGCTACATGCAACCCATGCCTCTAGGAATAAAGGAATTGCAGAGTGTAGTGGCACCCTCAGCTTGGCTGCTCCTCTCACTTGCTTCTAGAGAAGCAAAATTATGGTCTGTCCTTGCTGTGGTTTAACCCCAGCTGGCAACTACGTGCCACACAGCTGCTTGCTCACTCCCTGTCCTGTAGGATGGGAAGGAGAGTCAGGGGAGGGGGGAAAAACCCCAAACCCTCATGGGTTTAGATAAGAACAATTTTATAATTGAAACCAGGGCAGTGTCCACCCTTCATGCACCATTTGGGTGACACCAGGTCACACACTTCCCAATGCACCATTAGCTTTCTGATCTTTTGATAGATTTTCACACAACTATCATTCCCTTAGTCTATGGACCATGCCTAAAAAGTCCACTGAGTTTATTTAAAAAATGCCTGAAGTATTTAATTCCTACTCAAGTCTATTTTGTCTGCTGCCTAAGATGCTGCCACTGCAGCCTGAAAATCTAAGAGAAGGGTGTGGTAGAAGGGTAATCAAGGGTTTATTTTTCCTCTTAGTGACCCCAGTTTGGTGTTGTTCCTGTGTAAACTTGTGTTTGCAGCACATTTCATGCTATTTTACTCAAATAAAAATTCACATTTAGCACAATTATTTCAGATTAGGAAAAGTCTGGCTATAGCAGACTGAATGAGACAACTTGTAATTTGCAGACTGAAAACCAGTCCAAACCACAGTAAATCACTGAAAAAGTGACAAATATCTATGTTTAAATATATGCAATATGAAGCTTGGACAAAATTTTTAGCTTTTCAGGCTAAGGTAACACTGTCACAACTCTTATCAGCCACAGCAATGAACTTATACAGCTTTCCAATTATTTTTAAAATCCTCTTTTATGCCCAGAGCAGTGTGCAGTTTTAGCATGACAATGACATAGGCACGCTTAATAAAGCACTGCAAAACCATCCCCAGTATTTTATTACTTCACTCGATGTAATTGTAAAATCCTTCTCATTCTCAACAACCCTCAAATCCACCAGTGCCCATTTCTGTAGTATTCTTCAAGCACACAGGTTATGAGTGTATTGGTTATTTTGGTTTTAAAATAAAAACCCAGCAGTTTTCCTGCAATACAGTGCCAAGACAAAATTACGAGAGGCAAGGGTAGGCTGCTCCATGTTTTCCAATTTAAGCTGTGCCACAGTCGGCATTTAATTTAATTTAAAATTAATTTAAAGACGTGTGTGCCTGCAGAGAGACTCACAAAACACATTGAAAACCCCAAACCTGCGGTGCTCTCGTTCCCAGGTTGTGACCCCATCAGGTCCCACCAGTGCCTGGAGGTGGGAGGAGGTTTATTTTGGGTGGTGTTTGGGTGTCACAGGAGGAGGGGAGGGTGGGAAGGCAATCAGGTCTCACAGTGGGAAAAGTAAATGCCAATGCTCCCATTAGTGCAGTTCTGAGTCACCTCCATTCCCTCAATTAAAGAAAAAAAGGACAGAAAGTTCAAAATGTGCCTGCAATGGTTATTTTAAAACTGCCCACGGGTCTCAAAATCATCTTGTAACCAATATTTCACTTCAGAGATAGAAAGGTTTTGTCCAGGCAAGGCTCCCCCATGCAGTTTTTAGGCCGCTGCTTCTGGCTGAGGCTGCTGTCACAACAGGAAATAAAAATTATATTACTCAGAAAGGCAGCTAATGAGTTGAGATTGGCTCAGCTGGTCAGAGCATGGTGCTGATAACACCAAGGTCTGACCCCTGTATGGGCCATTCACTGAAGAGTTGGCCTTGATGATCCTTGTGGGTCCCTTGTGACTCAGAATATTCTGTGATTTAGACCTTGGCCTCGGGTTTCACCTGTCATAACAGTCTTTCAGGGCAGGAGGGATTGTCACATGTTGAAGTCAGTCCGGATTCCGTCACTGCAGCACTTGTTTCACCACTGCTCGTTCCTCATTAACGTGGTTTGGATCGGATCCCCAAGCGTGGAGTAGCAGAGATGGGTGCTGTGGGATGCCAGGTCTGGTGATGGACATACAGCCACTGGGGAAGCCAATTCCGACCCCGAATCAAACCCCACTGAGGCACACACCAGAGTTCCCCATCCTCCCTAATTACCCACCAAGTGCAGCCAGGTCCTTGAGCAAAATCAATCCCACAGATGGGTTTGCCTTTGCCTGAGGCAGGAATAACCCAGGCTGCTTTCCCCAGCATATTTTTAATGTGTGCTGCAGGAACTCTAGCCCTTCCTACATTACATAAAAGTTTTGATTGGGCAGGAAACCAGAACAGTCCTTTACTGACTTTTCATAAAAACATTCAGAGTCCCACTGAAGGCCAAATTCTGCTGAATTTGTGCAGTGCTAGCCCCCAGCAAAGTGACCTCGGTGGGAGCAGGGGTGGAGTGAGGCAGCACTCAACAGGAGCCAGCAGTCTGTCAGTGACATTAACAGCTGGCCACCTGGGCATTGGCTCCTAATTTAATGGCAGAAGCATTTTTATGGCTGACAAAGGCTGAAAAGGAAGGAAAATTTTGGAGTCTGTTCAGAATGCAGATCAGATTTAAGTGCTCAGGGTCTCCTACCTCAGACTTTTTCTGCAGGCAGCAGGAAACTCCTTGGGAACATCACTTGGGAAAATGTTATTTTAGCTGTTGAATTTCAATATGAATGGGAAAGATGTTCTAAGTTCTCAGAGGCATTTTTGCCGTGGAGGAGGCATCTTCAATTGCAAACTGAATTGTTTCCCACACGCACACAAATTTTTCATGAACTAAACCTGAATAAATACGTAGGGATGAAAGCAGAGCTATGACGTAGCTCCACACACGCTTAAATGTCCCAAAGTGCTACCCAGCCTTTGGGGATATCTCATGTGGAACTGTGAGTTGGGGGTACGTAGCTACCTGGTTTGGCTAGGATTGGAACTAAGGGAGAAGACAAATACAGGAATTTACCCACTGAAGAAGTAATAATAATAAAAAAGAACTATCTGATGTGACTTAGATAAAATCTCTCTCTAATAAGGAATCGTAAGTATTTTGGAGTGGAGAAAAGTGAGAACAGGAAATCCAATATTCAACAGCCTCATGACAAATTGATATGATCTGAGTCTACCAAAAATAGCAGGTGGTTTCTGCAGCTAGTATTTTGAGAAAATCCTTTTTTTTTTTTTTCTTTTTTTGATCAAGCTCCTGGTTTGTTTACAAGAGTGAATTCAGTTGTATGTAACAGAGTTCTTGTACTCCAACTGAGTGAATTATGTGTATTTCATCCCCTAAAATTACTTACACATATAAGTTTATTTGTTTGGGTTTGCTTTGTGCTGCAGGTACCCTAAATAATTAAGAAGAGGAAATTCCATGAGGACAGTGGGCTTCTTTGAATACATTTTTGAAAAATAAGTATTTCATCAGTTCAGATGTGATCAGAGTCCTAAACTATATTGATTCGTTGGAAACTGCACAATTGTATCATGTGTTCCTACAGGGCGAAGAAGAAGCTAAAATTCCCTTAGTCTCCCAAATAAATCCCCACCTGGTTAATTAAATGAATGAGTTCTAACTCAAATCTGTGTCTTCCAGTCATAGTTTTGCAATTAACAGAATTAGAAACTTGTCCTGAGCTCTGTGTGCCTGATGAAACCTATCATGAATTTGAATTCTGTCTAGAATTTGATAGATCTACAGGCTGAGACTGCATCTGACAAATTTTTTGGCAAACAACAAGTATCCCAAAAAGAAGCATAAGCTGATTGCAGAACAGAAAAGAAACAAGGTTCACTAAGGCTGCTACGAGTTATTCACTGATGACCAACAATAACTAAAACCCCTCAAAGTTAGTTGTCTAGATGTTCTATCCCTGCCTTGATAACAACCACAGCTGATAAGGAGCACTGCAAGTTTGTGAAGGAGCTAAACCTGTCTACAGGAAGAAGTTGAATCTCCTGAGCCTGATTTAGCAATTGTTGGTTAGTTACAGTGGTGCCAAACACCCACGGAAACAATCATAATCCAAAATAAGCACTACTCAGACTAAAATATGAATGCTTAACTGGTGCTCCAGACTGGTTTAAAAAAGTCCTTTAGAAAAAAAAAAAAATCACATTTTTGTTTGAAATAGTGATTTTTGTTCCTTGCTCAATACTTACATTCTTCTGTGGGCTAATCCATATAATTTGTGATGACAGTGGTAGTGTTGACAATATTTTAAACAAAGACAGAGCTACATCTGTGGAAACAAGTTGCGGTATTACATTTCTTGTGTGGAAAAAGATCAAGTTCTAGGCTGATCATGAGCCAGAGATTGCTGTCCATGGTGTTACTCGAAGGAAAGCAGGAGAGTGTGGCCGTGTGTCTTTGTGACCCGCAAACTGGAGACTGAGGAGTCAAGGCAAGCAAAGAGTGTGATTGAGCTTATTCCTGTGTGTTTAAAGTTAGCTTGGATACAGATGAATCATATGTTAATATAATACTAGATCTAAATGAGTTTATGAATATAAAGCCAATAGGCATTCAGTAGAAACCAGGTTCCCTTTGACTATTCCAGCAAGAAGTCATCAGTCGTGGGAGGAATAAGCAAATGAGTGTAGTAATGCTTTAATCACACTGAACACATTAAATTATCTCAGCTGAAGGCCCTGTCATCAAACCACACAACTTGTAACAGCAGCAGGGTCCTGGTGGAATCAGGCAAGGTGGGGAAGGTCCATGATGGTTTATTTGCTGTTGCTCCACTGTGGTCCATGTAGTTGTACAGATTCACGGCACCTGCTGAGGACTGGGTAGTTTTAAATATTAGAGCCCTCCAAAAATTATTAATACACTGAATTAAACTGATGGAAAAGCAAACATTGAGTTCTGCTGGTGCCATGCCAGGGAAGCATATCCTGTAGAACATTCTGCCATAAAATCAGTGAGAATTTGCTGTTAAAAAGTTGTCAAAATACTCTTGTAAAAATAGACTTAGTGTGACTAATGAAAAATACAGGTGAAAAGTGTGTACAGCTAATGAGTGAACAGAAAGCCAAATGAGTTAGAAGTGCTTTAAATGCCATTTTTCTTTTTGTTAGATAAAGGGCATCTTTCTAATTAAATCACCAGTTATATATAAAGTGATATTTTTTACGTCCACGTGAGGATCAGGAGTTCAGAAAAGACAATAATCTTTTGTTAGGGATTCAGAAGATTCTCAAAAACTTTGGAAGCAAACTGCTTGCACACTGCTGCAGGTTTTCCTGGGGCAGACATCATTGTGGTGGATAACACGTGGCAGTCTGGGGGGAGGCAGGGCTCTTGGAGCTGGGACTGGGTGTGTGCTGTGTATTCTCCACCTGAAGGAATCCTGGCAGGAGGGGAGGAGAGGACCCAAGGTGTGCACAGGGAGGCTTCCTGGCCTGGGTGATGGAGGACAGGGCTACCACAGGGGGCTGCCAGGCATTTTTGCTGGCACACAGGGTTAAAGGTTCTCTGACCCTGCTGAGGACTGCTATCTTGTTCAAAAACTCACACTGATGGGGATAAAGATTTTAGAGGATGAGCGTTTTGGAATGGTGCAAACCATGCTGTCCTTGAACCAAAACTGTAATGGCAATTAAGGAAAAAGTTGCTCTTAGATCAGTCTTTTCCTAATGGGAATGGTTTCCTTGAGGAAGGGCCATGGTACCTGGTAAATGCACAGCTGTCTGATTGAATCAGCCTGATGTGTTGATATGTGCTCATGTGGCTCAAAGAAAGGTCATGTGAAAAATCCCACACATCTCAAAGAGTAAAAAAACTTACTCATCCCCTAATTTGTGCATTTTTGCACACTTCACACAGAAATAAAATGGATGGCTTTGGTCTCTGCTTTTATGTCCTGCTGCTAAGGCCTACCGGAGAAGAGGAGGCTCCAGAGAGGTTTTCTTTGTGGCCTTTCAATACTTTAAGGGGACCTGTAAGAAAGGTGGGGACAGAGTTTTTAGTAGGGCCAGATAGGACAAAGGCTAAGGTTTTTGACCTAAGAGAGGGTAGATTCAGATTACATCTAAGGAAGAAATTGTTTACAAAGAGAGTGAGGAAACACCGGCACAGGTTGCCCAGAGAGGTGGTTCCATGCCTGGAAACATCCCGGGTCAGGTGGGACAGGGCTCTGGGCAGCCTGGTCTGGTTGAAAATGTGATTGCCCATGGCAGAGGGGTTGGACTAGATGCCTATTAAAGGTCTCTTCTAGCCCCAGCTATTCTATAATTCTTCTGTGTTCACAGGTTTTTTGCATCTGGATGTCTGAACATGACGTGTAGATTTTGCAGTTCAGTGGTGGAAATAAGATCAGTGATATATCCCAAGTAAGTCAGTCATTCAATCAATCAATCAGTGGATGAATCACGGGTTCCACAGACATTTCAAAATATTGCCTCATTTTTACCCCTGGTCTGATGAACTCGGTAGCACCTTGTGGCTGGTGGTGGGCAATTATTTTCACCCTTAAGAGAAAGTATGTCAAAACAGGAGAGGCCTGCTGTAGCTCAGCTTGTCAGCCAGTTCTTTCCTTTCCTTGTTTGTTTCTCCTTCTTTCCTTGTTCTGTCACTGTCTATATCTCCACAGCCTGAGATCTTTCAGCATTTTGCCTTAAAAACTTCTGCCCCCTCCAAGCAGCATCAGTAGTCACCCTTCAGACAGTAATGTTTCTTTTTCTATCTGTAATGTTTCTTTTTCTGTCTGTAATCCATACATCCATTTTCTGCCACTCTGCAGACCTTGATTGAGCTAGTAGTTCTACTCCAAGCGACATGAGGGTGAAGTTGCACAGATGAGTATATGCACAGTGGATTTTTGCAGCTCTGTGAAGTATGCCTGAAAAGTTCTGGAGTATTTTTGTGTCTGAAATACGCCATCCAAATTATACCTGCAGTCTACTAACACATTGTGTTAGCCATAAAAGATACATGAAAAAAATCAATCCCAAGCCTGTGGACTTACAAAATGGCAAAAGATTGGATTCCTGATGTAAATATTATTTATTTCTAACCTATTCAGGGACATGGTTAGGCTTATCTAAGCAATTTTCCCCGTGCTGTCTCAGAGTTCTTTAAAACTCCAGTACTTTTCCTTTGCCTCTCTGCTTCTCTTTTTATTCAACGATTTTCACATGATAGGAACCAATGGAAAAACTGCATGGGTTGAATGTATTTCTCCCACTCCTTGTTGTTTTCAAGTAGGAACTGCTGGGGAGAATATTCATTGTACTGGGTCACTCAAGGGACTGAGGATCAAATTCCCAAAGGTACCTTGGGGTGCCTATGCAGATCTTACATCCCAAGGGACTGTCACCTACACATGATTGCTAGGACTGAATTCTCAAAAACTGTTTTCCGGTGTCCCCAGAAGACATTTTTTCCCCTCAGTTTCATGACAATGACAGATATGTCTTAATACTGGTATGGCCAAGATATTTTCCTTCATTGTAGAGAGGCAACAGTGGATATTGGGTTATTTAACAGGAGCAGGCTTATTTAATAGGCAAATTAATTAGAGGAATGATTACTCTGCAGTAGTATGATTTATAAGGTCCATGCCTTAGTAGCAACAAAAGAGCTGCAAAATGCTAACATTATACATTACACTTGCTTTATGAGTTTAGGGTTTGTCATAACACCAGAAAACCTTGGGCCTAGAGACTAGAATCAGAATTTACACACCTGGGAGTGTGACGAGGCAGCACTTTGAATTTATTGTGAAGTACATAAACCCTAAGAGATGTTCACATCTTTTCACAACAGCTTCTGAAATTGACAGAACCTCTTCCAACTGTTAAAAGATTTTTAGTTAAAAGTAAGCTTTCAGACATCCAGATGAAGAATGTCAATATTAACTTCTGGAATTTCACAACAGAGAAATATTTTAAAACATCAGATCTTCTTGGATTTAGTACAGAGAAGAGTTAAGGTTTTAGTTTGGGGTTTTATTTTGTTTGAGTTTTTTACTAAAATTCATATTTAATTTATGCCACTTTACAGAAGGATTTCCCAGTTATGAAAGGTTTGTGGTGGCCTTGTATTATAATATTTATTTTTTACCTTTTTAAATTCCAAACCTGATAATTTCACTTTTCCTCTTTCGAGTTACTGTCGGTGTAGGTGAGGGATGACATTCTATAATCTAAAAATTAAAAATTATCATGACATTCATGATAATCTAAAAAGGGATCCCCCACCCTGAGTTCAAGGATCAAGGTGGAATACTGAGAAAACAGGGTCTTGTAGTAAAAAAGGAAGTGAAATACAAAGAAATGAGAGAGACAAAAAAAGGCGAGGACGTTGCCAGCTAAGAAGGATGGAATACTGATGGTTTTTATCCCAAGCTTGAGGACAGCAAATACTTGTGGGCAACAGAAATCTATGAAATGCAAAACAATTTTTGCCAGACCACCCTGACTGCCTTTTTTAGCTGAGGTGTTTGGCTCTGGTGACAGGGAAAGAGCAGCAGATGTTGCGTTCTCTGACTTTAGTAGGGAAAGGAGGTACTGGTGAAGGGCACAGTGACCACGAGAAGACCAGGGGTTTTAGCTCCTGGAGCTAAAGGAGTGGAAGAAGAGCCAAACCATTCCACTTTCCAGAAAAAAACCAAAAAATTCCCAAGACACATTTTGGTTGATTTGTTTTTTTTTGTTTTTGTTTTTGTTTTTTTCCTTCTTGTTGTTGTTGGTTTTTCAACTTGTATAACTTTAGCTTTTTTTTGAGAGTTAGGTTCACCTTTGTTATTTGAGTAAATTTAGCTCTTACAGGGCCTGAGATAGACAGGATTGTGTCTATTTCATAGGCAAGAAATACCAATCAAAGCTGATTTCATCATGGCTAGCAAGTGAAGCCTCAGTTCACTCCGGTGCTTATCCTTGTCATAACTGGGAAAATGAATAGTCCTGTGGACTTCAGTTATCCTTTCATCCCACCCCATGGGAGGAGGTGTTCAGAGGGAGGGTTTTCAAAACCTTGAGTCGTGGCCTGTTTCTGCTCCTCTGTACAGGGTATAGGCTTTTGTCACCTTTTGAAATTGTTTCAGTTACTTTAATCATCACGGGAATGCTTTATGGAATGGGGTTTCTTTTCCAGTCTGAGGCAAACTTTTAAAGAGCCACTCCTATAGTTTGTGTTGATTTTTATTTTTCTC
>VZRJ01009198.1:72400-112660 GCA_013397565.1 Ptilonorhynchus violaceus | reverse complement strand
TGATTTTTATTTTTCTCTCTCTTTTTTTTTTTTTTAATAATATGTAAGGATTCCTCAGTTTTTCTCTTCTAAACAACAAAACAAGGGAGCTTGGAAACTTACTATGTTCTAATTTGCATAGAGCCTTGAGTAACTACGTGACCTTTACCTGAGCTCAGTTCCCTTGGGAATTGGGAATGAACAGGTTATGGATTCCTATTTCCTTTTATCAGCAGGGATGATGGATCCTTCTCAGTAGTAATTTCTTGCATCTGTAGCTATGGAAATCATCATAATGCTTTGTTTGGCTTGTGCTAGTTCAATACTCTAAACCATCAGTTGGAAACTAATAAACTAATTTTATTCGTATGCAACAGATATAAGAGATTCTGAACAAAAGTTCCTTCTGAATACAACTTTCTGAATAAGGGAAAATAGTTTATGCTTCTTTGCATGAAGTCTTATTAATCTGTTAAACATTTTTGTGGGAAGAACTGAACTTGTTTTAAAGGTTAAGCTTGCTGCTTGGGATGTTTGTAATAAAAAAATATATTTAGCATGGTCCATGGTAATTACCTGCAGATCTAATTTTTGTCTGGGTCTTCTGATATTAAGAAGGTGTTGCATCCACATAAAATCATTGTGGATTGCTTTCATTCCAATTTTCCTTTGTGTGCTTTATATAAGTAACTATAAATTACTTACCTATAGTAAGTAACAGAGTGAGCCTTGCCGTCGAAGTTTGTTGTGTTTTTGCAAATTAATATTGAACCTACTTTTGCTAATTCCTTGCTGGTCCTTCTTTAAGTGACCTGAAGTACTCATTTGCAACAGCTGTAAATAAAATGTTGTGGGGATTTAATTGTACTTTACTGGATTTCATAAACATGAAGCTCTTTTAGGACATTTGTCATTGGCATCAATTTTTTGAAGAACTGTGATAATGAAGGTGTCTGAGGGAGAGTAGGGTCTTCAAAAAGAACCAGAAAGTATTTTAAGAGTATAATATTAGCCATGAGGTTTGTCCAGAAGCTGTTATAATGCCTTCAGAGATAATCACTATCATATTCTTTCTTCTTGACAGTTCTGAAGAAAGTTCGTTCCTTCCTTGTTCTTGCAACAAGTTCAGCTTGCAGGACAAGCCCCAAATCTCTTTCATTTTTCTCTGTTTTCCATTTCCTTCATAGGCCCTTTGTCCTCTATACCCTGCCCTGTTTTAAGAAAGTCTCCTCTGAGACTCCTCTTCCCACCCTTCTTTGCTCCGCGTTGGATCTGGATTTGGTGCTACAGTGGAGTCTGTCTATTAATACTCAGATCATCTGCTCCAAACGCACTGTCAGCTCCCTACCACTTCCTCTGGAGATGATCTGCCAGGTGGTCATTTCCCAGGTCTGTTCTGGGGAATGAAATCCCAACAGCTACTGCACAGAGGTTTTCTAATATCCACGTGTCTCGTGTAAGGTGTTTTTCTCTCTGATATTTTGCCTCGTGGAACGTTTGCAAATGGAGGCAAAGGATGGTGATCTCTGAACATCAGGTCTTCCTTGAAGGTCTGTCTCAGGCAGGCACTTTTCTTTTCCTGATGGATCGTATTCCAGGCTCTCCATTGTAGAGAACCAGACATAAAACAGGCTCTAAAAGGTTTTGGGTTTTCTATTTTTTTAAATAGTCTATGTTAGTTTAATTTGTCTAAATAAAGCACAGTAGATGGTAATTTTTAAAGACCTTAGGTGAAAAAGGTGACTTAGCATCCTAACATGCTGTTGTCAAGGACAGTTCAGTTCCTTTCATTAATCCACAGCAATAGAAAGTAGGATCATCCTGCAAATACACAGCCAAAGTTGATGTATTAAAACCTTATGACTCACCAACTTCCTTCTCCTTCTCAAAACTGAATTTTGGATTGAAATCCTTTTAGAAAAATTCCTGTAGGCAATAATGAGGGTGTTCTTCATCAATCTGTAATGGGCTGGATTCAGTAGAGCCCTAATTCCAGACAGTCATTCCTCCCAGACTCCAGTCTGACTCATGGTTCATTGCTGCTTCTTGGTTTTTTTTTTCTCTTGTGTCTTGATTCACCACTTTTTTTCCTTTGATGAGTAAATGAATATGTCATTGAAGAAACAGAGCCACTCTCTCTCTCTCTCTTATTGAAAAAGAGATTCATGGCTGATGGGCTAGGGAGCAAAATAAGAACTGAAGATTAGTGACTGGTTATCCTGAAGGTTCAATTTTCTCCAAGTCTAAATACTGAGCAATTTCAGAAAATGAGGTAGTATTGATGTATCTGATGTAGGACGCACTAAAATGGAGAGTCCAAAATTACTAATGGATTTTGAAGAATTGGATCTTCGCCAAAAAGACCAGCATTTTAGGGGGGATAAGATTAAAAAAAAGCCCCACACACAAAAACCAACCCAAAACAAACTTCAAACCCCCAAAACCAAAAGAAATTAACAAACAGAAAAACCCACATCCCCTCAACAAACCCTAAAACCACACAACCAAACAAAAAACCCCCAATCAACCAGACAAAAAAAAAAAAAAACCCTATCAAGCAAACAAAACCAAACAAATAAAATAAAATAAAATAAAAATATTAAGACTTTCCTGTTATATAGCACACTGGCAAATCTGGATTTTTTGCAAACAGACAACCACCAAAACGGCTGCAATTAAGAATTCAGAATAAGAACGTGGACTTTTTGTAGGCAGGGATGGGGTTGATTAATTTCCTATGCTAGCAGTACAGAAGTGATGGACACCAGGGGAATGGCATGCTCTGCAGTTGCAGAGGCAGGGACAGCACTTGTGCTTTTTTATTAAAAGCCTGTGCACCAAGAATTGCTCTGTCTGCTGTGAATAACTGAGTGAAATAAATGATTCTGTTGCAAAGAAGAAGCCCTCTGGGCAGTGCTGAGGTTTGCCCTGTGCCATAGGTGATCTTGAATGCGAGACAGCAGGTGAAAAACGTCCCTCAGATAATTTAGATGATGATAACCTGCTCTGTTCAGGATGCTGAATCAAATTGCCCACACAGTGGGTTTGGTGGTGGTCAAGTGCCAGTGGAATGGAACAAGCGGTGGGGATGGAGCAGTGGGTCTCTGCTGCTGCCATGCTGTGTATCTTCACACTCAGCAAGGGGAACAGGACGTCTGATCAGGCTCTGGGCTTTGTTTCAGCTTCCATTTGGGGGTCACGCCTTGGTCTCCACGCCTGCCTGCACAACTGATGCAAATGAGGACTCTACAGGTACTTTGCTGAGTGTCTCTGCACACTAAAGGGTTTAGTAAAGTCAGCTAGGCCTGGCATCTTGATCTTCGTTCTCAGTGTTTTGTCCTCTATTGAATTGCCAAAATTCAAGCCACTATGTGGGAAAAGCAATGCAGACATCAGGCATTACCCAAACTATGACTTCTTACACGAGAACTGTGTTGCCTTGCCTACTAAAGTCTCTAGAAACAGCACAGCCTGAGTGTGCTGAGCACAAGCCTGGTGGTAAAATGATGGAAAGGCACTGTAAATCTGTAATTTTCCGTCATGAATTATTCATGGGTGTTACTCAAGTCACAAACAGGAAACTCGTGTATAAAGTCAGCTAAACACAATCGTTCATTTATGGAGAGAGCTCAGTCATGTGAAGGTTTGCCATATGGCTCCCACTAGAAGAAGCAGAGATCCAGAGCCATATTATCTCCTGCTGTACACGGGCCTGCATACACTGACTTTAATGAAGATGAAGATTACATGAGCTCAAGGTTTGCACTCTTTCCTTTGAGAGGTTTTGTTCTTGTTTCTCTGCCGACCCATTTAGTCTTCCTTGAGTTGGTTACAATGTGGTTATAAATACAGGCCCGTAATCTCTCGCCTGCAATTGTTTTGGGGTTTTTTGTTTCTTCTAACCCATAGTGTGTATATTTTATGAGGCAAACTGGATATTTTGTGGTTTGCTTGGTATTGAAGAGAATTCAGATATTTAAACAAAGATAAGCAAAGGGGCTTGAAAGTACTACTAATGTGGTAATAATGGCTACTATAACATATTCAGATTAGGAGGGACTTGCTTCAGAGGACAAAATATCTTTTAAGATTAGCAGTTCCTATATTTAAAATGAGCAGTGAGTTATCACAATGGGTTCTGTTTGCCTCCCTCCTAATCTTCCAGCACTGCCTGGTGCCCTATGTTTATTTTTGAGAAGATGCTTCACCTCTGTGCTTTCTCCCTGACACACATTTCTTGCCCTATGTTTTACATGAGAGCACTGTGAGAACGGGATGGCTTTTTGGGCTGAATGAAGGGTTTCTCTCATGAGCTCATGAGTGGGCAGTGGGCAGTGGGCTGCTTGTTGGGAGCGCTGGATGCAGAAGCTCTCTGTGGTCAGTGCTGCCTGGCCCTACATTATGCCTCCAAAAGCCAGGGTATTCAGAAGGTATTAGTGAACTGTAGTAATTTATGAAAGTAATTTAGGGATGGAGATGCAAATAGTAATAATTACAGCTTTCTTGGAATGCGATGGAACAATTCTATGTATTTTTACAGAATAACAGACCTGTAGGTGACTGCCACACTTCTCTAGTTTAGCTGCTACCTCATACAGCTGGCACAACATCCATGCCAGGGAAAATCTGACTTCTCATGTTGATGACACTCTGCAATACTAAAACAACAGTAATTTTGAAAATTTGCTTATGCCTTCCAGTTTTACTTTTTTGTTTGTTTTTCATTCATGAATAATGAAACTAACCTAATAATTCCGTTTTCTCTCCCAGAAAAATTGTATGTTTGGATGTGTGATAATTCAATATTGTTTGCATCTTGCTCAGATCCAGGCACTATTAAAATAAAAAGGTGCATTTCTTTTCCTCCTTGCTTCAGTAGCATACCATCATGCTGATCAGTTTTTGTAAAATCTAAACAAGTGGGGCATGAAAAAACCTGTTACATGTTTGTTTCTGATATCTGAAGTAGCTGAGAACATCATGGCTAGAAAATAAGTGAATTCCTCACAATTAAGCAGCAAATCTACGTGTGAAATCTAGTTCCTATACAATATTTTAACCAGATGAGTCTGTATTTTCTTCCTACTGCAAAAAGGATTGCCTTTAGGTGGTAGCAAAAAGATGGCCACGATTTGGTTTCAGAAAGGACGGGTGAAGTTTGGAAGGCTTTGGAAATTGTCGTCAATCACAGCTGTGGCTTTGCTTCTGGGAAGGGGAAAGGGAAGCGGGGAAGAGCAAGGAGGCAGCAAGTCGTGGTTGCTGGCCACAGTGCTGAGATCTCCTGCCTTCCCTGAGGCTCTTGTCTCCCACCTGGACAGCAGCAAGGATTTGGAAACGAGACCTTTGTGGTGTGACAGGGAACCTCATTGTTTTCCACGTCTTCCCTGTCATGATTCTGCCCCACCATCTGATCCAGGCTGGTAGGAAGAGGGGGTTCTGCCACTCTGCTCGCCCTGGAAGGAAGCCACTGCTGATCAAACGTCTCCCTTTGCGGAGGCAGGTAAATCCAGGACGTGCATGGAAAATATATTCTAGTGCAAATTAAATACAATTTGTTTTAGGTTCCACGGCAGTCTCTAAGCCGGAGGAAATGCTGCACACCCTGCCTGTGTGGGTAATTCTGAGTCCAGCTTGGTATGAGCAATTGGAAGCATATGGTGACAGCACTTGTGTCAGAGTTTTACTTAGAAATCAGAAATCACAGCAAAAGTTACCTAGGAACCTCAATTCACACCCGGATTTGGACTTAAATTTTGTGTCTGTTTTTTTCCCCCCCTATTTTCTTTATGGTGAGCCCAGTGAAACAAAACTAAGCAATAAATCCTGGTTCTCTGGGTCATCTATTATTAGGATCAAATGCCTTTTTTACACTTTAAAATGTTTCCTTATACCTTCTCTATCAAGTGTACTGGGACAGAACAAAAGTTTTCTGTGTTCATTACAAATTTACTGGGAAAACAGTAGCTCGATATATACTCAGCCATGATCAGGTGAAACAAAATGTGGTGGCAATACATGGAAGAATAAAACAGAAAACATTAAATTCTGGCATTCAGAGAGAAAACAGTGTCACCTTTTCCATGTTGTGAAAGGTCAAATTCCAGACAGGTCACAGAGCAGGGATTGGTGTTACTTGGAGGAAACCAAGAGGAGAGTGTGACCATATGTCTTTATGACCTGCAAATTGAAGACCCTGAAGAGCCAAGGAAAGCAAAGAGTGTGATTGAGCTGCTCTTCTGGCAAGGCTTATTAAGGCCATGTTGGTTTAGGAAGATTTCTGACAGTATTTGCTGGAAGACTTTCAGGGCAGATGCTTTGGTTTAAGTTCACCAACTTCCAACCACTGATGTGCCCCTTCATTCAGGTTTCATGCTGAAGCAGAGAGACCATAGAAGCATCTAATTTTTTAGAGTCTATTTAAATAAATGCCCTACACATGCCCGACTCAAGTGGAAAAGCTGAGCTGTGAATTTGCAACACATCTTTGCAGGCAAGTTAGAACTTCATGTATCCTCTCAGCCTGATTCTTAAACCAGGAATTTCAGACAAAATGAAAATTAAAAAATATGGTACAGCTTGTTTCCCTTGTTTTGGAGCCCTCAATATCTTGAATGAAGTTATAAGCTAATACACAGATTTACCCCCTCTATTTTCTTATCTTCCTCGCTATAGACACAAAAAAAGTCATACTCTTCATTTCAGATACATTTTTGTAGATGTTGGCTAGTTTTTCCTTTCTTTGGGCTTTTCTTCTGTACTAGAGTAGAAGGGTTGAAATACACCTTCCACAAGAAAACTTTTCTTCTGCAATTCCCATGATTTTCATGAAGCTACCGGATGAGACGTGGGATTGTTAACCAGAAGAGTCAGGCAGAGATGTGTTTCTAGAAATGCACTAGGAATGGGAACATATATTTTCATGTGGCTAATATGTCAGGAGCTGAGACAGCCAGAGGCCAGTGGCCTGAGCAAATGAGCGGTGACTCATGGATGTTCACTGACATTTGTCATAATGTGAACAGGCTTCTTAGGAATCCTTATGGTAAAAAATCATCCAGTTTAAAGAAAATGAAGATGAAACTAACACCTGCTATAACCCATGCCGTTGGCTAAAAGCAGTCCTTTAAAGAAATGCTGCAGTGTTATGACAGGAATAATAAAAAAAAAAATGTACTCCCAAAACAGCCAGAGTATGTCTCTTTGTGTTACTGCTCATGTCCACCCAGGAAACAGAGACAACTTCCAAAATCATAGCAGAAAAGGAATTCCTCATCACTTCTGCCTCACTTGTAATTTTTCAGAGTCTCATAATATTTGCCTGTCATAGCATTAGGATGTTCTGTTGATTGATAAGTTAAGATTAATAAATACTCAGATCTCAGCACGGAAAGCACCCATAATCCTGAGACCAAATAAACTCACCACCAGAACCAGGGTCCAGTTGTTCTGGTTTTCTGCCCCTCTGATATCCCTAGCAGGTATTTGTCTCATAAATGTCATTTTGATAACACAAGTTGGCTCTTGGTTTTTTTACAGGTGCCAGGTTGTTAAAGCCACATATTCTGGCTCAGCAAGCAGCCAAAGCTTTGCTAGAAAGCCTTTCTGAGGAGCTCTGCTCTCAAAACAGGCACAGTGGCTGGCCTTTTAAGTGCCTTGAAGAAAAGCTGCAAGAGTTACCTATTCTCTGAGAATTTTTCGGTATTGGGGCTCCTTCCTTTGGGGCAGGAGATTGAGAGCTCTGAAAATCAAGAATTTTCTGAAGCTTACTTACATTTTTTTATTGAAAGAAAAAGGATGTTATAATTAGCCTAACTTGTGAGCTTTTCAGTGCTGAGGGTTTTTTTTGCTTATTGACAAAAAGTTTTTGTTGCAGATTTTGAGAGCTTTTTGGTTTTGCTTTTTTGGACAGGGTCTAGTCTTTCCAGTTTCTGAAGCATGAAAATTCAGACAATGAGAAAGATTCTCTGTTTTTCCTCTTACACTTCACCTAGCCTAAAAGTACTTTCAGTTTAGTTTGAATTTCAAATGCAGCCACCCTGAGAAAAGTGTTCTTCTTGCTTCTGTCTTTCAGAAATCGAGTTTTCAGAAATAACTGCGTCTTGAACTGGCAGGCCCAGAGAAACCACAGGAACTTGAAGTGGGACAGCTGAAACAAGCATTAAGCCATGAGCCTTTCTCCTTTAATTTGCATCCCTTCATTGCACATCCGAGGATGTCACCTCCATGTTTTCTGTATGGCGGCAGACGGATCAAAACAGAGAGGGAGCCTCCCTCTTTGTAAGGTGAAAATCTTGCAGGACTGAAGATGGCTGGCAGGAGACAGGGGCATTTTTCTACTCACCTGGCACTCCTTTCTCATGGTTTTTGTGGGTGCAGTCTTAAAGAACTGAGGAGTTTGCAGAGGGGCAGCTGCAGGAGGCCAGGAGGAGCTGTACACGGGGTTGCTCAGCACATCTCCTCAGCCTCCCTGCTGCCTGCCCCTCTGCAAACTTGTTTTTTGACTCTGTGAGCTATTCTGGAGGTTCTGCTTTGTTGTCCTCCTGTGCAGTGCCCTGAAACAGTGAACTGCTGCCCCATTCCACAGGTCCATGGGAAGGAAGTGCTGGTCCTTCGTATCATCACACTGAACAGATAATCAGGAATGATGACTGCAAGAAGGGACAATGCCCGTGTTCACTTTGGGCAGGTTTTGTTCTGACTATCATCAATTAAAGAGTGACTTATCCAGTGACAGCTTGTGCAGGCTCCTGCTGCCCTAAAGACCTCTGGCATCATTTGTAGATTTCTGGAGTTTGAAAATATCCCATCATAACACATCTTTTCCTCTCTGCTTTAGGATATGAGCTTTTGGCTTGGTGTGGTCCCTGATGATGGCACCAATCCTGCCAAAACATCTGTTCTGATGAGCATAAATAAAACCTGGTCTCTTAGAATTCTTTATTTTGTCTGTGTGCATGTTTTGTTAGGAGGAAAAAAAAAAAAAAAAAATCTGAACATAATATCTGAATGTCTTGTGCAGTGATTACATGATTAAAATTCTCTCAGAATATCTGTCTGCATTTTTGACTTGCACAATGCAGCCTTAATGGCTTGTAAGTGCTGAATTTTGTCACAGATGAAACGAACACAAGAAGTGCAAAGCTTGTTAACATGAGCCAAGCCTGCCATTTATCTGATATTTTCAGCACACTGAATGTGAGTGGCAGTTTCGCTGCCATTATGGAACTTATTTTAGACATATCAAGTGCCAATTTTCTTTCAGATCATAAAGAAAGACCAGAGAGCAGGAATTTATTTGTTTTGTTGATAAAGCTTGTCCTACATCATCGTAAAAAGGAATTGCAACAAAGCAAGGCTGCTTGCTGCACACAGTGCAGTAAATAGCAGTTCTGTCACAAGTGACAGAATTAGAAGCCAATTCCTGCTGATGCTTCTTATCTATGCACCAAAGTGTAATTGGATCAAAATGATGGGAGCCACAGGGAAGCACAGAGACACACTTTTGTGACAAACTGCTGAGTCTGGGGGCTGTGCTAAAGTGACTGAAATGAAGAGGACAGGGAGGAGACAGGCATGAACAGAAAACTTCTCAGGCAGGTGCAGGATAGAGACCAAGTATCTTTACGTCCCTGTAGTGCAGGAGCACTCACTGTGTGAAAGATCACTGATTCCTGCTTGTCGTTGGATTGGACATTTATTTACCTGCTTGTCCTGCTCTTTGTGCAAAAAGAGAGGCTGCAGGATGAGTGTTTGGCTATCTGTCTCTGGAGGTGACAATACCAACCCACTCAATGTGCTCCAGACGTTTCTCGTGCTGCCTTTGGTGGTGGAAGATCAGGGCATTGTTACTCAGGTGCTGTGGCTTCTTTAAACCCCGTCCTAGGAGGATTGCTGGGAGAATTTACAAGCCAGAGAGTGTTTCAGACACAATGGCTGGAAGGTAATTTTTACTCTCAGTGGTATAACTCAGGGAGCTGCGCTGGTTACCGATATCTTTGATCGCTTTCTCCCTCTCAGGTTTGTGTTCACTCTCTGAATCTGCGTGCGTGGCTGTGTATACTCTCACATACAGGTGGCTCAGGTTTACATTGCCATCCAGTGGGAAGGATGTGTGAGCAGAGGGTGGAAAGGTGCCAGCTGAGCTCAGCCTACCAGCAACATGAGCTACAGGTTGGTGCTGACAGCAGCAGTAAGGTTTTGAAGAGGTGGAAGGAAGAGAGGTGTCCCATAAGGACTGGAATTCCTGCTCCTGGGGACCTGTCTGAAGCTTTGCCTTGAGCTTTCCATCTGAGTCCCCAGGTGAGAAGAATTCAATCAGTTTTCTGAACTCAAAAGCATAAAAAAAAATGGGAGTTGAGCATACAGGGAACTGCAAAGAACCAAATAAAGTGAAATCACTCAAGAGATCAAACCAATAACGGCAGGAACTTGTAGTTTGCTCACTCCAAAGCTCTGTAGACTTCCATGGGCTGAAGCCCTCAAATTGCCCCATTAATAACAATAGCAGGTCTAATCTAAAGCTTTTTCCTGGCGGGGTGCCTGGTTTGCTGGGTGCAAGAGAAACAGAAGATGATGATTCCTGACACAATGCTGTGAGACATTCCCATAAACTGCACAGATGATGCAGGCTTAGGGCTTGTGGACCTTTTTGCTGCCTTATACTGGAAAGATGTTGGGAGTGATGTCCTAAGGGTCGATCGTAGCAGAGAGAGAATGTCTTGTTTAACCACTCAAATGATAAAATGGAAATGCTGTGCTGATCCAGATGGTGTGGAGCTGGGAAGGGGTCAGAGCATGATGGGTAATGGGTTTAAAATTAAATATGATTTTGATAAATTGGAGAAAGTGCACGGTGTCAGCAAGATGAAATCCGGTAAGCGCAAATGCAATGTTGGGGTTTTTTTTTTAAATTTAAGAAAAAAAGAAAGTGAACAAAGAAGAGTTGGGTGACAAAGGTGCAGAGATCACAGAGTGAGTCTGCATCAGCTGTGCTGTTGGGGAGGAGGGAAGAGGGAAGACACTTTTAATTAAAATATCTCTTGGAAGGAAGATCCAAAGTTGGATGTGGAAGGAAATGATGCCCCACTTGTGAGGCCAGGGCCAGGCACCGTGTCCCAGTGTAGGCAGAGGAGTGCAGGAATGTGGGTTGCAAACCAGAGAGAGTGCAGGAGGGAACACCAGGAATGAGGGCAGATTTATGGAACAGGGCCTATGAGGGAAGGTTGAATGAATTAGCAGTGTTCACCTGAGCGATATAAAGCTGAAGGGAGATGAAGAGTAGCTGTTTTCTAGAACTGAAATGCTCACATAAGGAACAGCAATAACCCATTCTGCATGACCTCTGCTTGGGGAAAGTTAGAAGAAACTTCCAGTTTAAAAGAAGAAAAAAGATCTGGTGAGACATTGGGTAAAACTTTTTACACTAAGGACAGGTGATCAATAAAAGCTACCCAGGGAAGTTAAGGAATATCTTTTTCTGAATACTTTAAGAAGAAATAAGAGTAATATCTTGTAGACATTTAGACAAAGTTGATTTAGGATGCACCAAATTATTCTTTAGGAGAAGGGGAGGAGGGACTGCCTTGAAATAGTGATCCTGTCCTGCAGGGATCAGGGAAGTAAAAGCTGAACATACAAATCCATAGCCTCTGTCCTTCTAAAACTCATGCATTTGAAGAAATCTTCTAGCTTTTCTGGAGACAGAGTGTGTCAGTCACATGCTTAGGAATATTTTCCTGTGGGTAGCTAGAAACACACAGAAGAGGTGTTCAGAAGAAGTAATAATGTAATGAAAATGTAGACAGATAAGCATGATAGATATAGCTTTAAAATTCAATCTTATTTTCTTTTTTCATTAGGAAATAGCTGATGTTTGCAATGAGGGTAGCAGGCAGGACAGCCTGTAAACAGCAGTTTGTATCCATCAGAGTTTTGATATTCTTGCTTTTCTTCACCATTGGCCTGTCAAAATAATATGTGTTCAATCTTTTGGCAGCTGTGCTCTTCACAAACCCTACCCTGCACTATCTGCAGTATTTTCACAAAGAAAAAGCTTTACTTTTCCCTTTTAGTATCTTACAAGTCTGGTTTAATAGAACACAATTAACACATGGATTTTTAAACCCTGAAAGATGTTCTTGGCTTGGGGTGAGGGGTTGTAATTGGATGACTTCTCTGAAATCCCTTCCAGCCCTACTTTTTCACTGGTTCTATGTTCATCTATTCATGACTCAAACATAAGAAACTCAGAGGATATTCCTGAGCATGGAGTTTACAGTACAGGTGTACTGGCATTTTCATGTACGACGTGGTGGGATTTTAGGCCTTAATAGAGAGTGTAAAGCAACTCTTAAGTTTTCCACTACTCCACTATAGGGGAGAGGAAAATTACTTCTCCTAGAACACTTCAGGAGAACTGGGCTGGGGAGGCTCCTGTTTTCACTGAATTTATTTATTTATATTTTTAAAATTATTAACTTTTAATCAGAAGGCGCAAACAACATGAATTATAGGGCTCTTCTTTTAGTACAAGAGTGTATTGGTTCAGCTGGTTAAAAAAATCTCAGATTTTGGATCTCTTTAAATGTACAATTGTTTCATTCTCTTCCTTAACTTGGCAGTGACAGTGAAGAGACAAGGTGTCAGAAATGGTTTCTGCTCTGCCTTTTTATAAAACTGACTTTCCTGTATGAAGTTTCCAGGCAAAAGCTCTGATTTCACGAGAACTCCAGATTTGTGCCACACTGACTGAGGAAGCATTTGATCTTCTATTTGTTAAATCAGACCTTTGCTACTTTCATCTCCTTCTGAAGGCAGATTTAAAAGATCTTCCTTCTGTTTTGTTAAATAGGGGACAGTGTGTGGAAAAGCGGAATTTTATCTCTTGTCAACCTCCTTAAAAACAGTGATCCTTTGTGCCTGTGTTCCTTTTGGGGAGTAAAGCCACCTTCCCCACACCTCCAGGCAGGGAGGAGCTCTTGTATCTTCACACCTTCCTATACATCAAGAAATGAACTTTGTGGTGACAAATGTACACCTTCTGGGGGAGTACCTGGAATACAGCTGGGAAAGTGGTAATGTCTGGAGGCAGTGAAATGGTCTCACTGGTCTCTGCACCTTTTCCCTAACCAGAGACCTTCTGCAGACTCAGAGAAGGGTGTAAACCATCATGGAAGGTTTTAGAAGGACGTTTTTATGTGGTTGGTCCCCTTAGCATAGGGACCTATGTGGGAAAACGAGAATTCAATTTATCTACTACTAATAATTACAATCCTTTTATTTTTGCAGCGAATTTTTGGAACCTTTAAAATCCTAGGATCATCATATCTTTATTGAAGTACAAAAGGAGCAATCGGTGTGGTGCTGCGAAGATGTTCCTCTTTTCTAAACAAAGAAAAATGGAGCTAAATTTCTAAAAATTATTTTCCAGCCGTTTGTCTTCTTGCTTGTGACAGCAGGAGTGTATGGACCTGTTATTTTACGGTAATTTCGTGGATCACTGTTTGAGGTTTTCCTCCCCACTGTGGGTCGTGCAGGTTTCCATGAACAGGGAAGCACCGCCTGTGGCTGCAGCCTGGCTGCAGGCAGGGCACAGATCCATCATGCAGCCCAGAACACAACTGTCTGCACGGAAAATGATGGATTTTCACCTTTGTCTAAGGGTGTGTGTACCCAGCAGCCACTCCTGCAGCCCATAATCCCGAGCTGACACCTTCCAGCCACCACTGTCAAGGTTTGCATAAGAGGAGCACTTGGATTTCCCAGTTCTCTGCTGTTTTATGTGCCAAGACCCAGAGCATTTCCTTATCTTCCTGAGCTACTATCCTCAATCCCAATGAGGCCAAAGCAAATGCAATTGCATAATTAAAAGTACCAAACCCCTCTGCTTACAACAAATTCGGACAGAGCTGTGTCTAAACCACAGGCCCTTACAAGGTAAAATAGAGTTCAGGATCAGGATTTATCAATTCCAATCTTTGCTATGAGGACTCAGACCAAGGAAGTGGGTTGCTGAGTAGCTGAACAGCAGAGAAACGCATTTTCATAAATTATTCTGTTTGCAAGGTCCTGCAGACACATTTATTACAGCAGCAAGGGACATTGTGGCATGAGGTGTGGGGATTTTAAAAGTTGTGTTTGAGGAGGAAGAGAGAGACAAAAATGAAATGGTAACAAACCCTCATTCTTTTCTCTAGATCATCTACAGATGGTCTGTAGTAGAATTTTTTTCCCCTTGATAACTCTTTAGCAATTTTCCTCTGGTCTTTGTTTGTTTGTTTGTTTGGTTTGGTTTGGTTTGTGGGTTTTTTTAATACTTGAAAGCCATGAAGCTTTAGTCAAAACTCTGGTTTTCCTGGTTCATTGTCAAACAAAGCAAAAAGAAAAAAAGTTTGACCTATCTCATCAATCTCTTCATGTCTTTAAGAGAAGCAACCACTTTTCTGGACAGTTTTAATAAAAGGTAAATATTTTTTGAGTAGTTTAAATAGTGGGTGTGTGGAAGGGGTTTGAGTAACTTAAGTGTGACAGAAAAAAGGAAGCATCAGTTAAAAGTTCATCAGTTAGACCATCTCCTGCCCCAAATACACTTTGAAAGAAGAGAAGAGTGATTAGTTAATACACTTCACCATACTGAAAACCTTAAAATCCAAAGAAGTAACTATGAGAAAATTAGACAAAATTCTATCTGGTTGTGACAGTGAAAGAAATATGACAGAAAATTAAATTCAAAATGGTTTTTAAAGGAAGTGGACTGTTTTTCTTCTTTTGTTCTGATTTCTGATTTTTCTCCCAGCTGAATTTGACTACAGCAAGTGCTGGATATTCGTTAGCAAAATGCCTGGTAATAACAGGGACAGCAAAGCAGTGTTCACACACTGACACTGCAGATAACATTAGATGAGAGGGTTAAATCAGCAAAATTTGAAAGGTGCATTTAAAAGTGAAAATTCCTTTTTAGAGCCGTTGTTATGAAGGCATTATATGATGTTGAAAACCGTACGGGAAAATGAAGATCTGGTCTAGGCATGGATCCGTGCTTCTGAGTAAAAGAAAACGGTTTCATGAGTACAGTCCTGTGCTTGATCTGGTGCACACAGAAATATATCTGGGTATTTTGTTATTCTCGTAAATCAGTAGCTCAGTTTCACATCCCTATTTTTATGCTAGATACGCTTTTTTGGAGAATCAGGCGCCATAAATCTGTACTATAATAATGAAAGGAATCTGTCCCTATCTTGGCTTGTAAAGGACTTAAAAAATATCCATGATCTACCTCAGTTTAGGAAATTATGAATGAATTCTGCTGAGGCAGGGATTATTAGACAAGGAGGCCACTGATCCGTCACAGAAAAAAGTGCTTGGGCTTTCCCCAAAGATATCCTGGAAGGAGCATAAAGGGTCTGCTGCCAACATAGCCAAGATGCTAAAGAATTCCTGCAATTAACGGTGTTTCTTCCTCTGCCTTGGAGTGCAAGCAGCAGCTGTGGCTCTGCTCACAGTAATCCTGAGTGCTGCAGCAGTGAATTCCAGGGTACTGCTGCCCGTCCAGCGTTTCACCCCTAAGGCAGCGCAAACACAAACAGAGTTTTCCTGGTATGGATCCGTCCAGGAGCTAACAGCTCCCAAGGCAGCTGTGTCAGGGACACCAGCAGGTACAGCTGGAGGAACTGCAGCCCTGGCAGTGACCTGCAGGGAAAATAGAGGCCTCTCAGGAGCCAGGATGCTCCTGCCCTGGCATCCAAACCTCTGCCAGGGTGAAAGCTGGCGGTAGCTGGCCTAATCACAGGACTAAAATCTGGTCCTTTGAGATACCAGATTTGGCAATGGTTTATGGTTTCATTCCGATTTCATTTCTTTTGGAGAGCGAAGCACTCATGTGAAAACAAGAAGATATGGGACAGGCCATATATAAAATGTATAACATAAAAAAATACAATAACTGATACTTCCAAATTTAGGACTGAAGTCATACACATGCCCTGAAATCAGTAGGTTATTGAGTGCTGCACTTAATTGAGGGCAAATAGGGAAACCTGCCTGGGGCCTGATATTTTAACAATAGCTACTGGCCTGAGATACCATAGGGACTAGTTAAGAGACTGATTATGGTCTCTCTGTCATATCTTGAAACGCATTTAAATCAATGAGTATTAAGGTTCATGATGGACAAGGTATCTGCCTTCCTGTTCCTATCTTCCTCTTCTTCCTTCACTTCCCAACTGCTCTTTTTAGGAAAAAACCTCTGGTCTTTCAGCTTCCAGTTGATGTAATTTTATATCTTGTAAGATTAGTTCTATCAGTCTATAGAGGTAGAAGTTTCATCACATGTGTAAGCCAGTGATCCCACCAGACTGGAAGGGTACAAGTTTAACACATTTATCTCCTTCTGTGTGGGAAGCATAAAAAACTTAAAAACCAATCCATAATAAGTGATTCTTCCCCAGGGTTCTAAGGAGTAGAAACTGCTCTTTGTTTTATGCAGATGTCAAAAGAACTAATACAGCAAATCGCTATAATAGGCACGTATGATAGAATTTTCATAGTCTGTTTACCTGTCTAATTGAATAAATGGGTAAAGCCAGATTGAACACTTTGTAACCTGCCTTTGCCAGAACTGCTGCTGGGAGTAATCATCCCCACATCCCTACTCTATGTATGCTTTGTGGTTCAGCCTCTTAAAATACAGTAAAAGGTTGAGGTCAGGGACTGGGAATAAAGGAATAATTACTTTTGCTATTTGAAAATTATGAAAAAACCCAATTAAAAAAAAAAATTAGTGTTAATAGTTTCGACCTTCTTGCTAGATGATGCTATTAATTCTGACATTGCAATTTGTGCATTGTTTCTAGAGTTTTCTTTGTTTGTATTCTGATGGTTTATATTTAGTAAGAGCCATCCTCCAAAATTCTTCTCTATTTGTTTTTGTTTTTGCTGTTGTTGTTTTGGTGTCAGAGGCAGTGTGCTTAGATATTTGAGACCTTTTGTGCTTAGTTTGTGTAAGCTGCATACTGTACTCAGAAGACACAGCAAAGTTGTGTGATAAGTCCTCATTCAACTTCTTTACTCTAACAACTCATTTTTCTAACAACTTTACTATACCATGTTTAGACACAGAGAACAAGAGCAAAGCACTATGTGAAAACATAATTTATGAATTCATATGCATTTCTTAAGCTTAGTGATTAAATAACAATTTTTCTATGTAGGTCTCAACAACAATATGAGCCCGTGTGTTCTGTGAGTGCCACAGGTGAAGAGGATGTGTCAGACCTCCTGATCAGATAATCTTGGACAGATCTTCCAAATAATTCCACAAAGCGTTGCTTTAAAACTGGATTAAAATTCAACCTGACTGGGTACCAAAGTGCTCTGAGTGGCCCGAATCTTATTGGCTTTTGTGCAGGACAAAGACATGCACTTGGTTTGCATGCTTGACCAAACCTGGATCTCCAGCTTTGTGAGATGTGACCTGGCCAGAGCTGAAAATGAAGCCTTTCTCCAGTCCTCTCCTTCCCTCATCAGAGGGCTCACAGCTCCATACTCCAGCAATCTGGGGAGGCACCTAGTCTCCAACTACTGATCTCCAGCTGGTTCCACCTGCTCAGCTGAAAGCTGAGGATGGATGGGCCTCCAAGGACAGTATAACTTCATCCTGCCTGTGTTCAACCTTTGCATTCAGTACATCAAAAAACCAGCCATATGTGGATTTATGGGAGACAGTGAACTCTCAAATATGCCTTACCTTGACTTGCACTGTAGGCTATTATCACAGCCATTAATCTCGAACCATCAAAAGGGTGAGATAACAGATGAGCTGGATTTTGTCTGATCTGCCGTCAAAGTAATGAAGAATAATGACACTGACAAGGAAACTCTTCAGAGAATCTGCAGAGCAGCCTCAGCTTGAAATTGCTTGAGAAAGCCATACCCCAAAGCCTAACTGACCACAAGGATTTCCATATGAAACAGCCTCACCCTGTTCCAGGGTTGCTTTTGGTACAGTGGTTGAAATCAGTGACAATTTTCCCGGTGAAAACTGGACAGGACTAAAAAAATGCAGACAGTCTCTTCCTGTGTCGTGGGGCAATAGGTCAGCTGAATGGGGGGTCAGCACCGTGTGACAGGGCATCTTTAGGAGTTTGTATGGCATCCCACATCACTTGGACCTGCAGCACTCTTTGCCAGCAGGTTCCACAGCTCTGAAGACTGTCCCACCTCTGCCTTGCTGAAACCTGCAGCAGCAAGGCTGGGATTTAGGGAAATGAGGCTCCAACGTGCCATTACTGCTGCACCATTGAGGTGGTGACAAACGTGTTTGACAGAACCGACCTAGAGACTGAAGATCATCTGAAAGTCATGAACAAAAGAACAGAATGCTGAGCAAATGATGAAGCTGCTCACATACCTATACTGAACTGCAATCCTTTCAAGGGATGCAGAACGGCTTTTAACATTCATGTTTCTGGAATTATGGTTTCCAGATGTTAAGAATTGGAACATAAACCATTTGTCATTTGCTCTCGACCTTTCAAAAGCCTTACTAGACATCTGGTGTGCTCTGCCTATCATGTGTTGAAGAATAGAGTTGTCCAGCTAACACAATTGCAAAATGCAATAACTGTTGAAATTTTTCTCTTATTTTTTTAGGGAAGTGGTTGCAGTGTCATCATGTTTCTGTTGCTTTGGAGCAGAACGTTATCCAGCATTCACCTAGAGACTTCACAAGATGAAGACTCCTTCGTGCTGCTTTTTCTCACGTGCCACATGTTTTCCCTTGCCACATCTTTAGCTTGCAGAATTTGTTGTTATGTCTTTTTATTCTTCATTTCAGAGGCTTTTTTACATGATGTTTTTTTCCCCTCTTTTACTGAGGTTTGAAAATGTCAATTTTCTCGCTTTACAGACCAAAGAGGAGATCTCTCATGAAAACTCTCCTCTTTTCCCAGAGGGAGAGGAACATAGGATTTCTCAGAAGAGACTGGATTTGCAAGGCATCATTCAATATCTGAAAGGCACCGGTTACCTCAGTAGATGTAGAAATACACAAAATATTTGTACAAGTAATTAAGTAAATTAAAGGTGTAATTAAGTAAAAGTTTAAACTAAGACTTTATCGTGAGAGTTTAACCCGTAGCATTTCACAATCCTTTGTTACTGCTTGTTTTCCCTGTAAGTGCAGCTTATCTTTGTCCTTGAGGCAATCAAGACCTTGTTTTTATTCTCTTTCACTCTCCTCCCACCCGAACTGCTTTCTTTTGCTACTGTTGTGGTGCATCTTCGAAAGGCTCCTCGCTCTGACAGGGTGAAAGAGTCCCTGGTTTGCTGCTGCTGCTGCTGCTGCTGCAATCTGCACCAGAGAGGGTTTTGTGGTGGTGTTGATGTTTTTGCATCACCAGCAGATGGAAAGGAAGCTGCATTCACAAAACACTTTAAGCTACATAATGGCTCTTGAAAGCCAAAGGAGGGTGAGGAAGGGAATGCACTGTGAGTGCTCGGGGAGGGCACATGATGTCTCTGCCAAACGTCAGGCTGCAGAGAGGTGCCAGCTGAGCAGGGGTCCGAGGAGGGAGTGCCTGTGGGACTCACACTGCTGGTGTGGTTGCTCTCCGGCTCACCCCACTGTGCTCCAGCTGCAGAGGGTTCAGCGGTGGGACTGAGCCCGCTGGACAGCTCGGTGTGTCTGTCAGCCCCAGCTAATCCTTCCCCTGGCGATGGTGGTGGTGCTGGAAAGAGGTCTATAGCCTTTCTCTCTGAGCTGGGGCAGAAATGGGTAGAAGAGAACAGGCTACTGTCTTCCCCTCTGTGTGCAGGCAGTGAAATTGCTGTCTTGCTCTGTACACTCAGTGGAAGAGAGCTATGACTCATTTCAAATCACAGTCCTTGAAACGGAAGAAATAGTGTTTTTCCATGATGGCTTCTTTGTCTTAATTCTTTCCTTTTTTACTTGAAGAGTCTGAGCATTACATGGACAGTCAGATGTTTCACCATCTGCATATGAGAGGAGCGAAGAAGGGTACAGGGCTTTTACCTATGGGGTTATTTCTCTGATCTTGCTGCAGAAGCAGAGCTCTGCTTGAGATTCTGTGCTGGCACAAGGTTTCCTCCCCACTGAACAGCCCAGGACTCAGACTGTTATGCTTGATGAGATAAGTTTTCCCATACTTTGTATACATGTGTAAGCTCTCCCTCTTCCAGAGTTTTCAGGTATATTCTGAAATAACAGCCTTTCCTGCTTTCCTGATCAAGACCCACCAAACTTGAAGGTCATGAAAGAAGTTGTAAAACCATGAGAAAATGAGTGATATCTTTGTACAGGATTGGTTTTCAGTCTCCACAAACAACATTGTTTTTGCACATGTTAAAGTTGCACTTTCCTGGTGTAGATACCCCGTTCTGGTTTGAGAAATGTATTTGTTGCAAGGTGCTTTTTGTTTGCAAAAGGCCCTCATCTCTGTCCCTTGATTCTGGCTCTTTATTCCTTCCTTCCTTTATTCCTACATCCTTCTCCTCTTCCTCCCTCTTTCCTTGCCTCCTTTGCCACTCTTTCCCCCCTCCCTTTTTCTTTCATTGTCAGATGTTTCAATAATCAATAGATCAAACACGAGGCTTTTCTTGTAAGCACTGTGTTAGGTTGTCTCTTAGGGAAACCAGTGCCTGTTTCAGAAGCTGGAAATGGGCCTTCTCCATCTTGTATTTTGGGCACACTGGGGATCATTGCTGGTGTAGTGGGAGCTTCTTTTTCACCCAACTCTTCTATCTCTTCATTATAAGTTATTTCTGAGGTGACTTTTGAATCTCCCTTCCTGAACGAATCTTTTCTTGCATTTTTTCTTTGAATCCAGTCCGCCATCAATGAATACCGGATGTATTGTACTCAAATCAACAGTGCCATGGCGATCTGGAATAGATGGTGTCATGGTTTTGTGTGGAATGGAGTTAATTTTCTTCTTAGTATCTGGCACATGCTGGTGTTGGATTTCATATGAGAATCATGTTGATAACACATTGATGTTTTGGTTGTTGCTGAGTAATGCTCACCTCAAGCCACAATCTTTCCAGTTTCTCAGCTCTGCCATCGAAGAAGTGCACGAAAAGCTGGGGGGCAACATGGCCAGGAGAGCTGGACTGGCCACAGGGATATTGCACACCACAGAATGTCACAGTCAGGATATAAAGTGGAGGGACTTGGCCAGGAATTGCTGATCACTGCTCGAGGATAGTCTGGGCATTGATCAGTGGGTGGTGAGCAGTTGTATTGTATCTCTTGGCTTTTATTTGTCTCTCTCTGTCCCCCTCGTTTGTTTGTTTATTTATTTACTTGAATTGTTGTTATTACTATTGTTGTTATTATTATTGTTGTTATTACTATATTACTATTATCATCATCATCATCCTTTTTTTTTTTCCAGTTATTAAGTTATTCTTATCTCAATCCACAGTTCATGGAGATGAATCTCTTCTGTGATTTTTCTGCAGGATAAATTATGCAATGTGCTCCTGGAGACTCTTTTCCACTTTCTGCTCTTCACACACTCACCTCACTGTGCTCACATACATCTCACCTGTGGGTCTTGTACACAAAACATTATCATAATGTGTGGTGCAGGGGCCCTATTTTAGCATCTTTGGCTTAGAGAAAGAATTCATGATTGCAACTGTTGTCTTTCATTTATTCTCTAAGCTCAATTTGATTTTAAGCTTTGAAAAGCAGGCAGTGGGCTCCATTTTGCTCATGGGTACAGGAGAAATAGCTCTTTTATGCGTGCTACTCTTTTCTTCATTGTTTCACGGACATGGCTGAGTGTCTCCATGACAGACTGGGTCAAGAACATGAGAGGAGTGCAGACCACCTAAATATTTGAGGAAGAGAGGCCTCATTCCTTTTAATTAGTGCCCACAATACTGATATCTCTGCCAAGGTGTTGGTCTCTGTACGTCTGCATGGATGCACCCCCTACGTTTGTAACTCTTCCAGGGCAGTGAGGAGTTTCTCCCTGGCTCTGTCTGTTCTCAGCCTCACCCAAGTGCACATTATCACTGCTTTGACAGCGGGTTTTTCTCTGTGACCCGGGGTGAGAACAGCTGTGCGCACAGCACATCACCACTGGTGCCAGCTGTGTTGCCTTCTGGCAGGAGAAGGGTTGGAAGAGTGCCAAGCAATTTTAACTTTTAATAAGACAAACCTGTGGCCTGTGGGCTCGATGCGGGGCTCAGAGGTGGAGAGTTTTTCTGCCCTCGGGGCTCTGCACTTGCTCAAACACACATTTTTGGTTCCTCGCCTTTAGCAGCTGCATAGGCCTGGAGGGTTTTAACAAAGCCCTTGGTGCAGGTGATGTCTTGATGTGGCTGCTCAGCAGCTGTAAATAGTAATATGGGATATTACCACTAGGTAGTGGTAAGTGGAGGTTACCTGTGTGGAAAAGTTGTACACAGCCAAATCTCCCCTGACAGAAATGAAAGCATGTGTTCAGCAGAAGACAACCAAAATCTTATCTTAAGGCTGAAACAAGTCACATTTTGTCTGCATTGATCATACACACAGTATTATTACGTCATCTATCCCCATTTTTTTTTTCTTGTTTTAGTATTTAGCCAGGAAAATCTGCCTATCCAGAGTATTATATTAAGAGTGTGACTCTGGTGCTATGCTGTGCCTCTCAGCTTTACAAATACTGCAGACCCTGGGTGCCTCGGGCTGATCTTTCACTTCCCATTCACTTATCTGACAAAACATCCATATCACATATCATTAGGGTCTGAATACCACAAGATAATTTCCCTAGTAGATGTCTTGATTCTTTATTTTATTGAAACTAAGAGATGGGAAATATTCTGGTGAGTTGGTTATACAGAATTTGGGTGAGCAATCATCTGTACAGTTACGGGCAGTAACTGCATCACTGAACTAAATGAACAGTGAGATGCTTAAGTGACCTCCTTTGAAGCAGAGGCAGAAGTGTCACAGCATAACAGGTACACACTCCTCTGGGGTGTGGGAGTTGTAGCAGAAACCCTCTTTTGCCTGATTCAGCAGGGTTGGCTCCAAGGTGTCACACATCATTAGTGACTGCCTTAAGTGGTGTATGAAGAACTCTGGAACAAAATTTTCTAAATATCTCAGGGCAAGGCCGTTCCACGAGGATGGGTCAAACAGACATTAGAAGTAAAATTGCAAACTAGTTTTTCATGGAAATGTCCTGCTGGCTGCTGAGTTATTTTTTCAGTCTCAGGTCTAGCAAGTATATAACACTTCAACAGGAGAAACTGAAATGAGTTATTTGCAGAATTCTGTACATGAGGTTTATAAGCTTACACTTCTAGGGTGTTGCATATGTAAAGCCAGAGTTCTTTGCTTTTCCAGCAACCTGAAGGACTTGGTTTCTTTGTTTTCCATATTAGTCCTTAAGTTCGGTGTTGTAGGGTTACTGCACCATTCTCTGATTTGATAAATCTTGTATTTTACTAGTATTAAAAATATTCCAAAACAAATATTCTTTGTTACCTGAGTGGTTTTTTTTTTCTGACAATTAAAAAGAAGTTTGGAATTCAAGCATAATTCATAATTCACATAATTGAAGGCATGCACATTAATGTGCATTAGTGAATGCTTTTTACCATATTTAACTCATAAGAGTGAAATAGATTGTGTGTTGTGTAGCTCCAACAATTTTGCTAGGGGTTTGGCCTATGAGCAACATATGTGCTGTCCTAAATAGAACATTGTAGTCTGTTAATAAGCCAGGAATAAGCAATGTAATTGCTGCTGTACATCCATGTGAAAGATGAGAGAATCTGACAAAGATAAAAATGTAACATATCAGCATCCTTGCTGTCTGCCTGTCAGTTGTAGAATTTTAAACCTTGTTGCTGTACACAGAGAAGAGTGAAATCTTGCCAGAGTTTTGTTGCCTTTGCTGTATCTCTTTTTCTGCCTGCAGAGACCCAGGTGACAAGAATCTTCTCTGTCTCACCACCTTGAAGTAGCTCAAAATTCAATAAAAATGCAGGAGCACAAAGAATTTTAATCTTACATATAACATCTCTTCATAAAAATAAGAAAAAGCAATGAATCATTGCAGATTTCTATGGAAAAAGACATTTGAGGCAAGCAAGTATGTTTTAGAGATTTCTGTGAAAAAGTGTGTCTTGTAGAGAACACTTTTAATGAGCTAGGAAATGGAGTGAGGCAGGGCATAAAAGTAATTGCAAAGAATTCTAGTAGAATTATTTGCTGCTATTTCGTGCAACTCTTTTCCCCAATTTAAATTTGGTCATTGGTTTCATATTCACTTTTGAAAGTATCTTCCTATATATGACCTATAAACTGGCATATGCAACGTGCCTAGAGGAATTGCACTTCAAAATATTAGGATCTTCTTTGTTTTCCAGAGAAAACGTTCCTGTCTAATGTGCTGAATTATCCTAGTGATGTCTGAACATCTCTTCCTTTTTCTTCCTTCTGCCCTTCTCGTTTCTTTGCCATGAGCCAAGTTCATCTCTGATGTCACACTGTTTAGTGAATGAAGTTATTCACCATGCTGTGCCCAATGAGTCCTTGATAAGCTTAGATCCTGCTGATATCAAGCTCTTCATTGGTTTCTTGTGGTGCCTTTGTCAAGCTAATTGCCAGGCTTGACCACCTGTGACAAGGGTGACTTGCACTCACAGATATGCCAGAATGGGGCAGTTTAGTACTGATGCAATTTGTTCATTTTCTGGTGTTTCTGGTGTGTTCGTGGCTGCTCTCCTCAGAACTGAGGAGTAAAAAATATTTATTGAGAGTAAGAGTTAAAACTGAATGAATAGCACAACAGGTCAGGACAGAATTGCTTGCTGTGAGGGGACCAAGGCCGGGTTTGTATAGGTAGGTTGTCGATGGGGTGGATTTGAAATAAGACATCTCTGAACATCGATAGGAAGTGAAACCTCCCAGGGGAGAAAAAGCAGTCCTTTCTTTCAGGTCCCGTTGATTCAGCAGATCAGTTCTCATTACAATGCTGAAGCCTTAAGGGAACCTAAGAGAAGATTTCTCACAGACTGGCGGCAGCGAATTAAGAGGTCTCTTCCTCCAGCTGTCTCCTCCGTCCTCTTTCAGAAACCACCATTTTCAGAGCAAAATCAGTAAGCAGTAGTAGAGTATCAGTAATCACAGATGGCTTGGAAAAGGGAAAACTGCGGATGTTAACCTAGGGAGTCCACGGTGTAGGGAAGGTATAGTTGCAATTGGTTTTGGAGTGGCCAAGTGGAATTTTTTTTTTGTTGTGAGCCACACTTCCACTCAGCTAAAAGGAGCAAACAACATATTTAGCCGTTTGCATCTTTATCTCTCCTCGAAGTTATGTGGCATCTCTGGGAGCAGCTTCGGGAGGATGTGTTGAGACCGGGTGCAAAGGGAGTTTCAGATGCCACGATTCAGGTGGAGTGAAAGTGTATTTCCTCTCCTCTCACGGGGGAATGCTCAGGAGAGTTTCTTTCTGTGCAGTTTTACTCCACTGATCCTCTTGAACACTGTGCTTGCAGACCTGGCTTTGTGCTTAACTGATGCCAGCAGAAAGCTATGTCTCCTGCCAGCTTCCAGAGTGATGGATGTGCTACAACAGCTGATATGAGGGAGTGGGATGGACAACACTGTTGTACCCGGGGCAGGGGGAACAACAGTAAGAAAGGAATCCATACCTTTATTGGAACCACATGTAATCACCACTTAGAGCCTTCCTGCATGCTAGCATCTCTTTTACAGTATAGCATTTTGATTAACTACTGCCCTTTTTGTTCTTACTATTAATTTTTGGCTGAATGGTGAGCATTTTTCACCCTTTTAATGCAGATAAACTAACAGGCAATCACATAAGAAAGTAATTCACTTAGGTTGAAGTGAAATAATCCTAATCTAACCAAAATCCTAGTGACGTAGAGATTATTCCTAGGGCATTTACTTTACCTAGTTGATTTGGTGAAAGGTGTTTGTGCACTCTCAGAGTGAATTTAGGCATTGAGTGAACCTAATCCATGAAGGACCTGCAGAGGGCATGATGAGAGACAGGTTTCTTCGTGTCACATTCACCACTAACACACAGCCACTGAGGCCAGGGGAGCTGATCAAAATTACACTTGCTGAAAAACACAGCTTCANCTCACCTACTTATAACATGAGGAGCAAAGTTCTTTATGCCATTAGATTTAGAGTCTGGTAATAAGTAGGTACTTACAGAAAAAAGAAAATTGCCTAGGCTGGTGAGAAATGCAGTGGGTGAAACTATGGTCACCACGTCCCATATTTAGGTCTAATCCTGCTGGCTGATTCCTTGAAAATCCAGTGAGGGCAGACGATAGCAGGAGCCCCACAGAGTGGGACCAGTCCCTCTGAGGCTCTGGAAGCCTTAGCAGGGTTGTCAGAAATCCCCAGCATCCCTCCATTCACTCTGACTCCACACCTCACTATTACAAAGACTGCACTTAGTATGAGCTGCTGTTTCTGTCCAGAATTCTTCCTGTCTAATCTACCCATTTTCCACAAACCTGACTCATGACAGTTTCATTCATCTGTCCCCAAGACTGCCCATGTAAGGGAATATCCCTATCCAGAATAGGGATGTGTTGGACTGAAGCCATTCGCTCTTGATCCGAGAGCAGGAATATATAGATTTGCAAGTATATGCTTGATTGAGTAATGCTGTGGGAAATGCAGGCATGAGTCACTCAGAACATGCCCCTTGTAAGAAGGAATATAGGGAACAAAGTATGTTCTACATATTTTTAACATTCCATGAAGGGTTAATTTGAATTGACCTTGTAACATTTGGTGGGTTATGGGGGTTTTTTGTTTGTTTTAGTTTGCTTTGTTTTTTTTTTTTTTATTTTTATTTTTCTCTTTTTTTTTTCCTCACTCCAAAAAAAGACTTATTTTCCACGACAAGTCTTGATTTCTCCAGGATTATGTTTTGGTGCTTCATGAACTACGTTGTTTGCTGTTCTTCAGTTGTTTTCCATAACATTACAAAACCCTTCTGAATTGTTTGAGCACAACTCTTGCAAACTGCAGCTATTTAAAGACTAGGTGTTTCCTGAAAATAGTTCAGTGGTTGTTGGAGGCTATGTGCTTTTGAAGACCTGGCTCTTCATTTTCCCCAGCCATTTGGGAAATTTGGAGCATTTCTGCTGCCTTCTTACATGCAATACTGAATTCTGGAGTTTGACTGTGCTTGGGATGAAATTTTAACTTCATGAATATTGTGTACACGAGGTGATGGCTTCCAGATACTGCTATCACAACCAGAATCCTACTGCGTGTGGCACTGTTTAGACACATGGAAGCAGCTGTAAACAAAGAACACATAAGGGATTTGTGATGTTATGTGCTAGAATTAACACAGCATGCGCCTGACAATGTGAACTTCAAGCAGGTTCCATTCCCTTTCGTAAAGATATAAAATTCTGTAAGTTTCCAGGAGCTGTTTGTATTTTGCTGAATGTTAGAGAGTGTCTAAATTTCTGTGGCATTTGTGTTGCTTCTGAGAATCTGCTGGCCCAAGTGAAGGCATCTGAAAGTGTAATTCTGCAAAGGTGCTGCGAATTTCAAATCAGAGTGCTCATGGACAGCTTTCAGATATAAAAAAGAATGGAAATGTCCACAAATGTAATGATAAACCTTACTTATAGATTTGAACAAGTAAAAAGATTGGATTTTTTGATCCTCATTTGAAAAAAGCCGAATCTATTTGTTTATCTTTGAGTTTGGTCTTTCCTGCCGTTTAGGGCCAGGATAAGGGACAACTCATGCTACTAATACCTTATGTAGAAATCAGGAATACAACTTTTTCTTGGAAAGATCCCACTCCAGGTCTTGTGTATTCACAGATATTGACAACGGGTTTTGAGCAGCTGGTGGTTTTACAGAAGTACACTGCTACTTTCCATAGCATTACAGAACACAATAGCAACAGGCTAAGCCTGCTGCTGGAGGGATAGGACAGGAGTGGGGTTACCTCCAGTGTTTGCACACTGGCAGGTGGACACTTTCAGCTGCTTCCTGCTCCCTGATCCATGCTGTTGGAGATGCAGGTTCTCCACACTGGTTTTATCTGGACTCATGTTCGCTTTCTTCCCAGGGGCTGTTGTGGGCTGTGTTTTGGATCTGTGCTGAGCACCGTGTTGATAACACAGGGATGTTTTGGTTATTGCTGAGCAGTGTTTACACAGAGCCAAGGCCTTTGCTGCTCCTCACGCTGTCCCTCCAGGCTGGGGGTGGACAAGGAGCTGGGGGTGGACAAGGAGCTAGGGGGGACACAGCTGGGACAGCTGAACCCAGCTGAACAAAGGGGTATTCCAGATGGAATCATGCTCAGCATGGAGAGCTGTGGGGAGGAGAAGAAAGGGTTGTATGTTCAGAGAGGCAGTGTTTGCCTTCCCAACTCATTGTTACCAGAGCCCTGCTTTCCTGGGGATGACTGAACATCTGCCTGTCCATAGGAAGTGGTGAATGAATCCCTGGCCTTGCTTTGCTTGTGCACACAGCTTCTGCTTTACCTATCAAACTGCTTTTATCTCAGACCATGAGTTATCTCACTTTCACCCCTCCAGTCCTCTCCCCCCACTCCACTGGCATGGAGGGAGGGAGTGAGTGGGTTTGGGCTGAGTTGTCACGTGGGGTGAAATTAGATAATCCCTGAACTTGCCCCTCAGGCAGTACAAAGCTTCATAAATCTCTTCTGGGTCTCCCTCAGTAGCTAAACAGGTGCTCTGAAAGGCTCCAGGCACAGTGGGAAGGACTTCCCTCAGGCATCCAAAAGCAACTGTAGAATTGCTTGAGGAAGTGGCGAGCACAAAGCTGCATCTGGAGCTCTCTCTTCACAGGAGGCCGTGGTCTGGGACGAGGAGCTCGAGGACGTGGAATCTGTGAACAGCAATTTATTTTATTTTGCATCTTTTATAACCTCTTTCTGAAAATAGACTTGATTCCCTTAGACTGCTTTATGATGCTTTGTCAGAGCAGTCTGGGTATCATGAAATACTAAAGTGTTTAGTTTCCAGGATGTTCTACACATTCAAATTTTATTATTTTCATTTTAGAGGTGAGGCGTAACAGGATCAAAACTGGAGAGTATTAAAGCCAGATTCTTGGTCAATCAAGGTTACAAGCCAAAAAGTGAGGCAACCTCCATCAGTTCACAAAACAAACAAACAAACAATACCACAAAACAACAAAAAATTGAAACCCCAATACAAATTTGACAGTTTTTTCCTGTTGGATCCAGTTGTCTTACAGTTTAATGGTAACCTGTAGTGATGACCTTTGCAGCAAATGGAAGTGACTCTGCATTTATTTTTATGTAACACTGCTACTATTCCTAATTTTGGAAAGTCAGCTAGTGATTGCACAGAAGCTGACAGAGAAGAGTTTATACGAATATGATGATCTTCTGATTAAAACCAGAGTAGCTTGCATACATGTAGAGGAAATAAATTAACATCCTGACACTTCATAACCCATATCTGACAGTGCAAGCTTCACTGTTACCTAAGGAATGTGTGTCCCCCTGGGCTGTACTATGTAATATTATAAATTCAAATCTGGGTAAAACACTAGACAGCAGTATTGGAGTAAAGCTGTGTAAAAAGAAAAAAGAAAAAAACCACCAAAACCCAAACCAAGCCTTCAAGAAGAATTTCTAACATATGAATTTCTGAAGTTCTTTATTACAGAACTAGATGTTTCCATGCAGTTATCAGTAGATGATAACATTTTCATGGATACTCCACACTGCACTTGAAGGAATTGGACAAGGATGAGTGCCCACCACTTTCAACATATAATTTCAGTTAAAAAAAAGCATTTTGTGTGTAGCTTTCAGAACAGCAATGAGTTTGTTTTATCAGTGTTAGACGTGCTCCAGCTAGGAACATTGCCATAAAGACAGAGGTTGCAAAAGAGAAGGAGCCAAACTTGGGGAAGGGTTTTTGTGTTCAGTCATAGGATCTGTCACAGCACACCCATGTGGGAGGTGGGCACACAGGAGGGTGCCACAGTTCTTGTCCAGAACTTGTACTTTAGTAGTATAATTTGGTGTCAGGGACATTAAATGTACATATGCAGATAGGAGCAATATAGGGCAAGCACGACCGACCCTTTTTGGCAGCCAGTGACGGCACAGAAGCTGACTGGGAGGAGTTTCTGTTCAAGCAGTCAGCAGCCTCTCAAAACAGCAAAGTTAACATTTCTGTGCTCCGCTAGGAGAGCTCCTGTTAGAAGCTGAAAGTGGAACATAACATAATCCATTATGGATGGATGTTTGAGAAAAGAGTCGTTCTCAGCATAGATATACTTTGTACTGAGCAATCATAGGAGGCTCCTGTGTCCAGAGGGATGACTGACTTTGCAGAAGGCAGGCACTGAACCTGTGGCAGAGTAACACAAGTATTAACTGAAAGGCATCACATTAACCTTGTTGTTTCAAAGGGCATAAAAGAAAAGGTCAAACAGCAAAAAAAGGACAAGTGAGAAAAAATCAGAAACGAGCAAAGGTTCAAGCAATGGAAGGAAAGACAACTTCAGTTTACAATGAAATACTCTTTTTCATACAAAACCAAAAAGAGACAGTAAGTCAGACTTGCCAGTCTTTCAACTCAGGTTTTGTTTCTTGAAAGACCTACTCCCTATGGAGGGGAGATGTGTTTGATCTCAAACAGATTGTGACAGAAATAGCCTAAAGCCGCCGGTTTATTGAACAAGGGGCTGAGACAATGAGACACATTATGGGTTGGCCAGAGATGGCCATCCCATTAATGCAGGAGCCAGCAGAAGCTTGGCTGCATTTTTGAAGATCTACATCCTTTCCTCAGGAGGAAATGGAGCTGCTGTTGCAGGCAGCCACTTGAGAATGCAGTGGGTGTTTACTCTGAAGCAAGACTTTTATCCAGAACGTTTCAAAATTAGCGTGTTGTAAGGCAGGTTATGGGATCTGTTCCAAAAGATCAATAAATCATTTGCAACAGAAAGGTTAGACTAATCTCATTTTGGGTGCTTAGTGTTGTGTTGACTGAGAGCACAGATTTAGCCTGTTTATCTAGGCAGGATATAAATAGGTGTTAGATCACACACAAATCTTTTTATAATGAAAAAGCTTTAGTATAGAGGAAAAAAAAAATCTAAAAACTGCATATGTGATCTTCCTTGAACTGCAGGAACGACTGCACTCCATGCTGAAGCACAGTAGTCGAACTGTTTCCTCCTGCCTTTTTATCTCTGTATCAATCCTGTTGTCGCACAGGTATCTGGAGCTTAATGAGCATCTGTCTGCAAGGGGTACTGCTTGCAGAGCACCAGAGTTAGGGTTGCAGGAAAGGAAAACAAGCCTTACACAAAAATACTGATTTATCTTCTAGATAATTTCTAGGTGTACTGAACTGATCATGAGCCACTCACTTCTACATAAGCTAAGGAAAGAATTTATATTTGGCTCGTCTGACTATTCCTGATACTCTACAGAGAAGGAGCATGATTAACATTTTGTCTTATCAAGTCCAACATGCTGTTAGTTGATGTTTTTTAGCTGCCTTCTTCCTCCTCCTCCTCCTCCTCCAAAGATGTCAAAGGCATTGTATTAATTTTACTGCTGACAAATTTCTTTAACTGATCAAACAAAGTCTTGGTGGCAGGAAGGGGGGTGGCAGGACAGAAATTACTTCTGGTGCCAAATTTGGAAAACCTTTCATTACCCAGTGAAGAGTGTCAGCCACTCCACTATTCAAGTACAATCCACACACAGGCTGACCTGGGAACTCCTGAAATTAGTACCTGTGCTAGTTAAGCTTGAACCACGAGGCTTGAACCACGAGGCTGGAGAGTGTCTGAAAACCTTACATGGTTTCTTGCCCGGGAAACTGCTGAAGCTGGGAGGAGATTTCTCTTATGCTCTTCCCAACTTGTTTCATCTTCACCGTGGAACTCTGATGGGCTTCTGTGGAGAAACACTGAAAGGAAAAGCTTGGCAAGCAGAATTGTCCGTGCTGGCAGCAGTTACCAGAAACAAACTGCAACCTCAGGAGCAGGGACACGGAGGGAACTTGGGGTGCTGCCCTGAGGGAGTCAGAAAACAAAGGATGGAACATCACAGAGGTGTTGTGGTCATGCTCTGTTTAATACAATGGAACCAATGGGAACTAAGCCAGAGGAAAGGTCCAACTGGTGCCTGAAAGCTGAACTTTGCTTTATTAACTTGAAAATATTGCTTTTCCAGCCCTGTGGCATTTGCTACCCTGTCCCATGTTAATGAAGTTAAACCTGGACATGCTTCATGTGTGTGACTAAAGTCACCCGAAGCCCACCGGATCATGAAATGGGATTAGCTGGAACTTTACCTTTTATGAGTCTTTGCTATGATTTGTGGCTCTGATTGCACCAGAGCACACCTGGGTGAAACTCAGCTTAATCAAGAGTGAAGTTAAGCTTGGTGAACAGAGCTTAGTCATTGGCCTGAGTATATTCAGTGCTAACACAGTGAGCGCATTTAACAACAGGAATTCTGAATCTGTTGCTTCAATAAACCACACAGCTCATGAATCAGCAATTGTGCAAGTCCTTGCTGAATGAAACCAGACTTACAGTGCCAAATTGGTCATAATCAGAAATGAAGCCCAGCCGTACCCAGCCACTCTGATCTCTGAGTACCAGCTGGAGTGCAGTTGGGTTTATTTTCTGCCAAATTTCATACTCTAATGCAACAGAAAAAAAATGTGTAGTCAGCAGGATTGCCATGGATGAACTGCTGCAAAAAATATAACAGCGCATAATTCCGAGAGGGAATAGAATGGGCCCAAAAATTTTGGGAGAGTGAGCACAAAATGGTATAGTAGATATGAAAATAAGTAAAAGTGTGCAAAAAGTTAAAAAATATAACGACAAAAGAGTTATTTGTGCAGTATTAGAGGCTCAGTTATTCTGTGCACAAAAGCAAGTGAAAAAGCAGTCTCCCCCCAGAACTGCAGATTTAGAATACACACTTTTGAAATCCAAAAACAAAGTATTGAAAACGTTATTGACTTTTGAATGAGAGTACTAAGAAAAGCTCGGTACGTGAGAGTAGATCTCCTCAGGACTGAAAACCAAAACCTAAAAACAGGGGAATGAGGAACTCCAAATGGTATTGTCTGCAGCTGAAAACTGAGAAAAACAGCTGCAGGAAAAATCAAGCCTCTTACTGAACCTGTTGCCACTCTTGGTTTTGTCTAAACAAAGCCAAAAAGTGATGGACTGTGCAGACCCTGAAATATGGCATGGAGACATCTGGCATGGAGATGATAACAGTGAGATGGAGGAAGGTTCTGGCTGCCCCAGTACCCATCATTTCCATCCTTATGAGCCTGAAGTAAGCTTTTGTAAACTTCCTTGTTGACACAAGGGTGCAGATGCAGGAATTACTAATGAAGCAGGAGGCAATCTAAATATAAACGCTGGTCGCTGAAAAGTGAAAACTGCAAAGAATTGATAGAATTTTAAGAGGATGCCTCACTGCAAAAATGTCCTTATGGTTCCTTGGTGATCAGCAACTAACCTGTGCCAAAATGCTGGTTGGTGCCACTAAAATCTGTATTTGAGGGTATGATTTGTTGTATGACAAAACATGGAAACTCCCCAGTAGGTCAGTCTGGAGTTTTGCTGGATGAGGTGGTGGAGAAATAACATCTTTCTATCCTGAACAACTGAGGTATGAGAAGTTCAAGTTTGATTCACTCAAGAAGTAATTCCACTTAATTTGATCAAATGCAAGCCACGTTCCCACTTGCTTATTGATCTCTAGAAAGAACACCCATGCTACCATCAACACAAGAGAGTCAGTGTCACAACAAGACACTTGGGGTATTTGATGGGAAATCTGTGCAGTAAGAGCCACCCTCTTCTGATAACTGTACCTCTTTGTTCTCAGTCTGATTGTCTGTTGTGTGTCTCAATCTGCTGCCTGAAGTTAGATAGCGGGTTAATGGAAGCAATAACTTCCAAGGAGAGACAGAAAATTTGTTTTCCTTTGATAGCTCAGACACTTACTGTCAGCATGCTGTACAATAAAGAAAAAGGGGGATTTTGTACCCTGATTTCTGCTCTTCTCTACCCAGAACTGAATTAATCTTGAGAATACCTTCTCTATTGTAAGAAGTTTGAGACAAATTAAATCAGGCCTTATGGATGATTGATTCAGGCAAGCTTAACAGAATTTATACTGCCCAGTAGAGATAGCTATTGATTGTTTCTCCAGAAACTTACGGATAACAAGGAGAGGAGTGAAAGACTGTCTCCTGGGATACTGCTGTTCAAAGTTACATGGCACTTTTTAAAAGTTTGTTGAAAGATTGAACTGATGCAGCAGATCACTGATATATTCACCATTTTTAATCATTAATGTCCACCTCAGGAAAATTTCCCTCCTGTTCAGTAGAGAACACGGTGAAGTCAGGGGAGGGGTAACCAGAGAAATGTTTCTACTCTTGTTGCTGTTGAAAATTCACTTTATAAACTGTGTTGTCAACATGAAGATTCACAAACAGTGTGGTTTACACTAAGTCTGGGAACAGTAATGATCACAGACTCACAAATAGTGCAGTTTATTGATTGCTGTTACAGAATAGGGTTCAGAAATTACTATTTAGTGGTTACCATGGAGTAAAGCTTACCTGATAGGCATCCTTATGGGAAGGGATGGGTACAGACTGCAAACTGTCCCAGGACAGAGGGGTCACATCCCTCCTCTCTTAAGTTACATTTATATTGTTTCCTTTGAGGGTGGGGAAAAGGTAAAGCTGATGTCATTTCGTGATCAGGTGGCGTTTGAGGGACTTCAGTCATACGTGTAAAGCATTTAGAAGTTTTACTTCTCTGGCATACGCAGGGCATGAAAAGCAATGTGTATTTTTGAGTTAATGAAGCAGAGTTCAGCTTTCTGAAGGCACCAGCCGGGCCTTTCCTCGGCTTGGCTCCCATTCACTGCACTGCTTCCAACAGAGCATGACCACAACACCTCTGTGCCACTCCACCCTTTGTTTCCTGCCTCTCTCAGGGCAGCACCCCAAGCTCCCTCAGTGTCCCTGCTCCTGGGGCTGCAGAAAGTTTGTTTCTGGCGAACTGCTGCCCACACAGACACTTCTCCTCGCTGAGCTGTGTCTTCCAGCGTTTTTCCACAGGCTGAAGAGGCACATGTACCTTTTCTGTCCCAAGCTGCCAGCACTCCACAACAGCTACCCTCGAGACGGAGGGTTTTGACAGACCTGGTTAGAGGAGTCCTTCTGCCAGCTGAAGATCACAGCTTCTTTACTGTATGTGAGCCACAACTGTATTGGTCGAAATGGGATTTTTTTTCTTGACATATTCCAAAAAGGAAAGGCTGAAGAAGAAAGTGACAAGAACAATTGCCACTTCTGTCTGTCCCAGTTATGGTGAAATACTGCACTTACAGCTCTTACTGAGTATGTCTCTTGCTATCTTAACTTTTACTGTTATTTACTGTTTCTGGTACACTCACTACCTTCTAGTAATTCCTGAGATTTAATTCCCCCTAAGACGTGCTCATCCTGAGCCAAAAAGTTACAATTTTAACTAAAGTATTTTGTAGCTGCTTTCTCATGCTTGGACCCCCTGAGTTTTATTTTCCCGGCCAGATCAGTTAAGAACTAAGAGGCTCTAAAATCTTCAGTTTGCACATACAGAAGTCTTTATGGCTCAGATATTACAGGTAATGATGGGTCTTATATATCTTTACAACGTAGCAGTCATAAAACTAAAAGTCACCACAGTGTTCGAGATGAGCTTTTAATTGTGCTCATAACTCACTGAAAATTCCTCACTTGCTAGCCAGCATGTCTCTCAGGTCAAACATAAAATTTGTGTTTGCTAGCTGGGAGAACAGAGATAACTTAGAGCTAAGGTTGTTTTGTTTTGTTTTGTTTTCTAATTAGATTTAAAATAAAAGAAAGCTGAAAGGTTTTAATCACAGGTTTAGGTACTCATCTGTACAGCTAGCACCCCAGTGGACAGTACTGAAGTCCTATAGACCTCAGTAGCTTCTTTGCTTTTCTGTTACTGCTGAGTAACCCTTTTCGTATTTCCTCCAGAGCATGGCAGGGAAACCACACCATATTCTTGTCAGGTCAGGACAAATTTATGTCTTCAACCTGAAAATACTGCTATTCAAAGCCTTTTTCTCTTTTCCTGTTCTAGCAGTTACACCCCTCACTGTGTTGACCATCCTGGTTTAAATAGTCTCCTTCCAAGATCATTAATTTTTAAGCATACCTAAGTTCCTACACCTCCCTAGAATACTTAGGCATTCCTACAAATGTACACAAACCTATCCTTAACATAGCCAGGAGAGTTTCTAATTAACTAGTACCAAATTATCTCCCTTTTCTCTTAATGGCTTCTTAAAGAATGGTTTTCTGAATAGTGAGAGAACTTAGTCTTTCTGAGAAGCCATTAAAGACAAACTTCAGAAAAAGACAGATGTTTGCAAAGCCTGAATATTCCTTCTGCTAGACTGCAGAGGTCCTACATTGTTTTGCCTTTTAAACTTCCCAGTACCATGGCTCAGCTTTTACAGCTCCTCATTTAGTGTGAAACTGAGGGACATTTCCAGGATAACCGGGTCTAACATCAGGAATTTCCCACAGGCATTCGTGTGGATGCTGGTAGCAGATGGCGATTTGAGACTGAAGCACTCGAGTAACCCAGCTGATCTTGAATTTTTTTTACCATGAGAGTTTTCATTTGTTATAGAGGTGGCTGTTGGAAATGGTCCCTCTGACATGGGAGGTCAGTTTAGAAGGTGTCACTTTCTCAAAAGCACGCAAAAACTACAGGGAACACTCAGTAAGCATGAACTAAAGTGCTTTACTTCCAGAAAGTTGTTGCATTAAAATTTTTGCCAACTCAGACTGAACATTATTTTGTCAATTTAAAATAATTTTTTTTTCCCTGTGGCAATTACTTAAATTCTCATATTACCCAAGCCTGACTGGAAACAAGCAAACAAAAAGATTATAATATGTTAGAGTGTAGAAACGTACCTGAAACAGGACAGTGGGAAAGAACTTGGACCTGATGACCACAATTATGCAAGCTTACCATGAGGAAAATTTAGTATTCTTATAAACAATTTTATTTTCTTCTTCTAGCCTTCTAATTATTTTCTATACTCTTACTTGTTTTTCCTTCACATTCCTCCACACTGTGGAGAGTAGATCTGCTTGTCTGATGTATCAGACTGTTGAACTCCTCACAGGGAATAGCAATCAAGACAGGCAGCACACAAAAAAAACTCAGAAAGCACCAGATGGTTGCAAAATACACTGTATTTTACCACTGTCCTTTTTTCCTTCTGAAACAGAGTGGTTTATTTGTGTGCAGCTGCATCTATTTCAGTATCTCCTTCCCTTTCTGGTGTATTCTTTCCTTTTCCTATTTCACAGAATAATTGGGGTAGGAAGGCAGCTCTGAAGATCATCTGGTCAACCCCCCAGACCCAAACCAGACAGAGGAGGAGCAGATTGCTCAGAGTCATGTCTGGTTGGGTTTTGAACATCTCCAAGGACTGAAACTCTACAAGCACCCTGGGCAGCCTGTTCCAGTGTTTGTCCACTGTCCCTGTAATAAAAACCTTATTTTCTTTTTTTTCCTCTTAATATTTAAAAATGGAATCTTCTGCACTTCACTTTGTATCTGTGATAGAATAAAAATGAAAACACATAGAAATGAGTATATTCTAAATGCAAGAATTAGAATCCTTTTTCTTAATAAAAAGAAAACCACAAAACTTTTCTTCATGTGAGTTTGATTGGCTTGCAGTTACTTATGCCCAAAGTTAGTCAGGAGGCGGGCACTCCACCCTTTACCAGGTAGTTAGAAGCAACTGGTTGAAAAAGCACATATTCAGGTGTAGACTCTCAGGAATTTGAATTATGCAGGGAGTAAGCAAGAGCCTTGAGATGGGAAAAGATTTCTCTTGCCAGTTCTTGGGTTTTTGAATTGAATTTTTGTGATTCCTGTGTTTTTGGTTGTCCCCCTTTTCTCCAGCATAAGGAGCGGTCTTTGCCACTTTTTAAAAAATTTTATTGTTGGGGCATTTTTTCCTTTTCCTTTTCTGTTTTTCTTCTCCTTCTTTTCCTTTTCTTCTCTCTTATGAATCTCTGGGGAAGTGTGAATAGCATATATTTGAAAGGTACTTTTCATCAGGTAATAAAATTCAGGAGTTTGAGCTGTTTGTGTGAAGAAAATGTTTTGGACTAGGAATGGACTAGGAATGGAGCACCATGCTACTCTCCTTTGTCTAGGAAATGAGAGCTGCATAGGCTGCTGCATCTCCATGGGAAGTTCAGACCAGCTAAGACCAGATAGGAGATTGTTTTCTGCAGCTGGTGTGCCTGCAGATAATCAGGCCTTGACTTCTTCAGTCCTCCTTGTTTGTAGGGAAAAAAAAAAGAGGATACGAACAGCTTTGAGAGCAAATAGTGATCTTAGGGAAAGCTGGCTTCCCGAAGAGCAAGGCCACAGGTGTGCACCTCTGTCAGGTCTCTGGAGTGTCTGGTGGGGGCTGTCTCACCAGGTCTCCCCCTGCTCCCCTCAACAGAGGAGTGCTTTGGGTTCTCGCCGCTCGTTGCCCATTGTAGAACACTTGCAAAGCGCAGCATTTTTGAGACTTCTCTCTTTTTGCTGGATGAGTTGTTACAAGGGAGGCTGGAGAGGGTCAGCTGCCTTTTCACACCAGAATTTTCCCTAGGAGTTTGCATGCGGTTCATCTTCCTGAAAGGGATACAGGCCCTTGTTGCCACAACTGTGTTTCTGTGTAGCCACAAGTCTCTTTTTGCGTAAGTATCTATTTTTCTCTGATTCCTCCTGTGCTGAGCTCCCACAGGCACTGGATGAGGTGCCAATCTCCTCACAGGGCTCCTCTTGCAGAAAGGCAAGAGGAACAGGCCTTTCCTACATCACCGAGGTACCAGACTTAGTTCCTAAACCCTCTTTTTGTGTCCCTTTTCATTCAAGAGCACTATGTCTTCTTCTAATTGGGTATTTCTTTTCTCATGTGATTTTACTGGTGAGACTGGTACAAAAGGTGATTTCCTTCTTATATCCCATGAGGGGCTACTTGGCACCTCCTTTACTCTTTGTTCTGCGTATTTCTAATGAAAGTCACACGTCTGAAAGCCCTTTTAAAAGGAAAACTGGAAATGTAGCTGTACTTCCAGTTTGAGTATTTGGATGTCTTGTGTTTTGACAATCTACCAAGACACCACAGTTTCCATAGCTAGAACTGTGATAATCCTGTTTTTTGTTGAATCCTAGAAAACTGTGATTGCTACCTATCAACACATTATCTCACATTAATCTAAGCTGTCTCCTTTTTCTGAAGCATGAACAAGAATAACTACGCTTTAAAAAAGCGTATGTTAAAGTAAAAACTGTTACTTTAACATGTTCTTAAATGATTTTAGTAATATAGGTTTGATAACTTTCCTGTAGCACTGTTAATAATTATTGCAGTTTCAAGTGACTGGTTTCTTTTAATGCTGTGAGCCTCTTTTAATATCTTTAGCCTAAAAACTTAAAACTCCAATGTTTTATACTGGGCAAATTGTCCTTCCTTGGGTTAAACATTGTAGAAGTCCACCCCTGTTTTGAAAAAGACTTATTTGAAGTGTAAAAATCTTTAAGAAAGCTTGAATGTAATCAAGTAATTAAGTAAAATAATTACGTAAGTAATGTTGAATGGCTGTGCTACATAATAGCTGTCAGATTGTGGTAAATTTTCAGATTTACTTCAGAGTTGCCATAAGTTGGTGAAGAATTGGTGAAGAATAACGTGAGCTGGGCCCTGTGCTTATTGTGCACCTGGCTTGGGCAAGGCCTGAAGACTGAAATACGCCTGGAGAGAAGTGAGTCCTCTCAGCTGATGTTGTTTCAGTGAGGCACAGGGGAACATCTGCATCTCTGCACCAGCCACTGGCTTCACTCCCCCTTCACTGTGAGAAACAAACCTTGTTATAAATCTGGTTTGTTAAGCAGATAACGAAAAAACTCTCTGGTGAAGGTCAGAGAGCCTCTACTGCTGCCTCAGAGGGTGGAGGAGGACCCAAGTGTTTATTTTACCTTCTGTATCAACTATAAATTCTGACCAAAAACAACTGAGACTCTCATTTACATGTTAGTTTTCACCCCCCTACGGATGCAAATGGAGGAAAAAGAAAACATGCCTCACACGTATGACCATGGTCACCAGCATCCCACCTATAACACGCGCT
>VZRJ01009198.1:20714-72010 GCA_013397565.1 Ptilonorhynchus violaceus | reverse complement strand
TATCTATATATAATATATATAATATAGTCTGTCTATAATAGAATCTATTCGAGATATCTCTCTCTCTCTCTCTCTATTTCTATATCTATATCTATCTATTTATCTCTCTATCTCTAACACATCTCTGTCACTGCACCCTGACACCCCTTGGCCAGTGCACCTCTCACCGGTGCTCCTGAACCTGCCCTCTGTTGTTTCAGCCAACCGATTCGCGAACTTTTGTGAAATTCGGGCGAGCTCACGGGAAAGTTCGGGATTCCGGACTGCGTGGGGTCCCTGTGAGCTCAGCCACAGCACCAGGAGCTGGAGAGCGGCTCTGCCCCTGAGCCTGTGACCACCCGGGCTCCTGCCGAACGCGGCCGCTGGAGCCAAAGCGGCTGCGAGGAGAAACGAAGCCCAGCTGCCTCCAGCCCCTCTGATCTCTGAGGACCGGCTGGAATGCAGGCTTGTTGTTTTATTTTCTTCCTGCCAAACTTCTATACCCTTATCACAGCACTAGTTTCGAAAAACAAGAGAAGGAAACATACCTTCTGAGTGACGTAGAGAATAGAAGAGGCCTTTCGTGCGTTGTGGTCGCCTAACTCTAATAATAGCTTTGCTCAGTCTCCTGTTTGGAGCATTTTCTTCTGCTTCAGGACACCTCAGACACACAGATTTCGCCTGATATAGGGAAATATCAAGTTATTAAAATTACTGTTCTATTGTGAAAGCTTTGAGCAAACAGCTTTTAGGCTCTGCTTAAATTTCCCTTGAAATTTTGTAAACCCAGCCCGCTTTGCATCATTTCATCTTTGCTGGCATCATGAAACGTGTCTGTGTGCAGCCAGGGACTCTGTCTTATGAAGGCACCTGTCTTTGTGTGTCAGAATACCACATACATTTTGACTGTGAAGTTTTAATTTTCTTTAACTTGCATGTAGGCCTGAATTTTCAAAGGAGCAGAACACAGAGCTCAGGGTAAAATTTGATGTCCTTCTGCTCACAGGGAAAATCCCTTGTTTAAATACTCGCCTGCTATGTAACATTTTTGTCCAGTGACACCTGAGTTGCAGTTTCCTTAAAGAAACTGATTAAGGTCACACCAAAAAAAGGGGATGCTACTGAAAAGAACCTTGTCCAGAGATTTGCAGGAAAGAGGCCAAGAACGGGCGAAAGAAACCAAAAATCTTCTTCCCTGTAAGAGGGGAGAGGCAATATTTGCTGTTTGTGAGGAGCAGCATGTTGGCAGGAGGGATTTAAATGTTCGTTGTCAGCTGGGAGGGCTGTCAGTAAAGAAATACTGCTCAAAATGTACGTGGAAGATTGGCAGAGAGGTGCATGAAATTCCCCCCTGACCCCTAAATACATGCTGCCTGAAGTGAGTAGCTATTATTTATGGGAACACTTGAAAAGTTAGAGTGTTGGTTGAAAGGCAACTTTGAGGGATTTTTATGATAGTGGGAAGATGGTTACACTTTTGCCTAATTATGTACAATTTTGTGATACCACATTATAAGTTTCAAATGAGATAAAATACCTGCGATATCCAAAGACTGTAAATACCTTCCTGTTATTAAACACAGTACTTTTACATTCCTAGTACTCTTCTTGCCTATTACAAAAGGATAAAATTGTGCTGATTTAAAGAACCTGATTTCTGTTGCAAATATTTATCAATACACTGAGAGTTGGCACCATGGCATATGAGAGAAAATGCCAGTCTTTACTGCAATGCTGTTAATAGTTTAATTACATCCCAGTAAATATTGTAACTAACAGTCACCCTCAGAAGGTAATTTTATCTGTAAGAGAGAAAATAATAATTTTAATTTACATTTTCAGCCAAGACTGTAGACCCTGCAAGGTAAAAGCCCATGGTAAAAAATATGGGTTGGATATACTTACTGAAGGCAGAAGGAAAGTAAGAATCTCAAGTCGCAGTAAATCACATTGCACTACAAAACTGCCAACGTTTTCTATAGCGTTTCTTTCAGAGGAGAACATCAGCTTCCAGTCACTGAGATAACTGGTGTCAAACTTGCTGGAGAAGGGAAGTTAACTGATAAAAGTGTAGCAGTTCCCTTGTTCTCCTGCGAGTTGCAGGGGGTTTGATATTTCAGCAGTGCAAGTGGGCACGAGGAAGGATTTCTCCCTAGGCATTGGCACAGACACCCTCAGGTGTTGCTGTGCTGAAAGAACAGGGAGTGATACCTACTGCAGGTATTTTCTGAGCTCCTGGTTGGTCACAAAAAAAAAAATATGTTCTGTGCTTCTCCCACTGATCTGCCTTTGCCCTTCCTCCTTGATTACTTCAGGGATCAGGTGTGTGACTTTTCTTCCCTGGGCTTAATTCCTAGATTCTGCATGATGTTATAAACATGAACTGGTTTTGCCTTGCACTTTCTTTTTATTGCAAACAGGTGCTGTTTCTAAACTCTAGGCATGCAGCTCCTTAAACTTCTGTCATGCCCATTCAACCAAGCACTTCTTTTTCCTCTAGATGTGCCAAGAAAACAGGAGTGTCCAAAATTGTCTTGTGAAGTGCCTTCAACTCCAGTAATCTGGCTGAATGAGAAGTGAAAAGTGTGTGTGTGGAGCTGGTAGCACTCAACAGATCACCTGAGCAAAAGCAGGGCTGTTTCAGTTTTGTGGAAGTGCTTGCAAGAGATCTATGGTCTGAAAAAAAAAAAGGCTGGAAGATGGTGTGGGGAGAATCTGTGTTTATGAATTCTCTTTTTCTCCCTATAGCATTTAACTCAAAGGTTAGGGTACACAGCTATAACTCAGAAGACATAGAACTGAAGTAACAGTTAATTTCAGCCTTTTATAGGTTTTTTTTCTCCCACAGAATTGCTTATTGCTTGATTCAGTGTAAACAATTTTCTTACCTTATGAGGGATTTTCAATCTTTCTATGCTTCTAGAATCTAGGAAAGTATACAGCTGCAGAATCAGAAGTGTTTTATGCTGGTATTTCCATCAGAAGTGATCTGTGGAATTTTCAGGTCACTGGAAATTAAAAAAATATTTTCATTTCAAATAGGAAAGAAGTTGTATCCAGAAAAAAGAAAGTTCCTGTAGAAGGGAATTCCTGAGATTAAGGTCTCCTGTCTTACAGAATTCAGGTGAGACAAAAGCTAAAATGAAAATATATTCAGTGGTGATAAATTATAGCCTACTTTGGTTTAATGTTTTTTGGACATGCAGAATGTTAAGCAACAAGTTGGTCTATTCAGCAGATGCACTGCTATATGTATGCCATAAAATGCACAAGGCAGATAAGAAGAAGATGATGTAATGACAATTTCAACAAGTGATATTAGAATTTGAAGAACAATGACAATTCTGTAGCCTTTTCCCTCAAGATCAGGCTGTGCTGTACCTTTAAGCTCTCCTGATGAACCCTTTATTCCCTCTGAATACTTTGGGAAACTCGGTGTTCTGGACTATCAAAACCCTTGGAAAATATCTGGAAAAAAAAGAAGAAAACAGTGACTGGAATCAGTGGCATTAAATACATAAAGTTCAGCTATGGCTTTGATGATTCTGAAGCTCTAAACATTATGGCACCTTGAGCCACAAAAATACATTAACTTCATCCTTTTCTCCAGGGCTGTAATGGAGTGTCCCTGCAGCGAGATCAAGGCAATTCATAACTGATGTTTCTTTCTGTTTTCCTCCCCTGTGACAAAACATACAGGAGGAGGAGTTCTAAGAAGAACCATCACATCACGTCAGGTATGTGCAAATAATGTCCCTCGCAGAAGAATGGTGGGGACTGTGCGGTGCTCTGCTGACAGACTGTGCCTTCACCCTTCAAAGCCTCTTCAGAAACGTGCTGCATGTTTATGTGGAACGTGGTGTGTCTCGATTTTGAGCTGAGCTGTTCTGTTTTCAGCGCCTTGTTTTTCTATTCGCTAGGTACACCTTCTTCTTCTTCCATAAGACAACTTGAAAAATATCATTTATTTAGTCACTGGTTGCTTGGATACTGTTAGTCTTCTTTGACCTAGAGCTGCACTACTAAATCAAGCTTACACAAGTTGAATGAAACTCTAAGGAAGCTTTAGATTAAAAATAATCATAGCATTGCAAAGGCATAATTTTTTTCCAGGATTGACATAAATCTGCCTTTCTGATGGGATTTTCTTCGGTGTTCTTTCTGTGGTACAGTTAACAGTCCTAGTAGCTAGACTACAATGCAGATTATTTTGTCAGAAATAGTTTTGACTTTCATTAGAAATAACCATTCTAATGGCTATTTATTTTCTTTTGTGGTCTTAGAGAACACTACAGAGATGCAGTCCCTCAGGAATACTGTACACGCTTCCCCAAGATTAAAATTTAGATAGCAAAGAAAAACTTCTATTTCATAACCAAGTAATTTGTAAACATTTGAGAGTCACTTCTGCTAGAAATAATATTGAGCAGTTAAATTATATTTCGTTACGAAAGAGTCTGTAAAAGACTGATTTCTCTTTGAGAGAAAAATACTAAACATTGGGAATGCTCACACATATAAGGTTAATATATGCTTGTCTATATCATGTAGATAATTCAATTTTGAGTGTTAGATTTGCCTAACAGCAGGTTGAAGGTCAGTGGCATCAATGCTTTACATTCACCACTAAATGTGTCTTCTTTTGCAGATAGAAAGTGGAAATAAAATGAAAAGTCTAGAAATTACAGAGCACACAGGCGTCATCTAATTAAACAATCTCATTATTTGCTGGCTTACTTATTCAGTTACTTATTCAGTTCAGGGTTAATACCTCAAACACAGGTTGATTGCTGACCCATCCATAGAAATGGAAGGTACTCCCCTTATGGAAAGAAAAAGAAAAGGTTTCCATCAAAATCTGCAGAATGTTTTCATGTCTTTCTTCCACCTTTTCCCCGTTCAACAAGACTTTAAAAAAATGACAGGAAAGGAGAAAGGGAAATTTCTGCCTGGGAAACTGGGAGCTTGACTAACATACAGTGCATGACTGAATGTGATAATGTTATTTACAGCATCAGGTAAAAACCTCTAGCCTACATAAAGGATGTATTTTGCAGAGGTCATTGTCTTTAGGTTTGGGAAAGTGTATGAAACAAGCTATAAACTGGGACATAGGGTAGTTTTGCTGAAAATTACTTGTGAACCTTCACTGCAAATGAGTTCAGAGAGTCGGGGGGGCTTTGCCAAACTCCCCAGANCTCCCAGGCTCGGCAAGGCCTGGATTCAGGGCATTCTTTGAAGAGGACCTACTCCAGCCCACTGAAAAATTACCAGGTAAACAAGCCTGAAATTTGGTTTCCCTGAAGCAGTAGCAGTGAACTACATTCAGGATAACCCACCTGGCAGAAATGCCACCTAAGCAACTGTGAAACGATTGTACAAATATTGAATTTAAAGCCCAGGTATTAATTTCTTCCTTCCAGGGACCACTGCTGACTGCCATGCCATCAATACATTGTTGTAAGCAGGTTTAACTCTTTTCAGGTGCCCTTACCATGTTAACTGCCTCTGCCTGCAATCCTTCACTGCACGAACTGGAAGAAAAACCTTTTCTTTGTATAAGTCCTTCCCTGGATCAGTGAGTTAGCCATCTAGCTCTAGCTAAAACCAAAGCCTGGCCTTGATAAATGTGACCCTAATGATGATCATAAAACAAGTGGTGAGTGGTGAATCAAGATCACAGGGGATCTGTGTAGAGGGAGATGAAGTAAATCACAGCAGTCAATCACAGCAGGGCTTTTTCCCCCCATGTCTCTGTCATTTTTTTTTGTATCTGTGTACCTCCTCCCTTGAGAACCCATGGCAGGAACTCAGTGATTCAGACTTAAAGTCTATTCATCTGTATCATGCAAAATGATAATGATCAAAAAAGTATTACTTTCATCCCTCAAAAATTTATTTGCTACAGGAAGCATGCAGGTCATCTTAACTTTGTATTTTAGATATGTTGTCTCCAGTTTCACAAGCCAATTGAAGTATTCTTAGCTAAAAAGCTGGCAGAATAATTTTGAGTTTTTCAGTAACACTAACTATAGATTTTTTCTCCTCTCATTCAGAATCTGTAAGTTTTGTTCTGGAGAGGCCTTATGTTGTCTTTTTTTTTAAAAGACCAAGAGAAAAGCTGTTTTACCTATGGCAGACTATCATTCTTGAGATCAATATTAATCTAGTTTTTAATAGAGCAATTAGAAGGTCAAATATGAGAGATTTTGTAGTTTCTATTAGCTTGAACTGAGCTGAATATAGAAGCCATATAAATGAGGAACATTTTATTTTTAAATTTATTAAAACCGTGTAGCTGAACGTGTTCCTCCATCTGTGGCCCTCTACATAAAGTATGTTCATAAATGACACACTAACTCAAAAAACAGACACTTTACAGAAGAGAAAGCAAATTGCTCTTGTTTGAGTCTCTCATCGTGTCCTGAGAAGTTTAGATTAATGAATTTGTACTGTAAGTGAGTTATAGTAAATGAATAACATGGTATTTTCTCACCTTTTGGGCATTTTCCAATGGAATATTTTAAATTTTCTGTCTGTTTTACTTGGCTATTTACGACTTCTTTGGAGAAAATAAGGCAGCTTTTATCATATCAGAAATAACAGGGACTTCTTGAAGGTATAGTTGCTCTTGTTCTTCCTCATCAGGAGCTGTTGCCCAGAGTAAAGGGGGTACTAGAATTTTATGTGCCTCCCATCATGCAGGAATTGCTCTTATTAATGGTCTTAAGCCAACTTTAGTAAGAGATGCTGACATCTGGGATGCCTCTTCCCATCCAGCTCCCCGGCACAAGCTTTTGCAGGGTTTTTGCTCTAGTGATGGATTCAGAAAAGGCTTGAAAAAGGGAGTCTTTAACGTGCAAGAGCCTGTAATGACTTCCCAGGACCACGCCAGGTTGCAAAAAGTTTGATCAATTGTGGTCATGTGATTTGAAGGTTTTACTGATCTCTGATTAATGTTTTTACTGTGCCTTATCCAAATTATTAAATTACTGTTGCATACGCTTGGGAATACACATTATTATTATTTCAGATCCTACTGACTGTAACATACACCACCCAAGTGTGCTGCAGTTTCACTGAATAAGGCTGACTGGGTCTCAGCTTCATCAAGTCAGTGTTCTGGGAAAAGGCACTGTTTGCTCAGAAGCACCGCTGTGTTAGGATTTAGCTGAGGCACGGTTTTGGTTTTACAAGCTTCAGAAATTAATTTGGATTAGGAGAAATTGAGACAGCCTTAAACCTGCAAAAAGGCCTGATGCCAGAATTGCTTAGCTCATTTTTATCCACCGTGATATATGGGGTTTGACAACCTTTTACACTGTTCATTAACAATAAACGGTTCTGCCATAGCTGTTTGTTAAACATATGCACAGCTTGGGCAGAATAAAGTCTGATGGGATTGAAACAAAACAGGCTATGAAAATTGGTATCTACTATTTAAAATGCCTTTTTCCTTATCCATTGTTTTCTTTGGTAAATATTTGAAATGACAGGTTCTATATTTCTGGTGATGAACACAAGCACAGGATGCAGCTCAGGCTGCCCAAGCACCTGTGAGTCCCACTAGACAGACCCTCTCCACTTTTCATCTCTAGAATGGGGAGGGACAACAGCAGTACTGGTGAAATAAACAGTCACCAGTCTGACAAAGAGCTGCAAAACAGGATACAAAATTCCTGGGAGTAATTGTGACCAGCGGTCAGACAGTAATTTCCACATTTCTGCATCTTCTGGTTACCTTAGGGCTGCCAAGCAGCAAGTCCTTGGGTGGGAAACTTGCAAGTTGGGTGTTGGGGCTTTTTGTTTAGTTTTGTTTTGTTTGTTTGGTGGTGGTGTGGGGGTTTTTGTTGTTTGGTTGGTGGGTTTTTTTGGTGTGGTTTTTTTGGTTTTTTGGGGTTTTTTTTGTGATCATAATGCCTGCAGGAAAAGCAGAGGATATTGTTGCATTTCTGTTCCCCAGAGTTCAGAAAGTTTTTGGAACTGCTTTGATGCTCAGAGTCCAAGTGGGAAGGGGAAAGCTCCAGGACTGTGAGTTTCCTTTGACCAACAGAGAGGAGCTCTGTTTTCCATCCTTCCTGAGTTAATGGTTTAGCTACCCACTTACTCAACTTTCTGATTTTGGCATCTAAAGGCAGATTGTGTGAAGCCACTTTCTGCTCCATTCTGACACATTAGTGATTAGAGCTTCACTGTGTATTGCTAAATGAGCTGCAGTATGTGCAGCAGCCGAGTTTGACTTTTGGGTATAACTTTATGACAGCACTTATGGAAACAGCTTTCAGAGTCTACAGTCCAGAAGGATCTTTATTACCATAATTTGCTATAAAAGATGTCCACATTTTGCTTTTTAAATGAATTAGTCGGCTGAGAAAGTCTTTTGCCACTCAGTTTTCCTCGTAACTTTAATCTTGATCTGGACATACAGTGTCGTACTATTAGAAAGGTTTTTTACTAGCAGGTTATTTGGTTAGTATTTTAAAGTACAGGAGGACAAAAGTGTGCAAGAGTTAAAACAAGAGTAAGAAAGTTAATGTAGATTAAAAAGGTAAATGTTCAGAATTGGTTTTAATAGGAGTACTGACCAAAGCCTTGATATAAGACATTTTTCTGGGGAAAGCAGTGTGTTCAATAGTGAAAAAAAAAATAAAATATGGCTTTAGGACAGCTTTTCAGAGCATGCATCCAAACAGAGATGGGGCTCTGCACACATCCTAGGAGCAGCAGTGAGGGTCCCACTCTGCACTGAGGTAAGCTGAGCTAGGAGTTTTAATACCAGGCTTGTCAAATAGATTACTGGCTTCCTGACAGAAGGAGGAGCAAAGTGGCAGTTGTTTTGCAAGGTGTAATTGTTTATCTTGATTGCTGTTGGAGCACTGCAGCAAGGGGCTGATTTACAGGCTGTGACCAGCCCGGGCTTATTTCCTCAGTCATGTAGGTGACTTCTGTGTCAATTGGTCTCTGAGTACAGTGTCAGCTTCTCCTTTTCCAGCTACTAATTAGCTAAAGATCATTAACAAGGAGGGCAAGACCATGAGACAAGATGGCTCTCATGTTCCAGGATAAAAGCTAATTATCTGAGTTCAAGAGAAAAAAAAAATCAAAGTCATGATGCAGTTTAAGATTATGGCTCCCTGTACAGAACTCTGGAGGAATTTTTCCATGCTTTAAGACTGTTATTCTGTTCTCCAGTCTTAATCACCCTGATTTTTTTCCATTTTTATGTAATGAGTGCTTTTGCCAGGGCTTCAAGGTATTGTTTTCTCTGCTTTGGTGTGGCACCATGGTTTATGTCATCCACTGTTTCGCTTCCTTGTTTTGGAGCAGCAGAGCTTTGCTGATACATTCTCAGGCAAATTAAGTCCCTTTTAATAGAACTGTTGACTGGTCAATAATTCCTTAAATTAATTTATGCAGTTGATTATCTCTACCCACACAAAGAGGTTAATTCTATCACGTAAGTGATTTACTTGCTCTTCCTTTCTGCTGCTCGTTTTTTATTGTCTCTAGGGAAAAGCTTGTGGATGTGTGGATTTGTAGTGTGTGTGTGCACACTTCTGGGGGGAAGTCACAGCAACAGGCAGGTGTTGGGTTCCATCTCAGGGTCATGAAATAAAATAATAGGAAATATTCTGGAACAATTCACCATTATGTGAGGTCTTCTTCCTCACTAGCTCTTTGTAAAATTAGCTTCTTCAAACTGCCAGAGTGGAGGGGAATTTGCATGCACCCTGTATCTAAATAGGTTTAAGTGAGGCTTAAGTGACCTGGTATTTTAAATTTCACCTGTAAAGAGTGAAAACACAAACCATATTTTTCAAGAGGGCCAATTCCCTTAGGAGCACTCAGAGATGAGATCAGGTTCAAAGGTCAGGTTGCCCAGAGAGGCTGTGGAGTCTCCCTCAGTGGAGATATTCCAGCACCTGGACACAATCCTGTGCCATGTGCTCTGGAATGACCCTACTGGAGCCGGGAGGTGGGACCAGATGACCCACTGTGGTCCCTTCCAGCCTGAGCCGTCCCGGAATTCTGTGATTCCTGATGCCACGGAGATCTGATTTGGCTTGGTTTGTGCGAAGCAGCAATGGTTACAGTCTGAAATAGGGAAGGTTCTGATTTGAAAATAGATAAAAGCAACTGCAGTGTAGTCGGCCTGGCAGGGGAGCAGGGGCCCAGGGAGGCTGTGAGAGCCCTGTCTCAGGAGGGTTTCAAGACATGACTGGATGTTGTACGATCCTGAGCTGTCAGTCTGAATTTAGCGCTGACAGAGCTGCTGCATCTTCAGTGACTCTGTGAGTCCATGGGAGTGAACTCACAGGAGGTTCAGAAACCCAACATACACCACTGAAAAGTTTACAAATCACTGTGCAGTACTTGTGCAAAACGTGTGGGAATTCACTCAGCTGGTGTTCTTCACCATGGCTGACAATTTGCAAAAATGACCTTGATAAACTTTTTGGTGTATTGCCTTTGTCTCTATTGATACAATTCCATTTAAAATTTTCCAGCCATGGTGTCTTGACTGCTGCCTGAACCAAGTGTATAAGCACCAGGCTACACCAAAAGCAAACGATGAAGGAAGCAAGCATAGATAAACATCCAATCTGGAAAACATTTTCCAGACCTTTCAAATAGCAAACACTTCATATAGGGGAGGAATGGACAAGTTTTCAAACTATTTGCTAAACAAAACAGAGGCTAAATTCTTTATGAATAGGATTAATAATTGAATAGTCAGTCAGCTTTAGCCCTATTTTTTTTCCCTCTGCTGCATTACTGTGCTTACTAAATAATTTCAGAACACAGGTTCCCAGGTGACCAACTTTTCCCACCCCTGGCAAACCTCTGAAAGTTAGAGGGAGGACAGGCACGTCTCTTTGGAGGGCAGGTTCATCACCTGGCTTATGACAAACGACATTCCCTACTTTGCTGCTGGAGAGGGAGTAAGTTGAAGTGTAGCACCACTGAACAAGGGAAGGGAGAAAAATGGGTGAAGGGAAGGTAAAAATGAAGTGGTATTGGCAAACAAAACCTTCTTCTATTTTCAGAATTAATTCAAACACAGGAATGACCAAAGTTTCTTTGATGGGAAAATAGGATGTGAACACAGAAAGATGCAGCAGTTAAGAGAAAAGGGATGGTTGCTATGTGTTTGGATGTAAAAATAAAACAAAACTAAAAAAAAAAAAAAGCTCCCAGAAGCTTTCTTTTTGAAAAGAGGACTTTTTGCCAAACAAAGAGGAACTGGGAAATTTTCCATTTCAAAATCATGTTCACAAATGAACTTTGTGGCAGCTGGAATAAATCAGTAGTTAGGTAAAATGGATGTGTGTCTGGGCATGAACTTTTGGGGGATCTCTATGTTCATAGGAGACTGAAGAAGAAAACCCCCCAATTGCTGTATAAAATACAAATCAGTATTTGCCAGTGACTGGGAACTGGAGGATCAGGGGGAGGCAGGGGAATGCTGCCATTGCTGCCCATGCAGTCAGTGACAGAGACATTTTTCTTGGACATATTATGCTAGGAATTGGCTGAAGGGAGCTGGAAGCACTTAAATAACAGAGAAATGTGCCCATTCTTTCCCATTTTGTATATTCTTTTCTGTTCCTTCTAAAACAAGATATTTTTTAGCCTGGTAATCTGTCTAAATACCTGAATGCCACCTCAGCCATTCTGATTTAGTTAATCTAAGCTAGGTAAGTTTTCCCTTGCCTGAACTCCTCAGTCATTCCCTTTTTTCCCCCCTCTTGCATTATGGTATATATAAAAAAATTGTACCTATTTTTATTGCCCTTGATTCCAGGATTTCTGGATATTCCCACTGTACATCGTTGTTCCTCTCTTTTCTGTTCCTCTCCAAACAGCCAGCAGCTGCAGGAACACTCAGTGTCCTGAAATGGAAAAATCTTTCCAACCACAAACTCTATTTGTGTTGCCTGCTCTGGACTTGCTAGCTGAATTTAAACTGGAGTTTGGTCTTCAGTACAATAAAATGCTTCCTTTATGTCAAGTCAAGGGGAAAATGTCATCTTTTGCTGGGCCTTGTTTCTTCTATTTCCTCCAAGTCTTTGCTCTTCAGCAAGTGAGATAAATTTAACATCTGAATGCTTTTAGTACCATATAATTGTTTTGCAGTTTGTCAGTAACTTTTACAGATTGCACACTGTCACTGTGCAGATCTTCAGTCAGCTAGAAGTTTTTTACTGCTTTAGCTCTTTCCATTTCATCCATTCTGCAGAAAAAAGTCCTACTGAGTTCTTATATCTGGTTAGTTTTTCTTTCCCGGCAGCGACAGAAGAATTTTGAGAATGTAGGCTTAATTTTTGAGATAGACCCCTAAATTATAGTTCAGATTCATTCAGTATAAGGGGAATTCCTAAGGAGAGCATGCAGGAGTTGATGGGAGCTCCTTCCACAAACCAGGATCATGTCACAGGAGTCACCAAGCCTCACTGAAGTGCTCGTGAGACAACTGGGCAACTCTCTAGCCTGGGGCATTTCTTCAGCTGAGGAGTAAGTGGTGACATATTCCAAAATGCCACACTTTTGGTGTCACCAGGGTTTGCCATGACCCATAGCACTGATTCTCCTTCTTGTGGGGGTGCCTTCTGAACTGCTGTGCCCAAAAAGCTGGGTTCACATTTACTGGGGGCAAAGGGGAGTCTGCAGGGCTCCAGTTGTGTGAGTGTCACCTCCCAGCAGGGAAAGACCACCAGGCCCCAGAAGGAGGAGGAACAGAGCAGAGAGGTTGCTGGCTGCTCACAGGATCAGAAAAGAGATGTGGCAGTGGCATAGGTGTTCAACAAAGGGTCAAGTGTCCGGTTACAGGTGACTACTTCTTAAATCATCCCAACAAAACTCTCCAGGGCTGATTTACAAGTGCCCTGGCATATTTTACATAGAGAAGGAGGTAAGAGGAGATCTTCAATACATGGATAAGGTCCCTGCCCCCTGAAGAATCTTTCTCAGACATTGTTTCCAGGTGGTGTTCCTTCCTGCAGATGTTCTGCATATTGGCCATTACCTCATGTGTGCAAAAAGGAGGTGGTTTGCAGTTGTTTATGGTAATAATAAATCGCATCAGTTCTCTTCCTACTCTATCTTTCCATCAAGAAACTTTGGTAATTCCCATGTTTGGATTATTCCTGAAACTGGAGGAAGCCTTTGTTTGGAAATACCACTTTATTTTTATGCTTCCTTCAGCTGCTTTTGCCCTTTCTTTATTCAACTATGCTACACTCCATCCTACTCCCTACTGGGCTGTCAGAGCACTTCCACCTGCTGCATTTCACTTCAGGAACACCATCTATGCCTCCTACAGCACCAGTCCAGTGACTGGGCTCAGTCATCTCAGAGGTTTTTTCCAACCTTTATGATTCTGTAATAACTCAAATGCCTAAATTTTCATTAGGATCTTCAAAGTGTCCATGTCCTTCACTGGATGTCCAGGGCAGCATGTTAAGATGCCAAAGTCCCACATGTGATTCCAATTGCCTCCAAACACCAATGGATTCTCCAGCTTCCTGCCTGTGGGCTCAAGAAATTCAGGATTGCTGTGATGGGAGTGTTTAGAAGACTGACAAATTGGGCCAGTTTTAAGCTTGATTGAATTAATTCATTAAAAATGCACTTGGTGCCCGTGGCCAGTTCTCACACCACTGTAACAAATACTTGTTATACACTCAACCATTACATTAAACAATTGTATTCTAAATTAGCTGTGGCTTTTACAGTGCTGTGGAGATGATGCCAAATAGGGAGCCCACAGGACTGCAGTCCCTGGTAGTTGCTTGCCCTGGAATCAACGTGAACAGGCTTGAGACACCCTGAGTGAGAAAAATCAGAAATGAGCTGAATTTGATTTNTGGCAAAACCCTTGCATCCTATTGTTATTCCATTTTAGTACACCTATAGCCAAGCCAGGATTGCATTAATTTTATCTGGATTAGTACTTCAGTGATTTGTAGGTGAGCCTCTGCTTTGGCTGGAGTGCTGGCACATCTGTGCATATTCAGCCCTTCCTCAGAGTTGGAGGAGTGCAGTGCGAGCAGGAGGATTTCTTCAGAATCCAAAAGTTCATTCCTGAGTAATTTAAAGAGGGGGAGCAGTTGAGAAGTCAACTTTTTGGCTGGAGGCTGCCCAGAGTCTGTTCCAGACAGTTCCATCCGTGCCAAGGAGCCACAGCTGAGCACGGCCCAGCCCCTCAGCCACAGGTGGGGCTGCCACAACCTATGGAATGACAACCCCTGGGCGAGGAAAGGAGTGAGGGAAAGGGAGCACAGGGCAGGAGGGGGGAGAGCACAAAGGGGCAGGTGCTGCCAAGCAGCCCAGAGCTGGAGCAGGAGCAGGAGCTGGAGCAGGTGTGCCTGGTCTGGAGAGAGCGTGAGAGGAAGGAGCTGCACAGGGAAGGGCTGAGGGTGACCTGTCCCTGCAGGGCTCCAGGTGAGGGGGTTGTGGGGCCTGAGGAGACCATGGGGCAAAGGTGCTGGGGTGTGCTTTGTCTTTGTTAAAGCCGCCTGCCTTGGTTTTAACCGGCAGTAAATTAAATTTATCTTCAGCAAGTCAAGCTGGACTCGCCTGCAGCAGCCCCTGGCAGGCAAAAGCCCTGCAGTTGTCTGTGCCCACAGGCTCCCCCACCCCTCTTTCTCTCATCCTGCTGAGGATGACTGGCAGGGCTGGAGGGATGGAAGTGTGTTCTCTCACCCTCCACAGCCTCAAAGCTGCAACCAGCTGGTGCTAGAGCCTTGTTCTTAGGACTTGTTCTTTCAGAAGATCTGCACTGCTGCCTGTGATTGAGAAGAACAGAAATTGGTGGCCCAAGTAAGTTCCTTCCCTGCTGTCTTCCCAGAGGTTTGGGACATGGCAATGTGTGAATACCTTGCCTGGGGATATGGTCTCTTCATGGCACATCACTTGCTTATTAACTGCTTTTCCAGTTAGCCTTGGCAGCTCTCAGATTCAAGAGAGGATCAGAATAGAACTCTGATTTTCCATCAGAAGAGATGAAATGACAGACTGCAAACCCTGCAGCTGAATCTACAGAGAGGGGCTGACAGCAGCAGTATCTCCCACAGAATAGCTGTTGTTGTAGCCTGTTTAGGAAGTTGAATTTTATATCAGTCATAAATTAAAGCATTTCTAGTAAGTGATGCTTGATACTTCATAAATACTTCATCAATTAAATGCTCCTTTTGATGCCTGCAAGCTCAGATATTACACTTCACATCATTACAATCCTCATTTATGACCTTTGCAGCAGATGAGTCACATCCTCTTTCAACTGATGGATTTTATTATTATATCATTATGTGTTAAATCACAGTGGGAAGATGTTTGCTTTACATTGTTCATAGACAAGCAGAGCAATAGACCAAGAGCTTCCACAAGCAGTGGTGCAGCTCAAGTCTGTACAGAGTGGCAGAAGCCCTGGACTTTCTATGAAGTCATTAAGAAAAAAGGGGTGTGAGGGAAATCCTTCTTGCTAAAATCAAAGGGTCAGGGTAGTTCTGAGACTATCAGGAGTTGCAATCACTTTAAGCAAAGGAACACCGTGGTATAATTCCTGTGCACTGTAGAGAGACTTGTAGTTTTCTTTTACATCTTAAGAGAACATGCTTTGAGAGTTATTTGCATTTAACGATGCTCCAATTTGTCATTCAAAGCCGACTGAAGCCAGGCTACCATGACTCTACTTTACAACAGGTTCCTTTTATGTACACTTCATGACATGAGTCGTGTTGAAGGCAGCATCAAGTCTCACAAAAATTACGTGGCAATGCACCCCTGAATGCAATTTTTATTTGCAGTGCTTTCTAATCAGCAAGGTTAAAAGCTGTGCTGCAGTTGAATGTTATTTTATTGCAGCAGCTTGTGAATTTGTGTGGTATAATCAGCTTGCACAAGCTGGAGAAATTAAAGTTATTGAAACGTCACACTTCTGCACTTTGCTTTCTAGCAAAGAACCACAGGCTGGGGTTTGGGAGCTTCGGTGTCAAGGAGAACGGGGTCATTCCTGCTGTGCCAGGTGTGTCACCATGTTTTGCTCACACACATTGAAGGGGGGTTTCTGACACATCCTAGCGTGGTGTGATGGAGGACTTCTGGATGTGATGGAGGACAGGTGTTTGTTTTCAAAGTTCTCTTCTGAAACCAAGGACACCCACTATAAGGGCACAGGAGAAGGCTGTTTTCTTTCCCACATGTCTTCTACCTAAATAGTCCTTGCCCTTTCAGTCAGGCTTTCTCCACTTTAATGTTTTCAGATCTGATTTTAGAATAGCACATACTACTTTTTTTTTCTGAGCCAGCCCTTTAAGAAATGCTGCTCCCTGTGCAGTGACCTGAACAGCTGAGTTTGTGTTTGCATCCACCAAGTGATGAACACACTACAGAGGCTGCTGCAGCTGATGAGGCACAGCCCCACTACAGGACTGCCTTCTTCAAATTCACACTGGCAGCTGGATATGAGCTGGCATCATTCCATGGACTTCACAGTTTCATAGATTTCAGGGACAGAAGGAGCCATTATTGCAATCAGTGTGCCTCGCTTCCCGTGTAAAAAGAACCTCAGAGCTTCAGCAGATGATTCCTGTGTCAAGCCTGATGACTTTTACTGGACCTGGAGCACACGTTATAGAAAAACACCTGCTCTTTTTCCAAAAGATCAGGCAGTGGGATATTCTCCACAGCCATTGCACCTAGCTAGTTGTTCTAGTGGCTGATACGCTTTTCTGATAAAAGATGTATGTGATATGCAGCTTAAATTTCCAACAATTGAAGTGACTGTTTTCCCCGTGCTTTTGTCAACCAGATAATTATCCAAGGTTTTCTTATGTAGGCAGCTGAGTCAGGGTCTAGTCCCTTCTGGCCTTGTACACATTTCATTCCAGCTAAGAAGCTGACCTGTTGTGTCTTAAGAAATGCTAAACACACACACGAAGAAGTAAAGCTTATGCCTGTTAAGAAGGCAAGCCCCAAACCACACACCATTAAGTCTGCAGGTGGAAACGGGACTCTGATGTGTGGATTGTGTGGACTGATTTCAGGAGGGTGAATGTATCTGAGAGCCTCGTGATCTTCACACTTCCCCTGACAGCTCACGTACCTCGGTACTGATCCATGGCAGAGATATGTGTCAGTCAAGTAACACAACTCTTCACAAGCTGGTTCGACTGACAAGTCAAGCTCCAGCTGGTTTAATTTCAAACTGTCTTCACCCTGAAAGGGCAATATTACAAAAAATGGCTGTTGAATTGTATGCTCTCTGTTTCTACTTTGTAAATGTCTGCAAAAAACATCTTGAAGGACTTGGATTCAGGACTGGAGCCTGGGGCATGTGGTTGAAAGACAGTCAGTGCTGAAGGGGACAAGGCTTGTGGCCGAGGGGAGGTTTGGTTCCTGGTGTAGCTTTGAGAGTAGCAAATTTACTTGCTGGAGGAAGAGGGAGCCTTGGGGACCGGATGGCTTGACAAAAACTAGAGGAGAGTGAATTCATCAAGGAACTTGGGGATTTCCTCAGGCAGCTAACTGGTGGCTCCCAAGGACTACCAAGGCAGAAGCAGCTCTTTGTGTAAGAAGCTAGAGGGTACCAAATCCCAGCAAGGAAAGGAAGGGAGGAGGGGAGGTTAGAAATGGAGAAGAGCCTGGAGATGGAGCAGCTCAGAGCAGCATCTGGGGATATGTTAGCTTTCAATTTACCATTTTATTTAAGCAGACTTCAAAATGGATTTTGTTCCCAGTCACAGACAGGGATGCTGTGGTTGCATTTGTGAAGGATGCCCTTAGCTGCAACCTAAAGATTCTGGTTAAATTAGTCTTTGTAACGAAAGCTGCTTCAGTTTTCATTATAATCTGGGGTGCTTTTTTTTGTTTGTTTGTTTTTATTTTGTTTCAAATAAGTTTTGAAGTCAAAGGTACACGTGGTAAAATTTTACATGGTGCAAAAAGTTAGATCATAGAAAACCAGGATCATTTTGAGTGTCAGGTTATTGCTGTGAGCAGGGACTCCCATCATCTATTTGGTGTGTCTGCGTTTCTAACGTCAGCTGGTGACTGTAGGGCACCAGTTTCTTTCACATTCTTCACTTTGAGGATTACCACCATTTTTAAGGCAGGAAATGGGCATTTGGGCCAGACCAAGTTTCTTCAGTCTGGCTGGGATGGGAAATTTTTAACAGCCACCCTTTGTAATCCTGGCACAGAAATAACCTAAGAGCAGAATATGTAGAAATGGTAATATTGGACATCTCCTGGGATGTTCCAGAGGCTGTTCAGTGAGAGTGATATGGGGGTTATGCTTCTTCTCAGGTACAGAGGAGGATTCTTTAGATCTGGGATATGAACTCGGCACCCGTTTTTCCTCATCTGGGAGAGCGTTCTCCTGTTCCCAGTTACTGAGCAGATCCATGTTGTTATCAGATAAATTTTTACATGCTGCTGTTTAAATACAAGTGAGTGAAAGGCACTGGGACTTGTCATTATTCAAAGTTTTTAATTTTTCTTAGAAAGCATACAAATCCTCTGTTGTTAGTGGAAACACCATCCAGTAATCTGTACTGAGAAGCCTCCCTTTTGCTACTAGGTCAAACAATGAAAAAGTGGAAGAAAATCAGAATTTCAGTGCATTGTGCCATGTTAAATTGCTTGTTCAGTGCATATTATATTAAGATGTTGTCTTATCATTATATATTAATGACAGTCCTGGTTCTTTTCGGATATTTCTCAAAGGAGATTGATAGGAAATACCAGTTCAACCAGCCCAACTACAGTTTAAGGCAATTCCTTGAGTGTGTTGTTTATGAAAGCTATGATTTTTTTTGTTCCTCTAGCAATAAGGTTCTGCCTTTCTGGTGGTTTGTGTGGAGAAATAATTATTAAAGTTCACCAGAAACAAACTGTCTGCAACCTCAGGAGCAGGGACACGGAGGGAACTTGGGGTGCTGCCCTGAGAGAGGCAGGAAACAGAGGATGGAGTGGCACAGAGGTGTTGTGGTCATGCTCCGTTTAAAACAATGCAGTGAATGGGAGCCAAGCCAAGGAAAGGCCCAGCTGGTGCCTGAAAGCTGAACCTTGCTTCATTAAGTCGGAAATACATATTGCTTTTCACACCCCCTCATATGCCAGAGGAGTAAAACCTGCACATGCTCCACGTGTGACTAAAGCCACTCAAGCTCCACCTTGCCATGGAGTGGCATCAATTAGGAATTTACCTTTTCCCCACTCTCAAAGTAAACAATAGATGTGTAACCTAAGCGGGCAGGGGGGGTCAGAGGAGACCCCACCTTTGGGATTGTTGAAGGGCAGTGCCCATCTCTTCCCCCATAAGGGTGGCTGTGGAAAGATTGGTGTTTACAGACAGTGCCATGAAGCAGTGAGAGTCAAGGATGACCAGAACCCACGTCTTCCATGAAAGAACGGTCAGCTGAAGAAGGAAAATGGTGTGGGGAGAAGCTGGTCTGGAGCTGTCCCGCTGTGAGTGAAAAGGCTGCCAGTGACTGAAATGAGCTGTGGAGTGGTACAAAATGTCTGAACGGAGTCACTGGACAAGCACAGGGGGCAAAACACAGGTAGGGGACACTGGGGAAAAACACAGGAAACCCAAGAGAGTTCATGTGGCTGTGGAGAGGGGCATGCTCTCTGCAGGGGCAGCCTGGTGACCAGCGTCCGAAAAAAGGGCCAGAAACACACTTTTCTGTCTTTTTTTGGTGTCACATCTCACACTAGCAACAATTGACCCAGCACTGGAGGTGAACAAATCTTAATTCTAGGCACTGTGACAAGGAGAGAAATAGTGATTTGCTGCTATCAATGTTAGAAGCACAAGTCTGCCCTTGAAGTGTTTGCTTACTGTTGTTAAAAGCATCGAGGCTTTCAAAAGGAGTCTGTGGTTTTTCCTTACAGAGCTTTCTTTTGATAAATTTATAGCACTCACTTTTCTACATTTGTCTAAAACTTAACCTTGAAGAAAAACTTCGTGTAAATAATACAAACTTTTCATGCATTTTGCTACCTGTAGATTAAGTTCTCTTTAGTCTCCTTGTAGTGATGCATTAGAAGGCTTACAAATACCCATCCCCTTTATAAACTAAAATTTTTTCTGTAAATTATGTTTCTGAATACAAAGTATTCTGTCCAGTTTCTCCTGTTTATAACTTTTTACTCATTAAGATGATATTTTATTCATAAAAGAGAATAATTTTCATCTTTTGCCAGATACATTGTCTTTGCACTGCCCTAACACTTTCAAATACAGACACTATGTTGACCATTTCACAGCACTTCATCTCAACATGCTAATAGGTTTCCTTTCCTTATTACCTTTGTTAGAATTTGCTTCACTGCTGCTCCATGTCACAGTACAAGCAGAAAATGTGCAGTCATTGTGCACTCGTGATACCCGTCAGAATTTTGTTTCGGTAACCATGTGGGGTACAGGAGGATGACTCCGTGAAGGCAGCAGCATGTTCTGCCATAAAACCTCCAGGCCTTTTTTTGAATTAACCCACTTTTCCCACTCATTTATTTTATTCTCATTAGCACATTGATCATTCTTCATCCCATCATTTTCAGGCTTCTTGAGAGCAGGGCAAAGTGTTTCTGTAATCTTGATAATATTCACTTTATCTAAGCCATGCAGTGGTGGGGGACAGGAACTTAGAGAAAGTCTGCTGTTGAGAATGTGCTTGAGTTGTTGGGATGTGTAAACTGGCTCATTTATTGCTTGAATCATACTCTGAAAATACCCACATTTAAATTTAAACTTGTGCTTGTACCAACAGTGCAAAACCTTGCAGCTGTGCCTGCCTGTTTCTGATTAATCTGCTTTAGAAAGAACCAAAACCTCTGTATTTTATTAAAAAGCGAAGCAAACCAACTACTGAAACATGAAACATTTTATGATATGAAACTTTCTGCTAGCCAGATCTGGATAGTTTCACAAGGTATATCCTAGTGAATCCAGTTTTGTACACTTTCATTTACCCTGGACAGTTGGTATGTATCTGGGTGTTTTTTTGGTTTTTGGGTAAAGAGAAAAGTCTGGCCCAACACACATTTGGATGAGAAGAAGTCTTGCATATAAATAGAATTATGTACCTGTATTAAAAAAGTCTTGATTGCAGTTCTCAAAATTAGTGAAACAGAAGACATCTCTTACAGCTAGTGTCTTTAAGTAGATGTCCACAGTCTTTTTTCTTATGAATAATCACTGAGCAGCTGGCAAAAATTATTACAATCTTATTATTATCAATCCCCTGCTAAGCCCTGCAAATTTTTAATATTCTGGCATTAGCCTTTTTTAGATTTAATCAACAACTTTTACTCCTCTAAGCCATGATATCAAGGAATATGTCAGTGCTCAGTATTTTAAATATTTTAATAATCACTTTACTTCAATTGTTGGAAAATCATTTCTAAAATGAAGTTAGGAAATCTAGTAGAGAGATTTTAGATTATTTTAAAAAACTTCAACCTTGCAGGTGATATTGTTACATTGACTATTTCAGCAGAATAGTAGGTGAAGTATTTCCATTCCTTCTTTCAGTATTTACTCAAACGTGAACCCAGGATTTGAACAATTAGATTTTCAATGTTAGACACTTAAATTGGACTCAATTATCTTAGAGGACTTTTCCATTCTCATTCCATTCTACGAGAATTCTATAATTCTGTGCTTTGGCTTTGAATAAACTAAACCCCTGTGACTCAACATTATGTTTCCAACTTCCCTTTTCTAACAAGATTTGTATCCACTGTAATCTTTAGTAGGTTTTCAAAGGACAGTAATTTATTTTAGCATGGAAGAGTTCAGTGTAATAAACATCATGAGACAATGCAGTAGAAAATACATGTCCAGTTTTAAAATACTTAGCTCAACAGTAACCTTTACCCCTGTAGAAAAACTTACACTTTTTTTCTAAAATGGTAAATATTAATGTTTTCCCTAAGGAGCTTTGTAAAATAGAAATTACTTTTTTTCCTTTTTTTTTTTTTTTTTGTGCATATAGGATAATTTGCATTTATATTATCAAATGAAAATACAACAAAAAGTCAACAAACTATTTCTGATCAAATGTGCAATGTGCAAAAGTCAGATAAATCTATAGAAGAAAAAGAAGATTCTGACCTTCTTGTAGATAGATTCCCTGCAGATGGAGAAAATTACAGTAAAAAAGTGTTCTGTCGCATTGAAGAGAACCCATTAAGTTGAGCTGGTTTCAGTAGAGATACTGAAGAGAGCCCACCCCATAAACTACCCATCAATGCTTCCAATTTCACGTTATCTGAATATTTACCACCCATGAAATGGGAAGCTCTATTTTAGAAACAGCAATGTGAGGTATTGCTGGAGTAAACCCTAATTTGTGAGGTGGAATGTTACAAGCTTCTACCCTCGAGATTAAAGATGTGACCAGTCCCAGCATGCTAAATCCAGCCAGGGAAAAGGGAAGAAAGGCCAGAAATGGATGTGTCTGCATCAAACAGCTTTTAGACTGTTTTTAACTAGAAAAATTAAGAAGTTGGACTCCCATGAGAGCTACGAGAGACAGAGGGCTTCCCTCAGGGCATTTCCGAGATGGACTCTGGTGCTGCTGTTTTCTGATCCTCCACACAGGAGAGCTGGACAACTTATGGAGAATCTGGAATGCATAAACTGGGTCAAAGGATGGGGAAGTCACAGCGCCAAATCCTCCTGCAGGACGGGTTTGAATTTGTGAGCCTCGTCTGAAAGCACAAAGTGATTTACCCGCCCGCCATGCAGGTGTGAAAACTCAATGGGTTGTTACGTATTCAGGCTTTTAAAATTATTTTTACTGCTTGGAATTTGTGTTTCTCAGATTCTGTTTTTGAAATTTTCAGATTTCATGAGTCGGGGAGGGAGGGAAGGAGAGAGGAAGTAAGGGAATAGGGGGAGGAGAGGGAAGGATAAGGTAGTGATGAGAGGAGACGGGAAAGGGAAGAGAGTAGGAAAGGGGAGAGGGAAGAAAGGGAATATAAAACAGACGAAATCAGTATAAAGCACAAAATCACCAGCTTTGAGCAGCTGGTGACTGACTTCCTGATAGCACTGTAGTGTCAGAATTGGTGCTATGGCAGAGGTGCTATAGTGTCAGCAGTGGTTTAGAGAAAACTGTGGCCGGGCTAATACTGTTGTTCTCATTCATTTCCCAGGTGACTCCTAAATTACTGGTAATAGTAGTCCCTGAGGTTTAATTAAGCACACAGGGTATAAGTGAAAACACTTAGTAACACAAGAGGTGTGTTAGATGCAGGTGAAAAAGAACAGGGAACTCAAAGCTCATTGATTATTTTGAGCAAAAAGAGACCTGATGTTGTCAATCTCCTGCAAAATGGATTTTAAGCGTTGCTCTGTGCAGTGTTTGAGTAAACCTGCAGCCCCCTTCTGATTCTGATAAATCACTCATTGCCTCACAGGCCAGTCCCACAGTCAGTGGCAAAGCTGGCACATGTAAAGTTCTCTTCCTTAAAGCACTGGGATAACATGCATGTCATGGAGTTATCCTACATGTAAGCATCTTATTTAATGTCTTGCTGTCCCCTTCTTTGGTTAGAAAACCAGTGTTTTGAGAGAAAAAGCAGACAGGCTTCAATTCATAAGCAGATTCTGAACTCTGCAAGCGTCCAAAACACAAGAAAGCTGGGAAAGTCTTAAGGAGTGGAAATTTAAAATTTGATGATTTCAAGGGTCAATAGACTCATACTGGTCTTACCCAAGCATTGTTTGGAATGCCTGGCTGAGAACTGCTGTCAGGGGATTCAGAAAGAAAAGCTTTGTTGTGATACAAAGTGGGCTCAATCTGCTGACAAAGTGAGGCAGTTCACAGGAAAAAGGGTGATTCTTAGGATACTGAATTTTCTGATACAGCAGGTTCTGTGAAATTTTTTTAGTCAGTCCTGGCAAGAAGGATGTGATGACGGTTTGCACTCCTCTTGTTTGTTGAACTCCTCTCTATGCCCCTTGTTCCTGGCAGCATCAAGGTGTTATTGGTGACTATGAGTCTGCAGAACACACCTCACTTCAGAAAGGACTCTATAGTATTTATCTGTAGCTTCTACCTATGACTTTCAACAGAAGATGAGAATAAAGTAGAAGTCAAAAATAATTGAATATCTGTATGTTCTGTTTTCACCAAAGCTCCTCTTTTTCGAGGATGTGTAAGCACTTAAAGGGAAGAACAGAATTTGAATGCCAGAGTTGCCAAGCCTCTGAAAACACGTCCTTCTGGATCACACCAGTGCTTCTGAACAAAGTGCACATTCAGAGCTGTGCCAGCAGACAGGTGCTGCTCTTTTCTGTGCTGTGGTTCAGCCTTCTGGAATTGCTTACCTGTCTCCAGTGACTACCCAGAAAACTGAATTTCCTGATGTGAAGCAGCATGGGCTGCCTGCCAGGATGAGTGGATTTAGAAGTAGTCCTTTCACGACCAAATCTATTTGTCTTGAAAAATTTACTCCACCTATTACTGTCACTGTGTGATGAGTTGGAAACACCCCTTTACACACAGCCTCTCTTGATGCCAAGTGTTCTGCCTCATCTGAGTTTGTTTTTAAGCTGTTTGCACTGATGTGTGGAAGATAATACTTACCTTTTTCTGCTTTCCTAGATGACTTTCACTCAACCTCCAGGGGTTTCTATGAAATCTGACCTCTTCTGCAGAATTGCTAATATTCTAAGGGACTGAGACTGTGTATTCCAGTTGCTGACACTGGAAATACAGAGGGTTAGAAGCACTTTTTTTTTGTTGCTCCATCTGTTTTGACTCAAGGATTGAGCAAAAACAAATGAGAGGAAAATATGCACTAATATATCGGTTATAGCTTGGAAGCTTTATTGCCCATAAAATACCACTTAGATAAATAACCTGTTTAAGGGTTCTCAATGAGTCTGGCTTGGTAATGGAGTGGAAAACTGCGTTGCTCCAGGACTTGCTTGGCTCCCATTAGGTAACTGTTAAGTTGTCCTGTTCAAGTACAACACAGCAGTGGCTCCAGAGTATTTTCCTGATGTGTATCCCCAGTGTGAAGTAATGTTAATTTTTTAATGGAGAAACATAATGGAGGTTTCATATGACTGGCACATATTAATGAGTGGCACATGGGGCATCCTGTAGCAGTGGTCATGTTTGAGCCTCAGCTGCTCAGTTATCCTCGCTGTTGTCAAATCTGAACGGAAGGGTTTTAGCGGCCATGGTCTCACAAGCAAAACCAACTTCTCTGGGGTGTGTGCAGACATTTACTGGTGTGTATTAGTTCCTGCTCCTATTTCCAATAATAGTTAAGTTTAGGGCTCCCAGTTAGGAAATTAACAGAGACACATAAAAGCAGGTCGTAGGTATTTGCAAACTCCATTTCATAGGGGTGGGGTTAGCCAATGTTAAGAGCAGTTTATGTAGCATTAAGAAATACAACATTTTCTATCAATGGTAAATTAAATTATTTCCTCCTTTGTTGTTAGTGAAAGTATATTATACTCATTTACCAACGAGGAAATGGAAGGATGAAAGAAGTTAAGGAAGAATTGTTGCCTCTTACTGAAGCACACAGTTTTTGTGGAGAATTCCTCCTCCCACAGCAGGCTTTGCAAAGAAAACATACTCCCTGAACCCACAGATTTTATTAAAAAGGCATTGAAACTTCTCCCTGCAGGTTACTTGCCCAACACACGATATATTTTTCTAAGCCAAGGCTTTGCTTTAAAGCAGATATGTATTCACTTGGTGTGTACTCACACGGAGAGGCTGTGTCAGAACGAGCATTGCTTGCCAAGAAACAAAGTGCACACGCCGAATGCTGAGCGAAATTCAATAGGATTTCTCTGCTGGAGATGAGGGGAGTGGGAACCTTGCTGTAGTTTATAGCTGACCTTGTGATTAAGGTGAAGTTGTGCCATTTTGTCACTGTTCTGCTGGTGAGGAACAGCCAGTGGTCTGCCCCCGGGTCAGAAGCGGCTGAGAATGCCCAGCTGCAGGGAAGGTGGAAACACAGGCACAACCCAAGCCTCCCAAGATTTTCCTGTGCAATCATGGGAAGATCCAGGTAGGTTAGCTTCCTGCACAGTGAGAGACCTTTGCCATAAATGGTTATTTCTAATGGCATATGAGGTGAGAAAATGTAGGGTTACTGCTTGATTTCTGAAGTGGGACATACTGAAATCATCCTTTTCCAGCAGCTTCACTGACTGTACCTTGACATTACCAATAGGACCAAACCCTAAACTGCAGGAAATCAGCCTGCCCACCTCAGAGTCTCTGGACCTCAGTACTTCACGTAAGTGGGAAATCCTAAGGGAAAAGCGTTGTCACAATTTTTTTTTTTTCTGAGAGATGGTCATGCTTGGATGGCAGACTGTAAGCTTATTTAAAGGCTAGAACATAACAGACTTCAGAAGATCCATGAGCAAATTCTGTATCCTGAAAAAATCCCATGGTAGTAAAACTACAGACAGCAAACCTCTTTGATGTAACCACAATTTGAAAAATGACCAAACCCAATTCAGAGCAGATTTTATTTTAAGCTTTTGTTTAAAATGGTGTGCAACCTACATTAGGATCTGTTAAATAAGAGCAGAGTTGAGACCAGCCTCCTGAAATCTCAGTTTCTGAAAATGACTTCCTTTCTTACTTCAAGCCCTGTTGCTAGAAGTCATTTGAGGTTTGGATTATTTGTGGTTTTTTTCCTTGTGGCCAAATAACTGATCAATTGGAAGGACTCATGCAAGTGAGTTTATTGTAGAAAGTCTGACATGAGTTGTCTTTACATAATCACTTGCAGTCTTAACTCTGTCTTGGATGCCAAATTATTGGAAAAGGCATGTATCTGGAAGCTGCAACTTTTTTGTTCAGTTTTAGCAACCTTAAGTGTCAGAATTCTTGAGAGATTTTTGTCTGATTTCTTTGCTTTCACAAATAATTTTAAATCAACAGCATGGATAGTTGTATGTAGCAATTGCAAGGATCACTTTCAATGCATTTAGACAAGAGAGAAATCCAATCATTATTACAGAGTCAAGATCTATTGGGAGAAGAAGAACACTGGGTTTTCTCTGTCCAATGGGATTGATCAGACAAACTAAGCTTTGAATTAGGTAGGTGGAACCCAAAACTTTTCAGACTGGGGAAGGCAGAGCAGCAAATTTCATTTTATTTTTTCCCCAGATCTAAGCAATTTTCTCCTTTTCATACAAATCTTTTTAGTTTCGTTTTTTGCTAAAGCGAAATACTGATGCTGGTTGGGTCTGAGAAACAAGAACAAAATCTAGTGGAAAGGCAACAAACCTCTTAGTTACAACACTGTCCATGTACAGTAGAGCAGCTGTTTTGTTTTTTAACTCTTTCTTTGATTCAGCAGTTCATTTTCTGTACACAAGGCTGCTTGAGAGCTCTGCTTTGAAGAAACAAATAAATTGGCAAGTCAGAAAAGAAACATCATTTTCAAGTAGATTTCAAAAAGTTAAGTTTTAGGTTACCATATACAATAAATTGCTGATAATATTCTAGCAGTATTCAGGGATTACCCACTTCAACCTGTCTAGTTTAAATTTAGAGTTTTCTGCATTTGCTAGAAGGCTGTATAAATTTGGTTGCTTTTTTGGGAGATCCTGTATGCACTCTAAAAGACTTATTCCTATTTATAGTGTTGCAACAAAATATATGCATACAAATCGACTTATATAACTCAGGGATTGAGGTATTGCTGTGATGGGAGTGTTTAGAAGACTGACAAATTGGGCCAGTTTTAAGCTTGATTGAATTAATTCATTAAAAATGCACTTGGTGCCCGTGGCCAGTTCTCACTGCACCTCCACGAATACTTGTTATACACTCAACCATTACATTAAACAATTGTATTCTAAATTAGCTGTGGCTTTTACAGTGCTGTGGAGATGATCCAAACAGGGAGCCCACAGGGCTGCAGTCCCTGGTAGTTGCTTGCTCTGGAATCAACGTGAACAGGCTTGAGACACCCTGAGTGAGAAAAATCAGAAATGAGCTGAATTTGATTTCTTTCTTCCTAGGTTCTCCCTCCTCACGCCTGGATTTATGCTGTTGTCCTCCCTTTCCACAGGGGGTGGGTTTCTCTTTTGCTCACTCTTCCATTTCTTTTGATTTTTTCTTCCCACTCATCCCTCTTGTGTAACTTTACCCACTGATGTCTTTTGGATGATCACACTACTCACATCCTTATCTAAAACTGAGCCTGCCTTACAGTGTGGCAAAACCCTTGCATCCTATTGTTATTCCATTTTAGTACACCTATAGCCAAGCCAGGATCGCATTAATTTTATCTGGATTAGTACTTCAGTGATTTGTAGGTGAGCCTCTGCTTTGGCTGGAGTGCTGGCACATCTGTGCATATTCAGCCCTTCCTCACAGAGCTGGAGGAGTGCAGTGCGAGTGGAAGGATTTCTTCAAAATCCAAAAGTTCATTCCTGAGTAATTCAAAGAGAGGGAGCAGTTGGGAAATTAACTTTTTGTGGCCTGGAGGAACAAGAATTACTGTAGTGAAATCCTTGTGTGACTGCTTAGCTGATGACTCTCTTGAGGACAAGTGAAAAATATTAGTTTATTAAACTGCATAAAATTGCTGTTGCCATTTTTGTGTATACAATTAATCAAATTTGATGAATTAAGCATCTACAAGTACGTTTAAAATTGATATTTCAACATTGCATGTTGGAACTGAATTTGTTCAAGAGTAACTCAGCTCTGTCTCCAAGTTTTTTCCTCCCATTTTTATGTCTGACCATCAGACTGAAAATTATCTGCATGGCCTGGCTAGTGAGGATTCAAAATGTAAGCCAACACATGCTAACTGATCTGCTCCTTTAGCAAACAACTTCTACTACATTAAATATGACCAAGAGTGTGTTTAATGAAGTGCTTGTGACAATAAGTGCAGTGTCAGCTCATGTTTTATGTAATAGAGGATTAAATATTTGCATAAATTGAGCATAAACTTTCTGGAGCTGAAGTTTATTTTATGTATTGCATTTATAGGGATATTTTTGTGAAAGGAAAAGCCACCCAATGCAACCAAAGTGTAACCCAAAATACGTGCAGCACACTGAGTTCTGCAAGAAGGGATGACCCTTCGTGTCCTCTGCTATTTCTGAACGATGGCAGCATTTTGAGTGGGAGAATGAAGTCAATGAGTTAATTAGCTGGCCATCTATTTCTGCTTTCTGTAACCAAAAATATTCCCAATGACTGAAGAATGAGATGGAAGTTGCACTGTAAAGATTGATAGGTTTTCTTTGTGTGTACGTGGGCTATAAATAGGGATGTACTACTTCAACTTCTCACCAGGGAATAAAGTTTCATCATTTTGTTCAAGTCAATGAACATTGCACAAAGTGATGACTACATACTATGACATGGTGACTTATTTGTGTTTCCCTCAGCAGTATTTTTTGTCACTCTGGTATTTTAGGATCATGTTTACTTGTAGTTGAAACTGCCATAAGACATAGAAGGTTCTGCAGTGTCCTCTGCCCCCTCCAGAAGATCTCCATGTTGTAAGAAATGGATGCCAGACCAATTCATTCTGAATTGGCCATTTCACTGTTATGACTTGACAGCAATCAAGAGCTTGGGCATTGTTGAGAAGTCTTTCCTGCATTTCTTTGGCAAATCCAATGAAAAATGGCTGTTTTGGGGTCTGTGTGTCACAGAGGACACGGCCAGCCTGGAAAAAACCTGAATTTCAGTCCCTGCAATAACTGAGATAACAGTTTCTGTGGTAGGTCTGCCACTGTCTGACTTTTTGATTAATGTTTCTCATAATTTCTCTGACACATGCTCCCTGTCACCACCAGTGCACCTGACAGGACGCTGCTCTGCAGCCCCTGAAAGTCCAGCCAGAGGAAAATGGCAAGCAGCTCCCTACAGGGACGGTGTCGCACAAATCAAAAAGCAGGCGGAGAAGACGAGGCAAAGTCAGGCTGCCTTTGAGAACACACACCTCCCTCGGCCACGTCAGGGCTGGCCCTGCTCTTGTGATTTACACAGGTGAAGTTACAGCCTTGACTGGGAAAAGAGGGAGAGAGCAACGCAATCGCCAGCATTTCATCAACGAGCTGTGAGGAATGTTCATTGACTGCTCCGTGTTGCTTTGCAGAATCACAGTGCTGCACGATGGCACGCCTCTGGGGCCTGGGACACCCATGAGCTGTAGCAAGAGTCACATGAAAAAGCATTATTTTATGTTTACCAGATTGTGGTCAGAAAGGAAGCCCTGAGCAGGATGGGGTGAAGTTCTCCCCCAGCCCCCTGTGAGGGCAGCTGAAGGCAGAGCTCAGAGAGGGTGGTAGTGCCCTCTTCAGTGTTTCAAGATGGTTTTCATGCACAATTCACTGTCTCCATCTGAAGTCTATTGTATCATCAGTAGTTTCAGCAGGTACTGACTTTTTCTGGGTTAGGGAGAAGAGCTGGGTGTATTAACAGTTTTCACACTCCCTGAGCATTACTTATCAAGCTCACTGAGGAATTTAGAAACTTAATTAGTACTTACTGGAAATAAGTTGGAAGATTCACCTGACTTCGTGGAAAATCAGAAATTCAATTAGTAGCTACACTGGGACAGCTGCAGGATCTATGTTTTATGAAAGCAGCATTTAGAGGCATGAAACCCTGCAGCTTGTCTGAGCCATTGGCCCTTTTCAGAAGATACCAAGGCTGAGCTGTTCATTCCCACTCCAGATTTTCAGAGCATTCAGTGGGAATCTCTCACTTGCTTTACCCCTCTGCCAGGGCAAACATCTGTGGATCTGGTAAGTCAAAAGTGACATCAACAAGCAAGCATAGTGATCTCCTACACAGTATTTACAACCTCTATCCCATAAAGATTTTCAATTTGTAAATGAAACTCTACAGGACACTTTGGGTAGGGAAAACATCCCTGTGTTACCAACACCATTTTCAGCACAAATCCTAAACACAGCCCCATATTAGTTACTGTGAAGGAAATCCACTCTATTCCAGCTAAAACCAGCACAGTAATAATTTGCAAGAATATAAAGGCAGTGCGTTTCCCTTTGGTTTTAGAGTACTAGATCACCTGCAAAGCATCCTTACTGACACTGTGCTTTTTCCCCCCAGATATGAAAGGATGGTGACACTCCCTGTGAGAGCCTGCCCTCGCTCCTCAGGCTGGCTGCTTTCTGTCCATGTTAGTCCGTGTGTCTGGCTGTACATCCGTGAATGTAGGTGTTATGCAGGTGTGTTTCCACATGTGTACCTACTGGGAATGCATCCTGAGCCTCCCTACCCATTGGACATGGGGCAGGAAGATGTGATAACCAAGCCTGTTTTTAGCACCATCTAATATGTACCTCTTCCACTTTCAATTTACAGACACTTCTCTCTCTTAGCTCTTTTATCAGTTGTTCAACTTTTCAGGCATCTTCACATTTGGGAAAAGAAAACTTTCAGAGCCTGACCTCTGTCTTTGTAGACTTCGACTCCCTGGTTAGTCTGGAATGGCTCTGCTGCCTTCACTGCAGTGCTTTGTTTCGAAAATTTTCCTTTTGCATTTTGTAGCGTGCAAGTTTTTGACCAAGTTCTGTTCCTTAACATGATTTTCATCCTTAACAAGTGCATTCTACTGCCTAAGAAATGGTCTTGTGTAGTTGCTTGTGGGCTCAATGTGAATTATTGAAGGGCCAAGCTGCATCTGAGGTGAGACCTTACTTATTGTGAGCAAATATATGTGGGGGGGTTATTTTGGCTCAAATCAAGTGCTCAGAAGAGAAAACCCTGTTGTGATGCTGCTGATTCTTGCAGTGGTTTTGGTAACAACGGAGTTTAGCAAGTCTCTGCTAATACAGTCTGTGGGGTGTACAGCTCAGGGCTTTTTAAAAGCAGCTCCTCAGATAATTCCAGAAGAAATGGTTCTATTACTGGTTTGTAATAATTTCCTCAGAATCATTTGCTTTGTTATTTTGCTTTCAATTCGATAATCTTCCTCAAGGTTTCCCTGACCTGGCTTCTGTTACCTTAGAACAGTTCAATATAGCTAGCTGGTTTTTGTACTTTCTCCCATGTTTTCTTGAAACTGTATTAGTAAAAACCATTTAGCAAAAGAAACAAAAACTCAACAACAAAAATGTACTAGGGGGAAAAAACCCCATTAGTAAAACCCAATTAGTAAAAGTCACATTTGAATCATTTTTTTTTTCTCTTTTATCTGCATTGGTTATCTCCTAATATCTTCATATGGTTGCAGCTTTTTTTCCTGACTCCACCAACACTACTTGGCTTCAGCATAGGTGATCTCTGACTTCTCCAGCTTTTCTTTATTGAAAGCACTGCCTAATTTTGACTGACACTGCATGGGTGAAATGCCTGCTATTGCTCCGTGAGTGCTTTTCAATTCACACACTCTGAGTACTTGCAAGCAATCAGACGGCTCTTGGCAAATTTTTTCATAAAGAACTTGCAGTAGGTTCATCTGTTTTCACTGATCACTGAGGCTGAATCTTTACAAGTCAGTGTCTCCTGGCTAATTTGCTAAGTGCCATGCTCTGAGGTCAAGGTCAGTTTACAAATTTTCATTCTCTTTTGGCTGCCTCGCAGAAAAACTTTTACTTCAGCTGTGTGACTACGCCTTGTGTGGGTTACAAGTTTGTAGGGTGGGACAGTCCTTTATGTCAGCAGAGTGTTGTACTACCCCTGGTTTTGACTGGATCACTTCGGTGCAGCTGCATCAGTCAGCAACAATTGTCTATAAAGCTACAATCTCAAGTGTGCAGAACAGCCCTTTGAGATGTGTGGTGGGCATAAAATGCTAAAATGAGTTAAAACATCCCTGTTACTTTCTGCAGTCACTCTGGTCAATCAGATGCTTGCCCTGTGCTGGTATAAACCAGAAGATATTTGAAAAGAAGTCCAAGGATCTCCTACAAAGATCACTGAAAGTAATGGGAAAAACTCCCATGATTTAAAGTATGCATTTTCAGAGTATGCACTGCAATTTCAGTCAGGTTTGAATAGAGCTAAGTGTGAGGAATCAATGATGTCCTCAATGCCTTGATGCACTGCCATGGGACAGACAAGTCCATGTCTTGGGATGCTAGTGGTGTAAATGCTTCAGTTCAAGCAATATATAAGAAGATATCATGGAGGGAAATATTTAAGTTCATAGTGAAACTTTTAAGTGTCTTTGTTTGAAGAGGATTTTTTTTCTTAGGCAATGTGAAGTTCAAACATAAAAACCAGACAGCAGTGGTAAGATTGGCATGCTGAATGATCAAAATCTTCAATTCCTACAGCTTCAAATTCTTATTGCATTTATATCTTACTGACTCAGTAACCTTTTAACATTTTCCTTAATATCTGATTTAGTGATAAATAATCACTTTTAAAGAGCTACTTGGAGTTAACAGCCTGATTTCAATGACATTGTTTGTCTTTATTACTTTCCTTTCCAAGGTTATTTGTTACTCATAAGCAAGGTAGCTGGAGATTTAGAGTTCATTGATAAAGCAAATTCAGGCAATATGATACTCATCTGTATGTAATCAGGACAGTGATGATCTGCAAGTCCAATGTGGAAGAAATTTTTTTCCTTAACTCTGGTATGATCAGAGTCTTTTTTATAGCCTCTAACTGACAAAAAGAAAATGACACATGTCCTGTGAGGAATGCCATGAGGAATGTAAGGACAGACCAACTCAACTGTTGCATGCATAACTTAACTCATACAACTTGCATGAGAAAATTAAATGCATTTTCTTTGAGCCACAAAAGATTACTTTAAAATACAGAAATTGATGAAGAGGGAAAGCAAATACTGATTTCTTCTGACTGCACAGTTCCAGATCCCCTGGAACTCCTGACCGATTTAACAGAGAGCATTCACTGGAAATTCACTAGGATTTTAAATTTTGCTTGAAATAAGGAAAGCTCCCCTCCTCTGGTAAGTCTCCAGAGGACTCTGTGTGTATTTTTGTCATAAATAAGCATGGCACAATCTTTGACCAAGCACAGTAGAAATCGCTGCCTTTTCCATGGTCCTCTAAAGGGCCTTTCTAAAGACCATTCAAACTGCAGCAGCAATTTTCTCTGCTGAGATGAGGCACCAGGCTTGGAAACGCCTAAGACAATGCAGCAGGTCTTTCTCTTGCTAGGATCATTTATGATTTTTGTTGTAATGGTGCCTAGGAACCATAGGGAACAACTGATCTTCCTCCAATCATTCTTGCTGCTCTGTTTTTTTCCCCATGTGTTACTTGTCACGCTCCTTCACGACTGTTTTTACAGTTTGCCAGCTGCTTAGCTGATCTAGAGACCTTCCCACAGCACCCTTGTTCTAAGATACCTAGTTTTAGGATTTATTTTGCAAAAAATGCTCCTCTCTCTTTACACTTGTCCTGACTAGGTCTTGCACACATCAGGAAGAAGTCTCTGTCAGATGCTCGTGCCTCAGAGCATGCAACTTCAGATCAATTAAGAAAGGCTTTAAATAATGCGTCTGAAGAGCTTTTCTGCACCTTATTAACAATGTCCTTGTGTGGTCTCAGTTACCAGCCAGCCCCTGGATCTGTTCTAATTTTAAGATTGGGTAATGGTTTGTGTGAACACTTGTTTTTCCCCTGTGCTTAAACCTAAGAAGTAAACCTGGCTGGAAATTCTGAAATTCTGAACCCAAAGCTCTTCTTTTCTCTCTGTTTATTGTTTCTCATGGGACTTTTCTGAAAGAAGGGTAAATGAGAGGTATCCACTTTTTCTTTTGAAGCTCTCTGCCAGTGGAAGTCTCCCAAATATAGAATAACTAATTACTTTTTAATTGTTCTGTTGAGTTTTGCCAAGGACTTGCCCGTTGTCATGGAAACTCCTGAGCATGAGGAGATCGAGCTGGTCATGTCCAGAAGCGATCTGTCAGACAGTAGGCAAATTTTAAAAAAAAGTAAAAAAAATTCAAAGGTGAGAAGCTACAGCCTGCACCTAGTGATCTGTGTAAGGCTAATGAGGATGTAAGAGAAAGGAGTTTCTTTATCTGTCTGTGGTAACTCCCTGGTTTTCACTTTCTTCCTTCAGTCTATTGTGATTTCATGAATGGCACATGTAGATACTGTAACTGTGATATTTCCTACTTCCATCTTTCATTCAGAGATGGGAACCTTTCTGTCTCGCTCTGTCTAGTGCTCTCTGGCTACTGGGACATAAAACATCACAGAAACAGCCCAAGTTTCATGTGGCTGTGCTCTGCTAACACATCTGTGTTTCCAAAATCTTAGCTCAGGTGAAAAATCCTGGATGTTTTCCTGAAATCCAGGCTTCATCAATCATGAGCTGCCTCTGGGATCATGCCAGACTGGGCTAGAAGCTGCTGAGCACAGAGCAATTGAGAATGCCACCGTGGTGCCTCAACACCTCTTGGATTCACAGGCCAAGGAGTCTCTTCCCTGAGGAGCTCCACAGCTCCTTGGATGGTCCAGGCAGGCAGGAGGGATGGAGAGGCGGGTCATTTTCCCAGGAGTCAATCCCTACTGATTTATCCACAGATATTTAGCACCTTGGATGTCTCTGTTTGAAAATGAAACCCCTGTACTGCAGTACTGAGAGTCTCAGCTTTGATTTGGGCTACCTGGAAAACCTTGACCTTTAAAAAGCAGTGACTTGACTGGTTGTCACGGGGCTGTTAGTGGCCCTCAGACACTGATTTTTGGTGAATAGTTTGGAAAAGAAGTGAGAAGAATCTGCACGTTGTCAACTCAGTATTAATAATATATAATATACTAATAATAGAATAATATAATTATCCTTTTCTTCTGGACTAAGGGAATGGTTTAGCACAGAGCTCATAGAGAAGGAAAGATGCTCTTCCAAAGAGCAATAAACCAGATTTTTATGAGTCTTGCAATCAGGAAAATAAAAAATTGAGAACATCTAATTCCTCTTTTTAAAAGCTGTTAATAACTAGGAGTGGTAATACAAATGTAAAGAGCATGGAAAACACCAGAAGACAATTTTGAAGTACACATTGCATTTCTCTGCAAAGTGGAAGTAAATTCAAGTGTGAAATGTATCAAACATAAAGGCTCAACAGGGAGAATGTAAACACCATCCTCAAGTTATAGAAATTTAATCAGCATTATCCATAAAAACCAAACTGAAATAGCAGAGCAAGGGAAAAAAGTCTATTTTGTAACACACTGAAACACTATAATACAAAGAAAACAAAGTGTAAACTTGCAGTGTATAATTTACATTTATGTAAATTAAAGGTTTTAGTTGAACCTGTTCAAAACACGCAGAACCCAGTGAATAACTCCATTAAAACTAAAGTCATAAATTCAAGATTTGAAGGAGAATTAGAGTTAACACATTTAGAAGATTTAGTAGATTAAGGAATTCTACAAAGGTAGCTCATCTATGGATGCAACAAAACCTTTTGGTATCATGCTTCTTTTTCCTGGTGCAATTACCTGCTGGCAGTCCATTCTGTGCAAACCAGTTTTGGATTGCTAAATTCACTGTAGCTCTAACTTGTGGCTGGGAGCTGGGGTTTGAGATCTGGCAAAGAAAGAACCCTTTACTACATGCGAGGATGAAGTCAGCCCGCAGGGTAATGACCAAAGTTTGCATGTGAGAGTCAGAGTCAGGCCTGGGAGCTGCAGCGAACCTTGAGCAGCTCACTGTAGTCCAAGGGAGATGGATTTTCCCTCCTTTTCGTAGCCTGACTGTATGTTTGTGGTTTCCTGACACAGTGGTCTGCTTTACTTGTGTGACCAGCAGGTCCCCAGTGCAGTGATGACTTTCTCTCTCATGTGACTGCCACATTTTGCAGTGTGGTGCGTGCCCTGGACAGGCTCTGTTGGTACCTGAGAGAAGGAAAAATGTGTGTTCCCTTTGTAAAGGGTTCTGCTTCGCCCTGCCCTCAGAAAGCGGCGGAGCCCACACCGAACACACGCAGATTGTACACGTATCTTCCATCTCATGTGGTGAAAAGGAAAGCTGAAGAGCTAAACAGCTATTCCCTGGGAAAACTTCAGAGCAGAGCTGTAGTGCTTGTGACATCTTCTCCTAAGGATTGAGCTGGAGAAGCAAACCAGTTCAGAATTTCCTGCGAGTGAGCAGCCATCCTGTGCTCTTCCCTAGTCCAAGAGGGAGTAGGCATTTCTAAGGGAGCGTCTGGGCCATCTTTGACAGTGGCAGTGGGCTGATCCCCTTCTTTCCTTTCTCTTTCCTCACACAGTAATTTAGGAGAGGGAGGCCCCCTTGCTTTCTTGGTTATCTGCAGGCATATTGGGCCCAGTGGCAGCCAAGTCTTCTCCTTCTTAGTTACCTGTCTCTTCAAATACCTGAAACACGTTCATGACACAAATTCACAGGTAATATTTTTAGAGTACAAAATTTGGCAGAACCTATCCTGCCTGTGTTTCAGGTAGACCTCTGAGAGGGGCTGGGTGTGGCTGGGCTCCATTTCTGATTAGGACCAATTCAGTACTGTCAGTCTGATCATGTTCAATACAGTATTTAATCAACAGTGTGATTTATTCATTGCTGTGACAGAACATGGTTCAGAAATTGCCATGGCACTGGTATCAGAAAGTGTAAGTCAGTGGCATCACCACAGAATGAAATGTATTCCACAGACCCCCTTACGGGGGAAGAGATGGGCACAGCCCTCCGGTGGTCCCAGAATACAAAGGTGGGGTCTCCTCTGACCTCCCTTCCCTCTTAAGTAACACATCTATTGTTTATTTTGAGAGTGGGGAAAAGGTAAAGTTCTAATTGATGTCACCTCATGGTCAGGTGGACTTTGAGTGACTGTAGTCACAGATGTAAACCACGTGCAGGTTTTATTTCGTTTTCATATGAGGGGGTGTGAAAAGCAATATGTATTTCTGGCTTAATGAAGCAAAGTTCAGCTTTTGAGCACAGGTTGTGCCCTTCCTTGGCTTGGCTCCCATTCACTGCATTGTTTTAAACAGAGCATGACCACAACACCTCTGTGCCACTCCATCCTTTGTTTACTGCCTCTCTCAGGCAGCACACCAAGCTCCCTCAATGTCCCTGCACCTGAGGTTGCACTTTGTTTCTGGTGAACTACTGCCAACACGGACACTTCTCCTTGCTGAGCTTTGTCTTTCAGTATTTCTTTCAGTATTCTCTCACTTCTCACAACATTGCTGTTGTGAATTTCAGCACAATCTCCAGAGTCCTTAGGTTTGGCACAAACCCCCTGCATTACTTGCTAAAGGATTGTTTTGCTAGATTTTCTCTGTTAGTGTCTGAGCTCACGAGATTCACTTGCCTGTTGCCTTTAGAAACCACTGGGATTTTTTTTTTTTTCTCTGTATTATGTATCGATGCCCTCACTGGAACTCAGTGTACCAGGTTATGTTCAGAAGAATGTCATCAGAAGAACGTACAGTCATGCCAAACACAGTACTTCATTCCTTTTTCTGTATGTCGAGTAAGCAAAGTACGACCTGGGGACTGTAACTTACGTGGGTTGTAAGAGCAGGAAAACACTTTTAACATCAGGTCTGCAGTTTGCTCTTTCTTTGCAAACCAGTTACATGCAGAGTGTCTAAGCCATCCCTCTATTTCCTCATTTCAGGCACCAAGATATGATCATCCACACATGAAGATCTTGGAGTCCAAACAGCTGTGGTGTTGGAGTCCAGCACATTGAAGAACAGGTATTTAGCAAAATTCTCTCCAGCCCCAGCTTCTGCATAAAGACTCTACAGGTACTTGATTCAAATATGGTCTGCAAAAACCTTCATCCTTTATCTCTTCTTCATCTCTCCATCAGTCTGCCTTCTGCTGTGTTGGCATACTCCTAACCCTCCTTTTTGCAACATGACTTTGCTGTAGTTCTGGACCCTCCATGGGAACTCTTTAGAACTCCTGTGCATTTTTGCTCTTTTTGGTCATTTTTTCAAAAGTGAAAATCCCCTTTTATCTTTGCCTCTTCTGTGTCTCTTTCTGCCTAATTCTGCTATTCCATTGTTTCTTTAGGATGTTTTGGTAAAACTGATGTGAAATATGTGAAACCTAATAATTCTGAATTAGAAGTTTTTGGTTATGTTGTTGTTGTTGTTCTGTTGGTTTGGTTTTTTTTCTTTTGCTTGTTTTTTTTGGTTTTTTTTGTTGGTTTTTTTTTTCCCCCCTCAAAGGAAAGCTCTGAATTAGTGAAGTAAAAAACTTGTTCTAGCAGTGGAGGAGCTGCAGAATTTCAGAAGTTGGTGAAATTAATGACAGATCGTATGCCTTAGAACATTTCCTTTCCCAGACAGTGTAACGTTTTTGTGACAAGCATGAGAAAATCGTGAAAAAAAAGCACTGCTATGCTTGCTTTTCTGCTTTGGGTGCAGAAAAAGTGTCTATTTGCTACACTGTTATACAAGTTGTTTTAAATGTGAAGTCCAAACTGGTCATGCTGTACTTGATGACATTTTGCTTTGCATTCTGTTCAGGTTTGACGAAATTCCTGTTAATCTATAAAAACCACGGTTCTATCATTATGTCTGGGTAAAGTTGCACAGAAATAGATGGATTAAAGGCAGAATGAAAAAAAACAAAATACACAACAAACTCCTCCAGAATTCATGGGCTGGGAATATTTGTGCTTCAACAAATTCTCTAATTTAAAATTTTTAATGGCCTATACCAATACTCTCAGCACTACATTGCAGGTCAGGATGTGCTGAGCAGCAGCTGTGCGAAAATAAAGATCTCTGCCCTTATCAGGGACAGAGAAAATGGAAGAGGGAAGCGCTGAGGGAAAAGACAGTAATTTGCTAAAACCTGACTGCTGATTGCTGAGGTTTTATTTTTTTTCCCCATTTTTCTTTTGAGTGGAACAATCATGTGGTGGCAGATGACCAGGTATGCTAAACTAGAGCCAAGCTGGAGCTGGGCAAATGGTTCTTGCAAGTCTTTTGTAACAAAGAAACGAAGATCAAGTCCTTAATGAAATGACACCCAAATGTTTTTCCTCCCAAAATGTCCTGAAAATACTGACGGGCTTTTACTGGGAAATTCAGAATTTCTAAGCATCATTCTTTCCTCACTTAATAATTTTCATCTAATAATTTCCACCTCAATTCTCCCACCAAGTAGTTCCAAGCAGTGTCACCCTTTCTCCTGACAGTGGCCACCTCTGTGTCTCAGGTCTGGAAATGCCACTTCTTCCCCAGAGCAGTTCTCTGTGTTCTGCATATGCACCAGCAGAACCCACCTCCCTTGCACTTGTTTTATCATTTTTTCTGCAAGACACTCAGCTGCCGCCCGTTCCAAGGAGCAGCAGCAAGAGTGGGAGAGGGCTACTCTGAAATGGTCCTAATTACTCCAAAATGGCTGGGTCAGATGAGCCAGAGCTGGCAAAGTGCCCTGTCGAAGGAATTAACTTTCTCTAGTGACTGAACAGGCAGTGAATATGTCTGATCACCATTCACTGCTCTGAACCTCCTCATCAGAAACTCAGCACTATTCTAATTTTTAAACTTATTTTTAGCACAGAATTCCCCTTTTGTGATTGTGAGCTTTAATGAACTATCCAGTAGCACCCTGCACGTTGCTGTAGAGTTGACCAAGTTACCAGAGGTCATAGCACATTGATTTTTAATATGTTTGTGCTTCTTACTTAACTCTTTTCTGGGGAGGAGTTGCTTTTTCTTCCCCTTAAGGTGCTGGTGCTTAATAATAACTCTGGAGTTTGTATCAAGGGCATGATGGAATATTTCAGATCATCTCTTTAGTGACCCTCTGCTTCCTCCTCGTTACCCAGTGTATTATGAAGTCTATTTATTTTCAAAATAGGAAAAGGGATGTAGGAAAAGACAGATAATTAGATGTGAGCCAGAGGGCATAAATGATGACATTCTTCAAGGGAGATACACTGCTCCTTTTGCAGCTAAAATTGTTATATTTCCATAGAAACATAAAGTCTTTTAACACACCTGAAGCTCGTATTTTTCATAAGAAAAGAAGGTTACATAGAGCTAAGAAATCAAAACACATGTGATTACCATTTAGCAACAAACAAAGAGAGGCAGGAATGGAAGATAACAAGGAGGTCTCTCTAATACTGCTTAACTTCTGCCTGGCTGACTTTGAACTCTTTAGAAGGTAAACCATTAGTGCACCTCATCAGTGATATTTTGCCACCTTTTCTGAAGGAATGAGCCTTCTGCAGAGGAAAATCAGGTGTGGATCCCAAAAGACAGGAGGGCCATGGAGCACTGTACATGGAGTGCATGTTGCATTCAGTATGTTGAGAGAGGTGAGGTGTTGGTGGGGATTACCCCGCATCTGTTGTCCTCACAGAGTGATTTCTAAGAGGTTTAGCAGCAAAGACATTTCATAGGAAAAGACCTAGAGGGAGTTACTTACTAAAAGGAGAGATTTTAATTTGTTAGATGAAGGAGTTGTTAATTAACCAAACACAGAAATTGACACCTGGATTGAAAAAACTTGAATCCCTGAAGAAAGTGAAACCATTTCAGCCGACAGATTATTTCACGAACAGGAAGGAGTGACCAAGGTTTCTAAAGAAAGATCTAGTCTATCTCAGCCCTACAAGTCTTCAGAAGGCCAGGTTGGTTGTACAAACCAGAACGTGCCACAAGAAACAGACTTTTACCCATTAAAATTAGTAAACAGAGATTCTCTAGCAAAGAACGTGTTAGGAAAAGTGAGGAGTCAGTCTGCTGGTGGGGGAGCAATACCACTACTGACTGAATTTAGCCATAAGTGGTTTAAAAGTGCTTTTTTCTTCATTCTTCATTTAAGTTTTCTGTAGCTGCATCTATACTGAATGCAACGAAGGCTTTTACTTGCATTTTACTTTGACCTGGCTTGAGCTAAGAACAATTTCACAGTAAACTGGCTAACACAAGATTCTTCACACAGCAGCACAGTGAACCTGTAAACCAGGATGGTGGGACTCTACCTGCCTCCCTCCACATTCCACAGGGTATCCCAGGGCACCAAGATACGTCCCAACAGGAGTGATTTAGCAAGTACAGCAGTGCCATGAATGCTAAGAGAGTAAGCAACGTCTTCTAATGAGCGAGGGTATCCAGGAAAGATTTCTGGTACTTAGGAAATCACTCGGTAGCATTGATTTCTGTGAAGATTTTTCCACAGTGACATCAAAATTTTATATAACAAAACCCAGAGAAGGGTGATTTTATGTTGACTATTCTGGCTTTGGCTCTTTTTTCTTACAGGAACTCAAGTTCTGCATAGTGCAGTCCTGCCCCAGGGAGACGGAGCTGGTGTTGCACAAGGGAGTGACTGGTAGAATTGACACAATTCTCTGGTAAGGTCAGGGAGCTGATGTCCTTCCAGGTCCTGGGTTTCCTTTGGATCTTCATTTTTTTTCTGTGTTGAAATATTTAGAGATTGGATAAATGGTGCTTAGGCTTATAACTTTTCTAGTAATAAACAGATTTTACAGTCTGTGACCTACAGTCAGTTGATGGCTGCTGTTACAGCAGGATATAAAAATTACATCCACAGTAGCTCAACAGGTATCTGCCTTGCAAACATTCTGGGTAGAGGGGAGAGCCTCAAGCATTGACATACGTGCTCTCACACAGTTGTGAGGGCAAATTTAAGGGCAGCTGCCATGTTAGTGGAGAGAAATCTGTTGGAAAATGCAAGTGTAAATAGAACTTTGAAAACTAATTATGATTCAGCAAATATTCATATAGGTTACAGTAGCATAAAAGTCTTTAGATTTAATCAGCAGACCTTAGTTCAAAGCCTACTCCTTCTAAAACCTGAAAGATATTAATAGTAGAGTAAGGACAGTCCTTTTTTTGAATACAGAACTTCTCTCAAAAGGACATCAGGATGTTTGGGAGAGAGGCATATAAATTACTTTGGACACAAATCAATTAAGTATCAATGAAGTAGTAGCAATGTAGTAAAGCAGTAATGAAGTCCTTAAAGAAACTGCATTTTTTAACATGTTTGATGTGACTGCAAGATTCTTTCACTCCCACCTTACAGGACAGCATTACAAGAAAGGACTGAGGGATCGAGGAGCCTTGTTTGGCTGGCTGTAGTGTATGAGACAGTGAGCTGAACCTTCTGACACGTGTTCCATGCCCACTTCTTCCCCCTACCCCCCACCTCCTTTGAGATGGAGCTACTGCATATAAGCAGGATGAGGACAGACCCACATCCAGATGTCTCAGTACAGAGGTTGTCCAGAGAGATGACTCCTTTTCCCCAAAGCATTGCCCACGGCTGGATGGCAGTAGCTGGGCTCTGGGCTCATTGATAGTTTATACTCATTGTATGCAAAGTGGACCAGTAATAAAAGAGAAACTGAGAGCATCTCACCTCTGGATTGTCACTAAACCATTGGTTTGACAATGCACAGCAGCCTCAGAATAGCCAGCTTGGAACTCCTCTGAACGAGGAGACTTGAAATTGAATCCTTACTGTCCTTTTTTCATCACAGACACACTGTGTGTGTCAGGTCAGTAATCCACAGCAGAAATCTTCTAAACAGGATAAATAAATCATTTCTTGTTCAGGTTGTGTAAAATTTTGGTTTTGGTTCCCCCAGGGAAAAAAAAAAATCCATGTCATGTTGGACATGACTATAACGAAAATGTCATTAAAGCTGGGTTACATGTGCTTCCCCTACATGTATTTTTTAGGTTTACTTAGAGATGCTACAGCTGGTTTGATTTTCTCAAGATTTACACCAAAAGAGTTCTCAGCTCTCATATTATTGGTGTCTGTTCAGAGTCCTCAGTTTACCTTAACCAGAGAATGTGGATTTCATGAGTCAAAATGAAGGCTTAGACCCCCTGTCTCAGGAATTCAGTTTGTCCTGTATTTCAGCCACATATTCCTGCTGCATCACCGAGATTTTAACACACAGGTATAAACATCACAGAGTAATGCAACAGAACAAAATTATTTTACAATAATATAATCTCTTTAAATCACTATTATCTTCAGTGGGAGGAATCTGTGACATGGTACCATCTAATGATACTTAGAGGAGAACACTTCAAAGGAGTCTTCAGTGCATTAATATTTTTTCAGTGATAATGTGCAGTAAAAAAAAAAAAAAAAAGAAAAAATATTTCATCCTTTTAGGAAAGAAACCAACAAACCTGCCCCCAGAACTTCACTGGGGCCAGTATTTTCCCTTCCTGATACCTTTACTGTTACCAAGAGATGTAAACTTCTTGGTGAAAGAGAACTGTTTCACTCTCAGTTATGATCACTTTCTCTCCTAGATCTGATTTGCATCATAGGTATAAAAATGTTTTAAATTCAAATGTCTGCAATTCACGATTTAAAAAGTAGACTTTGAGTCTCAGGATTTTGTATTTTCAGGCTTTTGAAAACCTGAGAAATACAACTTTCTAATCCTTTAACACTGTGAAAACACTGGACTTTATCATAAAGACTGACTTATTTTACATTCAAACAGCCAGCATACTAATGAGAGAAAAATTTAGCCTGAAGTTGTCCTGATTTTGTATATAGAATAAACATGAGGGCTGTTGGTTATAAACCTACCTAATCTTCTCAATGGTCATGTTTTCGTTTTAAAAAAGACCTATATATTTCAAAGGTATTCGACTGCTATGTCTTAGGTTTATATTATACATGCGGGGGAAGCTATTAAATAATCTCCTGAATTCAGAACAAACATAATATCAAACTTCACCAAAATCTATTGACCAAAGAAAGGGCTGGCAGTTTTTAAGCATCTGGTCCTCAACCTGAAGGCAGTGGCTGCTTTCTTTTTCTTGTTTGGTTGGTTTTTTTTTTTTCTCTTTGTTTGATGTAAGAAAACAAAGGAATATCTCAATGCACTCTAGCAGTAACAAAGGAGGACAGGGGATGTGATTCAGTCGTGTGGCTCAGGGTGACTGCTGTGCAAAGAAACAGGCTCTGGTGTGAAAGACACATTCCCTGTGACTTCCATGGATCCTCACTGGGCCTAAACCAAAATTTTAACCATCCTTCCTCCTGGTCATTCCTGGTATCTTCATTTTGAAAGGAAAGTTGCTGTGAATTGCCAGTTGAAACGCCAACAGCAACATGCAATTAGCCACGGATTTCCTTCAGCTGCAGAAAAAAAAAGACACTGTGTTTCATTTCCAGTTCTGAGCCTTTAGCTGGAAGATTTTCTCTGAGCCTTTGAGGTGTACCATTAAGTCTGTTAGCTACACCTTAAGTGAACTTACCTAATAGGCTTTCTAATGTATTTCTCAGTGTAGTTTCTATGCCTACAACAAGGATATTAAATTAGCTAAATTTGCAAATGAGCACAACTGATTTCAAGATGTAATTAGTTATACCACGAGTGATCCTTGTTGAGGTATCTGCAATGCTGCTGCAGCAGAGAAAGGGGAGGAGGGCAACATGATGTCCAGGAAGGGGTGGTCTGTGTGGAAGGCTTGTAAAGGCAGTTCACAGAGATACCGTAGAAGTGATGTCTTTGAGAGGTGACACATTCTTGCTGCGATCCACTCAAGTTATAACCTTTGAAATGTGCAGTTTTGTTTATTTTTGAAGCGTTCTGCATAGCCCTCTTGGTAGCTGCACGAGAGCCAGCGCGTGTACGTTCCTTCAGCACCACCACTGCCCGTGGTCCACACAGTGACCACCACTGCCTGGGCACACTCCTCGTGTCTGAACTCTGAACTCCCTGCCAGCACCTGTGGGTGCGGAGCTTGATGTAGCACAAGCTTTTCAGAGCAGAAATGAAGAGGCACGATCTTCAGGCTGGCATAGAGAGCAGGACGTGCGTGGCTTCTGGAGGAAAAAACACCTTTGTTTGGTGGTTTTATTTGTCAAAGACGATTGTTTGAGGCAAAGGTGAGGCCACTCCTTCTGCAGTGGCCTTTGTAGGGACCTATAAGCAGTTACAGCAATCCTGAGGTCACTGATCTGCTCCATAACTACCAGTGAAGCACAAGGAAGGAATAATTAAGACAGGGAGTGGAGAAGGATGATTTATAGATGCGGTTAATTTATTACTCTTCCATCACCTGCTCTTTATTTAATTGCTACCTGAGCAGGCTGGATACTGAGTTTACAGGGTCAGCAAGTCCACCTAGTCAGCCTTGGATGGGTACAAGAAAGGAAAAGGGGTAACCTAAATCCAGAATGCATTAGTACATATTAATCCTCACTTTCACTTACAAGGCCCTTTGTTACTCATTTTCAATTAAGTGCCAAGATGGAAATTGAAACTCCAAGTGGGGATTTTGAACAGGAGTGAGGTAGAGGAGTTAGTGTTGTCCTGCTCATGTTCCTGGCAGAGAAGCACAAAACAGTGGAGGAAGAGTGCACACACAGGACACCTGCCTGGTGCTGGGACTACCGAGTTCTGTTCCTTGTTGACTTGGGAACTCATTTCTACAGCTTCCATTTTCCTTCCTTTCACTGGCCATGACCCCACACTGAGCTAGATCAGAGAAATCATCAGGCATACAAATGAACTTTCTTTAAAAAAAAAGTAAAAAATAAATTATTAACCCCGCTCTAGCAGATCAGCTGTGCAAATGTTGGTACAGCGAAAAGACGAACAAGAGATGTGGAAAAACTCTTTTCAGAAACAGTTTGCATCTATGCTGGCTTGAATTGAATGACCTTGGCCTAATGTAGTCTATTGCACATCATGTTCAAGCTTGAGAAGATATTTCTGTGCTCTGGTTTTAGAACCGTGGGTAGGATTTAGCCGTGGGCTTCAGTGAGTGGTCATGCTGAGGACTCAGGTTTAACACCAGCAACAGGGTGGCCTCAGGGAGAGAAGCCCAAAGCCTCTCACTTATGCAATGCAACAATACATTTTCAGCAAATGTTTCTCTTTAGGTTTTGCTAGCAGCTGAGCAAGTGCTTAGGCATTTTACTAAGGAAAACTTAGTTTTGAAAGCTGTTATTGCACACTAAAACACCTGCAGTTATATGCTAATAGGACAGTGTAATTGTTGCTTGTTTGAAATTTATCGTAGAGTCAAAAACCCCTTCAGGCTGAATGGCACCTCTGGAGCTCCCCTAATCTGGTCAAAGAAGGGCCAACCCCAAAGATAGATAAGTCACACTGGTCCCTTTTCAGTTACTTGTTATTTATTTGTTATAATTACAGTATCTTCTTACAAATATACCATTACTTTAAACAATCACAGAATATTCTGAGTTGGAAGGGACCCACAAGGTCCAAGTGAACAGCCCACAGAGGTGAAGTTAAAGCTCAGCTTTCAGCCCCCATGCTGCTCCAGTAACCACACACACTTCTGTTCCAAGGACCGTACGCAGCAGGACAAGTGTCCACTCTGGAAGTGTCCAGTGAGCCGAGTGACAAACACATTGCAAAAAATAATGACCAGAGAGGGATCCCCTGATAACTGAGTTCTGCTGTAGAGATGAACCGCTTACATGAAATGCTGAGAGAGAGAGAGTTTGGGGGGGTTCTCTTTGGATTGTATCTTCAGCAGTTCTGCTTTTCTTTCTGCTGCCCTACTGCAGCCTGAAACCTGCAGGGCACTGCAATTCACCAGCCTGTTATGAAAGCTGACTTGAGGTTAAAACTGACTGGGAGCCTTCAGAAACACTTTTGATGAAAAATGGCTTTTTTTTTTTTCTGCCCACACAAGTAACTCCTTTTACAGGAAGACCGTGGTTTCAATGAGATTTTATTTGGAAGGGGCTTTTTCTCAGCCACAGGTTTACCCTAATTCGAGATTGCTGGCAACCCCACCACGCCTCCTCCCTGCCACAAACCAGCACGACGGCAGACCCCCATCTCCACATTCTGATGAGCTGATTTTGGGAGCGGAAGGACTGGAAACTGTATCTTTCCTGTCCCGGTGGGACATCATGTTTGATAGAATTAAAACCTCAAATCTGGTCTGTTTTGAATGAGCTTTGACTTTCTTATTTTAATTCCAGAAATAGATGACATCGCTTTTTAAATGAAAAACTTTAAAGATCACATATTTATTCTCATGAAGGGTGGCATCTTCTGTTACTTCTCAGTTCCATGGGAAAACGTTGAATTTCCCCTGAGTTTGCAAGTACCAGCATAAATTTTGCAGTACTTAAAAGACTTTTTTCCTTCAGTCTCTGCTAACATCTGTCTTTCCTGTTCACATTTGTACTTCAGGGGATTTCAACAGTTTCTTATTTTGAAATCCTATTTCACACTGACTGTGTTTTGTCTGTTCATTTTACGTTTATCACCTCTTTCACAATGCAGGGAATTTTCAGAAATGTCTCAGTCGGTGTATTAGCCCATCCCTTCAAAATACTATCTAGCAACAAATCAATTCTTGTGTTAAAGATTTCTCTATCTGCTTTCATAGGAACTGCAGAAGTATATAGGATTGATTTGTAGGGTAGAATTTATTCTCCTGAATCCCCTTACAAAGACATCAGTAAGTTTTTTATTGACAATCTTACATCAGAGTATATCAGAAAGCCCTCGAGGGATAACATGTTGAAAACGTTAAGTAAAAGGTATTTTACTCACAGTCTCTCTCCAACAGGGATTTCTTAATTACCTTATTTCCTACAGAACAGCAGGTCTTGGCACTGGTGTTATGAGAACCCTGCAGCACTGGGTGTACCCCTGTGAATTTGTGTCAGGATCAGAGGGATTAAGGAAGCTGGTCCCTGTCACTATCTTTAATGTCAGGGAGCTAGTTTGTCATATTTCTGTGGGCTTTTCCTGGCTCTGCAGGACAGCTCAATGAATAACAAAGTGTATGTGAAAGTTTCTGAGTTTAGAAGTATTTCCAGTCTTTTCGTTTTCCTTAAATGCCTTTGCTGCCTCAGGGCACTAAGAAACCACTTACATTTCAGTGTCTGGCAGAAATGATCATGACACATGGGAAGAGGAAGGCTATGGACTGGTGCAAAAATAACATTAGAATTGTGGTTGGTGTGCTTACAGCTGTGTGCAGCATGCAGTGATACCCCGTGGAATGACAAAAAGCTGCTCACTGGTGAAAACCTGTGGTGGGTTGACCCTGGCTGGAGGGGAGGTCCCCACCTCAGCTGGACTGGGGAGAGGAAATATCACAAGAGGCTCGTGGGTCACGATAAGGGCAAGGAGAGCTCACTCACCAATTACCTCATGGCCAAAACTGACACAGCTTGGGGGATTTGCTTATTTATCACCAGTTAAATCAGAGTAGGGTAATGAAGTAGAACCAAATCTTAAAACATCTTCCCACCACTTCCTGCCTCCTTCCCAGGCTTAATTTTATTCCCAATTTCTCTACTTCATCACCTTCAGCAACCACAGGGGAATGGGGAAAGGGGGTTATGGTTAGTTCATCATTATGTTGTTTCTGCAGTTGATGCTGTGCAGTTTTTTCTCCTTTCCTAGGTGCTTCCTTCGTGTTAAGGGTGGGTCATCGTATCAACACAGCCCCCAGCTATCAAGGGTGCCAACAGGTGAACTGACCTTGTACTTCTACTTTTATGTAAGTTTTATGCATGTTTGGTTTGGTTTTAGATAGAACATGGAGAGTTACTCCTGTAGGAGCCCTTCATGAAAGACACATCTTTGACATTTATTATTTATTATGATAGCAATGGGTTGTCAGAGATCTGTCAGGCGTGTGACAGTATTTCCACTAGTTTCCACTAGGCCACTGACTGTAGGAGGTCATTGTCTCTCTCTGGGAAAAGTGTCCCACTGCTGAAAGCCAGTTAAATTCAAAACCCTAACTCAACATTACATTCTTGATTCTAGTTGAGCGGAGCTGAATGTGAGTTTGAGTGCCATCACTATGGTTTGCTTACCGCCTCACTTAAGAGGAACATACTTAAGTCCTGTGTTTCACTGGGGCTTACAGAAGTAACGTGCAAATATGTTTCTGAGGTTTAGAGATACAGCAGCAGGATTGAAGTCAACTTGGTATTTTCTCAGGGCTTGCTCACCGAGGGTTTGGGTCTGTCCTAGGTAATCTGATTACTTCAGGAAGTTAAAACAGAAGCTTTCAGGGCAGAGTGACATATATTTGATTTAAGACTTCCAGGCACAAAATACTTAGGGTTAATTCCCAAGAGAAAATTGTTGCCCAAAAAAGCCCTTTGGACAGGCTCTGATTTGGCAGTTGGGCAGTTGATTTAATGCTGATCCTGATCAGCAATCTTCCCCGATCCCAGCAAAACCTGTGCCTCAAACATATCCTCAAATTCTACATCATGTTACATGTTATTAGGGCTAATTAATGTACTAGAAATCATAAAATTATCAGCTTGGTCACAAAAGTACAAAACAACTTCTTTTGATGAGTACTGCTTAGGAAAAGGAAGAAAAAGTTAGTGTAGAATTAGCTAATTCTGGTAATTACTTACTCTAGCACGACTTCAATATCTAGATATATGCTATGTAACTCCCATTTTAGGACTAGCAAGCTCTGCAAACCATCAAGGGACAGAACTTTCCCCGTCCCTGACACTCTCGTCTCCAAAGCACACCTCCACAGCAAAACCAGTAAAATACCATTGTTTCATGTCTCAAAAGCACACCTCCACAGCAAAACCAGTAAAATACCATTGTTTCATGTTGCAGGCCCGTGGTTTACCCCGAAACTTTTAAATTATTGCTGTTTTGAAGAGTGGGCTTGCCGTTAGTTCCAGTCGTCTGCAAAAGCTGTCGGTATGCTCCGGTGCACTGCCAAACCAAGGCAGACTGATCTCAACCTCTCACCATGCTATACCTATATCCCTCCCCCCGGTGCAATTTTACACTCGCTTTCCTCCCCCACCCCCCAAGCTGGTTATTTGGCATCAAAATGGATTGAGAAGGAGAGAAGGTGGGGCTTTTCCCCGTGCTGGGTGGTTGCCACTGGCAGCTCCCAGGTAAAGTCCCGGGGCCACCGCTCCTGTTTCCCTACCCTGCTGCTTGGGGCAGCCAGCTGAAGGTGAGGTGTGCGCCCGGGGTGGCCTCTGGGTGGGTGGCAGAGCTCAGGGAGCCGGGAGGGTGTCCTTCTCCAGGGGCCTGGCCATCTCTCCCTGCCCTAGCCACTGACCATGGCTCTCCCTCCCCGCAGCGTGCGCCCCTCGCCAGGGCGAGCAGCTCCTGTTCCTCACCTGCGCCCAGCCCGCCACCGCCGCCAGCATGGCCTCGGGGGCGGAGTGGAGCTGCCCCATCTGCCGCGAGCCCTCGGGCCACATCGCCTACGTGGGCTCCTGCCAGCACCAGTTCTGCCGGGTCTGCATCGTGCGCTGGGTGCGCAAGAACCCGTCGTGCCCGCTGTGCCGGCAGGCCGTGCACACCATCATCTACCCGGCGCCCCGCGACCAGGGCTTCGTGGAGGTGGCCGTGCCGCAGCCCTC
>VZRJ01009198.1:7886-20061 GCA_013397565.1 Ptilonorhynchus violaceus | reverse complement strand
AGCAGCGGCCGCCGGCCCAGGGCGGCCTGGCAGTCCCCGAGGCGCCAGGGCTGCGGCTGTCGGGGCTCCTCGGCCCACAAGAAGCCGTGCCGCCGGCAGATCTAGAGCGCTGTGGAAGCACCAGGAGAAAGGGGGCAGCAGCTGGGAAGGACTTAAAAGTGAAATAAATTTTGTAAAAAAAAAAAGCAAACCAAAACCCCGCAAAAACCAAAGCAAAGAAGCCAAAAGCTTAGAAAACCGTGTGTAAAGCCTTAGCCTCTCATGAGAAGCCCTGCAGCTGGCATTGCCACCGCTGTCACCCGCACGCTTCCTCCTCTTGCTCCCGGTGCTGTGTGCACCTTCCCCCTCGTGTGTGTGCTGCGGCTTCCACATGGTGTGCCATAGCTTGAAGCCCCAGTGCATCTGTCAGAGAGTGTATTTCTCACAGTTTCTTCGGGAGGTTTTACTATTTCAGCTACTGCTATCTCAAGTCTTGCTTCCAGTGTGTCTCTCGTTTTGTTAGCAAATCGGTGAATTCCGGGCAAACAATTTTACATTGTACTGCTGATTGAAATTAAGTGTAGCTGTGTTTGATTATCATCTGTGATAATGATCAAGAAATTTACATATATTCTTAAATGTAGATTTTACTCCTTTTAAATTTTTGTCCTTGAGCTCTTTGTGTAGTTATCGTGTGAGTGTGCAGACTTAATTTTTTCTGTCAAAAAATTAACATACTGCTAATACTCCAGCAAGAGATCTTTTGTATTTTTAGCACTTAAATTAGAAGTCTCTGTGACAAATACTTGAGATTCAATAAAACAGCAATAATACTGAAAAAAAAATGGTTGTGAACCTTGGTTTGCTTGTACGTGAACAGATCAGAGAAGAACTGCTCCTCTCTGCCTTCTTTACCTGAAGCACTGCTCCTCTGTCCTGCTCCCAAGCTTTCATCACCTGCAGCTTGCATGTGCCAGCCTCAGTCTGCTCAGATCATAGGCAAAATTCCCAGTACCTCAGCAGTGGAGGACTGCACCCATCCCAAAGTCAGTGAAGTCATTCTCTTGGACAAAACTAAGCAGTCACAGAAGTGTTCACAGGTCCACAGCAGTACATTAAAAAATGCTCATGTAGAATTTCAGCAGTAATTTTTTGTTTAATTTCTGTTCTTTTCCCACATGTTCACATGTGGACTTTCATAGTCTTTTTTTTTTTTTTTTTTGTGCGTTAAAGCTTCAGTGTCATTCACAGTTGTGTTGCTTGCCCTACTGAGAGTTACTTAAACAGTTTTCTTAATTGGGTCTTTCTTTAATAAATACATTTTGCATTAGCACACTTAAATGATAGCAATAACAGAGCACTTATAATAAAACTGCATTTCTGTATAAATTCCCAATTCCCTTTCTCGATACTTTGAACATCTGTTTGGGGTTTTATTGCTTTGGTTTCCATTCTCTGTCCTCCAGTTAAGGAATAAGGCATCTAGCAGATTTCCTTGTCTCTGAAAAGTGAAAGACTGTGTGGTCTGATTGACTGAATAAGAGTAGAAGCCACTGTCTGCTGCTTCCTTCCTGCTTTTCAGTGGAATCACTGGACAAAATTCACCAAGCTTTGAGACTTGTACTCACCATCCAGCTATTCCTGTTATGATGATGATACTTGGGGTGCTGGGCACATTTAAAAATTACGCTTTTCTATTCAACTTGTATTTCACTGCATTTAACACCATTGCTTTACCGTTGGTGGTGGTGGGATGAGTAGATTATGCTTGCAGCACATTGTAAAGCTGATAAAACTTTCCATTGCTTCTATGTCTGTCCTGTATACAGGTATCCCATCATTTCTCTTTCCTGTCTTCTTAAATAATGCTTTTTTTCCCTTCTTTTCAGGTGTACTGCCTCTTCTTATTTTAGAGGGATTCTGTTAAATTTTCAGAGCGCTTTCTTCCTCTTCAGTTACCTGATCCCCATGCCACTTTTAGCTTGGATGTGTCCTCTGTTTTTTCCTCAGCAGAGCAGCCCTGGGATGAGCTGAATTATGTTGGTCTGATGCCCATGTCAGTCTCTGCAAGCTCCACTTAAAACCACGTCAGCTCCTTGTGAGCACGGAAAACGCGTGTAGCCAGTCAGTAGTTGTAACACAGGTCTTGCCCCTCTTTTCTGTGTGAACCAACGCCACTTATGTCGGGTTCACTTCGTACTGTTAGTATTCTCAGTAATTTTAAGGGTCTTTAAATTATAAATTTATTATATAATGAGCCTTGCTGAGATTGCAGAACAGTACAGAATCATGCTTAAAACTATTAGACCTAAGTTCCCCACACCTTGCTCTTTCTGCTGTCTCCCTGCCGTATTCACATTGAATAGTTACAGAATTCACAATTACATTTATGCTTCCTCTTCTGAGTGCTGGGAGGTGTGTGGAGGTCTTGATAACAAATGTGAGGCTGTTTCAAAGAGTTTAATCTGAATAAAGTAAGCTTCAGAAGCAGAACACTTCCAAAGAGAACATATATATATATACCTGGTACAATGAGTGAGATGTCAGAAATGGATATAGCAAACTATAACATACTGAGGTTCATGAGATGAAACGAGTGATGAAATTAGTAAATTTCATCCATTAGCCTATTTAGGAAGGACACATCTGAGTAGAAGATAACCTGCCCAGCCACAGTAATGTAAAAATGTAAATGCCAGTGCCAGGGACGTGTGTCACCTTATGCCAAATTAGACACATGAGCAGTAAGTAGGGCAGGGGCAGATTAACAAAACAGGCAGAGAAAGCAGGTCTAGCTTTCCTTTTTTGACATGGTAAAAAAAAAAAATTCAAATTGGAAGGCACATATTGTTTGTGATAGCAGGTGAAAATTATAATACAAGCACACATACACTGCAAAAGAGAAATATAGCCACAAATAATTAAGTCACCTAATTACCGTTTTACAATTTTATTTTGATGACACTTCTTTGAAGAACCTTGACTTTGCAAGAAAGCAAAAATGGAGTAGAGTTGAAGGGAAGAGCTGGTTCTGATGTTCTGACAGGGGGGCTTTCCAAAGCCTGTGATGACTCCTCAAGCACCTTTCTGATGACGGCAGTGGTGGATGATACCTGCCTGTGAGTTATCTGTGGTGAACAGAAGTTTGAATGGGAGTTGTTTGGAAATGTTCTAATTAAGAACAGTAATGTGCTGTGGAGGAGAAAATTTTGCAAGAAAATTGCGCATTAAAGGGAGAACTGGAACAAACATAAAGCAATGGGAAATACGTGGAACAGGCCATATGCAGTTACATTCTGCCCTCAGGTCTGTGTTTTTATAAAAACTGCAATGCTTTTTTTCTTATTTGTAAAGAATCTGTGGAGAAAACAAAAGGATTGGCTTGGCTGTAGGTCGGGAAAACTTCCTGTGAAGGTAATTCTTAGTGTTTTACCTATGACTGGTTAAGTGAGTAAAGGGGACTCCTGTGGCAAGACTAAAACAATGGGCAAAGGGCCCTTTGTCCTCACCTTAGACCTGGTCAAACAAATTGCTTCAGCCTTCACCACTTCCTCTGCCTCATTTTTGTGCTGTACAAAGGGTGTAGCTGCTGATAGCCAGCCCGAGGACAGGTTTTCCCTTTATGTGCTTCTCCCAGAATGGCCTGAGGAAGGAGCTTTCATCAAGCCAAGTTTGTTAAACTTTAGCGAGCATGGAGAGGTCTTTGAAATGGAAGAAGTTCTAATAACCTGTCAAATGCGTGTTGTTATTTCCACACTGCTGGTTGCTGAGACTTCATAATAAACAAGGAATAGCTGTGGTCCTTCTTTGGAAAGGAAAAGGGTGCAGGAAAAACAGAGTTGCATAGTGACGTGCCATTGTCAGTCATTTAAGAGGAGGGCTACCACATCAGGTTTCTAAGAGAGGATCATAAATCCTTTCATTTTCACCCCTCAATGGCCTGTGCATATCCCTGCAAATGAGAAGGGGGAGCAAAGGGCAGAGCTTCTTGTCTAGCAGGTCTGTTTTTTACTAGCAGGTTATGTGAAGTTCCCTTGGGCAGAGCTTGTGGAAATCACTCCATGACTGAAAGTTGATGGCAGCGCTTTGATGCTGTGCTGGGCTCTGCCATGTAAGTGAAGGGGTCAAGGTTGCCTGTCCACAGTTGCCATGTGGTGGTTCCTCAGGAGTGATGGTGCTGATGCAGCCTGTTCCCAAAAACGCAGGGGTGTGCTGTGGGGTGGTGCTGTGCATCTGTAGGGTCCGTGTACAGATACTGTGTGATGATTCCGTGGTCAGAAGGGCAGAAGATTGCATATGCTTTGCTTAGAAGCTTCCTGACACCCAGCTCAGCATCTGCACTGAACTCCTGACTTGATGAACTGGGTCTAATGGCCTGTGATTTAATTTTACTGCAGATTAAATATTGACAACCCAGAAGTGTTGCTCTCTGTTGACACCTTGATAAATGTTTATGGCTTGATGTGTGGAATGTGAGATCAGCTGTCTTCCTTAGCATCACTTTGGAAGGAGAAAATAAAGTCTTCCAAAGAAGATTATGGTGAGCAGCATATCACTGTGAATGTTGCCACATTGTGCTAATTAGATGCTGAAATTGGGATGGTTTTTGTGATACATATCATGTCATTAATTTGTATGCCTTTGAAAGCATTTATGGAACAGATACGCTGCTGAGGTTAAACCATTAACACAAAATACAGAACAAAATATCTTGCTCTATTTTCATTTCACAGTATGGAAAGCTAATCAAGAACCTTTGCATAGCACTAGAGAAAAAAAAATCTCAGATGCATTTTGCTGGATTAAATGGCAAATCCAACCCTTGGCATGAGGATGAGGACTCCTGGTATAAATCAGCATTCTGATAATTGCAGTGATGTGATGTAGATGGTTATGTCAATATCAAAGCAGCCAAAGGCTCAGGGATCAAATTTCTACAGGAGCAGTGATGACAAGGAAATGAAACAACCGTGCAGTAAAATGTCTTGCCTTGAGAGCTGTTCCCCAGCCTTCAGAAAGGGGAGGAAGATAATTTGACTCGGGTAATCAGGTTTTTGCATATTTCTGGGAGAGTTGGAAAATGTGTGTGATTTCTGCATTGAAGACAGACTGTAAAGAAGTCACAGAAGGAGGGGAGCATCCGTGCTCTGCTCAAAGGCAGCTACTTTGATCTGACACCAGCTGTTACCTTTAAGACCAGACCTTGTGCTTCAGTGACAGCTGCAATAAAGATGTCATTCTGGAAGGCATGAACGTCTTAAAATAAAATCTGCAGTTTAAAATTTGGTTTGAGTTACATATAGAACATTTCACAATATTTTACTCTGCGTATGTGCCTGTGTGTTTTCACCAGCTGTGTGTTAGGGCCTCTCTTTGCTTTTTCCTCATCCCTGAAATCGAGCACTTCTGTTCTCTGACTTGCAGCTTTGGCTTAGTTCATGGTGCTAAAAGTCTCTTGCAAAGATCCAGACCTTCAAGCATTAGGTTACATGCAGTTCTTCAGAGATGTCTGTGTTTGCTCCACAAAATAGTACCATTCCCACATGACATCTTCTGTGCCAGCAAATCTTACTTAGACGCAGTGTAAACATCTCCAGGGAAGTGTGGATCTTCCCACAATTGCCCTCAGATGCTCATCAGCATCCATGCTTGTTCTTAACAGTGCATGGATCATGCAATTGATTCACACCATATGTTCAATTATGTCGCTTTTGGGGGTTTATTTCTTTTTTTCCTAAGCTGTTTCACAGAGATAATAATTTTCTTAGGTTTTCGTTAGGCAGCAGTCGCTGTACACCCGAAAGGTAGCTTTGCAAAACCTTCTGTCTGTGACCTTTAGTGAAATACCTGGAGTTCACTGAGGTGTGATGGCAGTCCAGACTTTGACAGCTCACTTTGCATTTCTCAGAGCTGATTATTTTATTTTTTTTTTTTAAAATTTCTGCCACCCCGTCTAATTTGCCACATCCATGACTGCAAACAACTGAGACTTGTAATAAAACTTAAGCAAATTAATGGCAACGCTGCCAAATGCAAATTGTCTGTTTCATCACACCTCCAATTTACAGCAGACACTTCAATGGATGTGTTTGGATACTTCAGTGTGATCCACACCATTGGTTCTTTCGGGATGAACTGGGCAGCTGCATTATGCAGGCTGCTCAACATTCGGCCTCTGGGTGGCTCTTGCTGTGGCAGCTGGAGGCACAAGCTCCTGCATCAGGGCAGAGTGCATTAGAAATTGCACCAGAAACACCACACCTTCACAAGGAGGCTGCCTTTTTTTCCCCCCAGCAACAAGTATTTCGCCGTTGCAACAGCTGACATTTTTTCAGGTTTGATGAAACAATTATGCACTAATCCTAATCATCACAAGCCATCCTAGTTCCCTGAGGGACAGTTCTGCAGCCATGCATTTGCCCCTCAGGAAGGACAGACCTGAGCTTAACATTCCCTTGAGCTTTCTAGCTCAAGGGCTGTCCATTTTTAAGTCAGTAGGCTTTAGGGTGGGCATGTAAAAGCTTTTTCTCAAGCAGAGGACATGTAGGGTGAGTACTGGTAAAACTTTTGTGTCTGCTCTATTTGAGGTGGCCATTGTCATTGCTTATATTTCTGTTAGTGAGTAGCATCTGCCAGTGCTTCGTTCCTGTCTCCCTGAACTCTGTGGCGGTGCCAGAGTGGAAAAGAGCAGAGGGAAGAAGGTTTACATGCTGTATGGCTGGGTTTGGTCAAAAGGAACAGGAACTCTTTGCTCCAGACCCTGAAATCCCAGAGGAGAGTCCCCTTGCTTGCCACAGTGAGACAGCAAAGAGGAAAAACACAGTAGAGTCCTGAAGGGTTTTCTGCCTATGGTAGGCAGGCAGTTTCTTCAGGAAAGTGGTCTCAATCTCACCTAATTTTGCCCAAAACTGCAAGTTCGGAGAAAGGACCATTTCTACTTCTTCCAAGTAAGGCTGGTGTTCAGGGCTCTTCACCATTTGTACGCCAAATATTCCAGTGAGGCTCCACCTCAGGAAGCCAGAGTCACCTTTGCTGTGCCCAGCGCGGTGGGGAGTGCTGGGGCAGGAGCCAGGAGTGCTGCTCTTTTCCTGGAACTCCCCCGCTGCCCAGAGCTGCTCAACCTCGCTTCCACCTGCGCCTCGTTCTCCTCGTCCGAGAGCCGCAGGGAGTGATGCATCCTCGAGGACTTTGCCATTTGCAGGGAAAAGTGCAGGGAACGAGGTGGTTATTCCAGTGCCGGTGTCGTTAAATGCCAACCGCTCGAAATACGCTGCCGGGAACCCCACGGTGCCAAAAAGCTGTGTTTGTGAGCGTTACATTTTTAACGCTGTGTAAGCGGGGAGAGTGGGAAGGCCAAGGGATAACAGGAAACGAGGGATAATATCAGTTTGGGCTCAGAAGATCTAGGCAATGTTAGTGGCACTGAGTGAACATCATCATGGGAGGTGAGTACTGACCTGCTCCTGCTTGTCTGTCTGTGCATAATGAGCAGGGGGAGTGGAACATGGAGAGTGTAATTCACTTATGACATGTTGATGTGGAGAGAAAATAGAGCATTTAATCCATTGAGGTTTTTCCATTTGCTGCTTTGTGAAGGAGGACACAAAAGTTGCAAAGCTAAGACAGTTTCAAGAGGTAAAAGCTTGCAGGGAAAAAAATTATCTTTTAAGATTCATCGCTGATAGCTAGGAAAAAGGCATGCAAGGTTGCATGTCCAGTTAGCCTCCTCTTGTTTGCCAGAAAAAAAGGAGTATAATCTTTTTTATTTATTTGTCTTTAAAGTAATTTGGTCTAATATAAAATAAAACTTTTGCTCCTCAATGGCATTTTTCAACAACAAGAAAACAGACACAGCCAAAATGTTTGGACCAGCTCCACATGAATCTATCTTTTTACTATTATTGGGCTTTTGCACTTAGAGTGTAATTTCTGATCTCTTATTTCAGAGTTATCAGCTGAAAATAGCTTTTGCTGAACTGATTTCCTGACATGAGATGTTATGAAGGAATTACTTCTAACTGATGCTCTAAGCAACAAAATACGCTGTTTACTGAAATGTCATCATCTGCTTTATGTTTTGAGAACAGTAACCTTTTATTGAACTGCCAGTTTCACTGTATTTCTAGTTCCTGCTCATTTCAAAACATTTGGAGAAAAAAAGAAGAAAGGCGTATATGCACTAAGGAACAGATCTGATGAGATTGCACAGGGGATTTCTGCTTAAAACTGCTGTTTTTATAGCATGACAAGTGTCTTGGGCATATGATGACAGGCACAAATGAATGTGTTACTTGTGATTTCTGAGCTGAACAAAGTGAGTAACCTAGTCGAGGTCAGTGACAATGATTGATGGACCTGCTCAAGACTGTCACAGATTCATAGCAATTCTGTCATCCTTGTCTCTTAAGAGGGCCTTCAGTCAATAAATGGACAGTGCTACAATGCACTAGAATGGGGAGCAGGAGCAGTTAACAGAAATTCAAGCTCTTTCTGTTGGGCCAGAAAATTAACTCTGCAGATAAATTTGGTTTTGTTCCCTTTCCCCTGTTCTTTTTTGTTCCCTCCTGCAAACAGGCTGGTAGCATGCTCTCTCCTTCCATGATCTCTGTATCCTTTTTTTGGGGTGCATGACAGAGGGTGCACAGTGAGAGCAGTGCTGTGGTTTCTGAAGCAGAGCTCTCAGGGTGACTCACCCTGGACAAATGTTTCAGTCATAATCAGCAAACGGTGCTGTCTCACCCAGAGCCCGTAGCAGGAGGAAAATGGTTGTGAAACAAACTGGGAATGTATCTACCAAAACCAGCTACACAGCTTAGGTCTCAGGGTGTTTAAATTCATTTGCTTTCAGATACGTTTGTAATTTAGCTCTGGACTGAACAGAGTCATGGCTGTGGGATAGGATGGTTGGGCTTTTCCTGCATCGAGGTGCATTCTGTTCCACGTAAGAGTGTCTGACCCAGGGGAGACCTGAACTTTTATCAGCTCGTGGGGGGCTGAGGAGAGACCTCCTCACAGCCTACAACTTGCTCTTGAGGGGCAGTGGAGGGGCAGCACTGATCTCCTCAGAGGTGACCAGTGACAGGACGCAAGGGAGGGGCTGGAGCTGTGTCAGGGGAGGCTTAGGTTGGATATCAGGAAAAAGTTCTTCTCCCAGAGGGTGTTGGGGCACTGAACAGGCTCCCCAGGGAATGGTCATGGCCCCAAGGCTGCCAGAGCTCCAGGAGCATTTGGACAACACTCTCAGGCACAGGGTGGGATTGTTGGAGTGTCTGTGTGGGGATAGGAGTTGGACTGGATGATCCCTGTGGATCCCTTCCAATTCAGGATATTATTCAGTGCTTCTTCCAGACGTCTGTCTCCAAGCAAAAGAAATCCAGGCACAAAGCCCAGACTGGCATGTTGGTGGGCATACACTATTAGATTTAGAAACAGTCTATAGATTTAGGCTTACAGACTTACCAGACCTGCATCTTCTTTGGAGTTTGTATTTTCTTTCCTGTCAGGCTAGTTTTGAGGTAAAGCTCTAAATCTACAGATTTGTTTTTCGTCAGTAGAGGAATGCCATGTTGACAAAGTGCTGGCCTCTCACAAGAGGGATCTGTTTCATGTAGGTCTCTAAGCTGCCCTGGAGTTTACAGAATGAGAAAGCAATGCTGTTGCTCTGCCAGGCTCTCCCAGGAGGTGAAGTTCTGTCCCCTTTGCCAGAAATACGATGCAGGCATTTGAAATGTGTCTGGCTTAGTCATGTGGCCCTCACTTTATCCATCCCGTCCCAGATGTATTTCCATCTGTGTGGAAAGAGAGGAGGAACAGGACCCAAAGGGCAGGTCCTGATGGGGAGCACAATCCAGTGAAAGAACTCTCCTGAGGAGCAGCGTGGATGATCTCCAGAGATCTCTTTCAGTACTTTCGATCATTGCTCTGCTTCTCTGGACTTTTGGGTCTCCAGGGTGTGAAAGAGATGAAACAACACTGGGGCCAGTGCTACAAACTGGAAGGGCTGTTTGTTTGTTGGTTATTTTTTGGCCTGCAGTGAAATGATGAGGTAGGGCAGAAGTTTTACATCGTTTTTTGTTGATAAGCAGAATTATCAAGTTTCTGCACAAAAAACCCAACCCCAGACAGCTTCCCTACGGAAGGCTGTGTAACTAGTTATGTTCCTGATTCTGGAGAAAAAATAGCACCCTCAGAGACTGCAATTGTGAAAGAGAAGGCTGGAGGATATTTTAAGACATCATCCAGTGAGATTCCTCACTTTCCTCCAGAAAGAGCAATCCCACAGACTTTCCGGGTAACTACATCTTACACTTCTCCTAAATTTCTCTCCTAGATCTTCCTCACTCCAGTTTTAATTCCTAATTTCTTTTCCAATGCTCTTCAAGGAAGTTTATTACTTTCTCATGAGAAACTACCTCCTGTGGATTGGAAGACTTGTATTCCCTCTCTGCACAAAACTGCTGCTGCTTCTTCATCCCTCCATCAGAAGCTACGTTTTGCCAGAGCAGTCTGTGTTCTGTTTTTCCATCAGCTGGTTCGCCATCACCAATCAAAATTGTGCCAAACTGAAACTTAACAGTACTGGGTGGAAGTGGAGTTTCAGGTGTCTCACAAGGTCTCATTCCACCCTGCCCAATTAGGAAATATATCAGTGACCTCAGGATCCTGCCTTGCTGACTGTTGTTACATTTTATTCTTCTATTTACCATTATAGGGAAAAAACCCCTCGTTTGACATGTAGAGTGATTAAAATAGTAAAGGACTGTCATAGCCAGATAAGGAAAAGTATGTGATATATCACTTGTAAAAGCTCTGCAATCCTTTTAAGAGGACAATACAACAAATGGTTGCAGTAATATTCTACCTGGCAATATAACCTTGAACTAGACTCAGGAATTCTTCTCTTCCCAGATTTTTTTAAGCATGGTGGACTCCACCTGCGAAATGAGTGTGTGAAAAAAACCAAATTCTGCATCCAGTCAGTGTAGGTCTGGATAGAAAAGAAATGCTTTTGGATTTGCACCATCATTCTGTGCTGGTCAGTTTGCACAACATTCACAACACAAGCTGAGTAGCTGTCCCTGCAAACTTACAGATCATTTTAGACAAATTTCCGTGAACAGCCAGACTTCTGCTAAATTTCAAATTAATTTAAATTCTATTATCTTGTAAAAAACACAAAAGTTTTCCCCCCTTTTCCTCCGTTATCTCCTCCATACTCTTTTGTTTCTTTCTTTTTCGGAGAAATTAGTTGAAAAGCTTTTATTCCAAGAGGTCTGATTAAAGGAACATGTAGTTCTCACTAAAAAGCAACAACAACAACAACAAAAACCCCCTGGGGCCTACAAGAATGAATAACACGTGATGTAATTTTCTCTGTTAGAAAAGATGAAAATATGGGAAGGAGTGCTGCATTTTGTGCAGTATTGCCAGCACGGATCAATACCAAGCATGGTACAAAGCCAGCAAGTGAGTCCATTGTTGTCATAATTTTCCCTCAGAGCTGCCTGTATGAATGGCAGATTTTTGCTAGCTTTGCAAGAGCCGAGATGTTCTCTGTGCTTCTGTGTCCGTGCTACAAGGGAGCTATTGAAGTAGCTGTTACCTCTGTAGTCTCTTCATGGTAGTGTGATTCCTCTTTAAATTCTCACCACTAGAAGCTCAAGGCCAGAAAACCTGCAGTTTTGCAGGGGTGTCACAGAATCTTTCCGTGTTCCAGCCCTTCTGCCCCTCTGTCCCGCGCGGGCGCCACTTACACTGCCTGGCACCATCTAGAGTTCATTGATCCACCCAGAATTAAACAAAAACAACAACAACAACAACAACGAAGGCTCTGAAAAGCTCCTGAAAGGAGTCATGTGGATAAAAGTAGAAGTCTTCGAGTAATCTTTGGCACATAGGTTGGGAGGCATGAAGAAGGAGGCAGCCACTTCAGCTTTGGCTGTTTTCACCTCGCCGAGAAGACACTGCAGCTTTTAAGGCAGGTGAGTGGAGGGGACATGTGGCAGAAAGTCTGCTGGAGACTGGCAGGACTCTCAGACAAAGGCAGAGTTATCACAAGCCTGACTGTCTCTTTCAGACAGGAGCACTGGTGGGAGCTCCTGGAGGTGAGGAAATAACAAAGCAAATAAATAGGCTCTGGTATACTAGAATATATATTTTTTTTAATGCTCAGCCTTGTGATTCTTTGCACCTTTGA
>VZRJ01009192.1:295186-355069 GCA_013397565.1 Ptilonorhynchus violaceus | reverse complement strand
GCGGGACGTGCCCCTGCCCGGCCCCTCCCCGCCCGGGGACAGGACGGTGATAAGCTATAAAAAAAAAGTATTAATTTATTGGAGGGGAAAAAAAAAAATAAAAAAAAGATATAAAGCAGATTTCCCCCAACCCCAAAATAATAAAAAGAAATAAACTTTAACAAATATATATTTAAAAGATTTAAAAATATTAGCAATTATATATAAAGCAGTTTAAAAGAAATCAAGAGAAAACTGGATTTTAGCTTGAGAAAAACTATTAGATTATACTAAGCTGTGTGTCTTGTGGCAAACTCATTCTAAGAGTAGCACAATATTTACCTTTTCTCTGGGTGGAAGGTACGTGCGAGCGGTTCTGGTCGGGTTTTCCGTTGGGATTCAGTGTCGCGTCTTTCTTTTTCCACCGTTACGAACTCAAAGGATGTGCCTTGTTTTATGGAGGTTTTTGTTAATTCTTACACTGGAGGTGTTTCATTTCTTTTGGAGTGTCTTCAGGGTTCGGTTTGGTTTCTTTTTATCGCTTGTGTTGTCGGTCTCTGTCTGGGTGCGTGTGGGTGTGCGTGGGTGTGCACGCGGGGTGCGTGTGCTCGCGTGTGTCCTGCGGGACGCGCCGCTGTATATTCCTGTACAAACTGGAGTTGGAGTCTGGTTCAGTCGCTTGAGTCCTGATGAATGCATTTTTTGCTTGTGGTTTCCAAACAAAAGTGTTGCTGTTCCTTTCTTTTCTTGAGACGTAGAGTGGTCTCTCCCTCCTTCCCTCTCCCCCCCTTCCCTCTCTCCCCCGTCTCTCCTGTTGTGGTCGCTGATCCAGATGTGTTTGGCACAACTTTGAAATTTCTTTTAAAAAAAAAAAAACAAACAAAACACACAAAAAAAAAGACTTTAAAAATAATTTAAAAAATAAATAAATCACCCGCCTGAAAATATCTGTTGAAAAGAAAAAAAAATATGTATCTAAAAAAAAAAAATCCATAAAGTTCTACATGATGGATATATACATATATATATTTTTTATGATTAAGTTATGGACTCTGTATCGTATCCCATCTGTCCAGCTCTGCATCTTGGTGCTGCTCCCTGCTCTTCTGTGCTTAGATTTCACCTCTACTCGTCTTTATTCTTCCTATTCTGAATAGTAGATGGCTCGTGGTGCTGTGAAGACGTTTGCTCCTATACCAAGTCTGGCAACAAATATTTAAACAAAAATAAAAAAAATAAAACCCCTGCCGGGCTGCCACCACTGTTTGTGTCCCCAACCCCTCCCGAGTCCTCGTGGCGTGGCCGTGGCGTGCCGGGTGTTTGTGCTGCACGGTCTGAGGGCACCCCTGGGTGCCTCTCTGGGGTGCTGGGGCCTGGCTGGCTGGGACCTGTCCCCTGGGAGGTGCCTGGTCCCCACACCCCAATTTTTACCCGATGGGGCCAGTGCTGGCTGCTGGCTCCCTGCAATAACTCACATTGGGCAGGAACAACTCTTTCTGCTTTTATTGTCAATGAAGAAATAATCAAATCTATATTACAATCTTAAAAACAGTAGAAAATGTGAGTAAAAATGCAACGGAGGCTTTTTGTCTTTAATGTGGAGACCATTATTACAGGGTGGTGAACAATGGGCTTGTGGAACTTGATTTGAGAACTAGCTGTGGCATAAAAATCGTACCTGGCTACTCAAGGAAACACCTCTTCCCACATGGATCGGCCCGGCGCCTTGGCAGTAAAATTAAATACTAGAGACAGAAAGGGGTCGGGTGCCCACCCAGGGTACGGCCCAAGGCTCAGTCCTGCCATGGACAGGGGCCCAGCCTCCCGGTGTCACTGCCAGGACACGCAGATCCGTCCGGTCCCGGCGCTGGCCGAGGGCTCGCCCGGCCTGGAGCCCCAAGGCCCTGTGTCACCCCAGCCCCAGCCTGGGGGTGTCCCCTGCCGGGGGGACACAGGCGGAGGAGGGCACCGGCATTGGAACAGTTTCCTCTTTTCCAATCACGTAGGGCAGATCTGAGGGAACACTTGGAGCATCCGTGGGCGGAGCTGTCCGGAGAGCCGCCAGCCGGGGCCCGGGGGGAGCCGGCCGAGGGGCAGCAGCAGCAGGCAGTGGTCGGTGCAGGAGGAGCTGCAGCAGTCGTTTCAGTGGTGTGGTCACCCACAGGCCGATGGAGGGGAGAGTTTTTGGTCTTTCAGTGTGCAGGACTCGTGTGACGCTCTCATTAGCACGTCCAGACCTGCGGAGAGACAATGGCACCCCGGGCAGTGAGTCCTGAGCAGCCCTGTGGGCTTCTCATCCTTCCACAGAGCTTCCCTTTGGGCTGCCAACATCCACAACACTGTCAGGAGGGAAACCTCCCACCCACTGAGAACCACCTCCTGGTTTCATAGAATCCCAGAATCACTGAGGTTGGAAAAGACCTCCAAGACCACTGAGTCCAACCTGTGCCTGATGACCACTGTGTCACCCAGCCCAGAGCACTGAGTGCCACGTTCAGTCTTTCCTTGGACACCTTCAGGGATGAGGACTCCACCACCTCCCGGGGCAGCCCCTTCCTTAACAACCCTTTCCATGAAGAAATTCTTCCTGATGTTCAACCTCAACTTTCCCTGGCACAGCCTGAGGTTATGTCCTCTTGTCCTGTCCCTTGTTCCTTGGCAGCAGAGCCTGACTCCCACCTGGTTCCACCCTCCTGTCAGTTTGAAGATGGCTCCTAACTCACTTAATGCCCTAATTCCAGTACTGGAAGAGCCCCAACCATCCAGGAGCAGCCTGAGGAAACGAACCCACCTTTACAGTGCTGTCCACGGCACCGGAGAAGAGGCGGCCGCGGGACACGGCGAGCGCGGTGACGCTGCCCTGGTGGCGCAGCAGCGTCTGGGTGCAGATCATGTTGTCCATGCTCCACACCTGCGGGCACAGGGGCAGCGTGAGCCGAGCCAGGGACACAGACCGGAGCACCGGGCAGGACAGGCACGACACAGGTGACACGCACGGGAACCCCTGCCCGCCCTTCCCCGGTGCCAGGCGCAGCTGCCCGGCCCCACACACGCACCCTGAGCGAGCGGTCGTAGGACGCGCTGAAGACTTTGGTTTGATCGGGGGTGGAGATGACAGCGAGGGCGTAGACCGTCCCCACGTGCCCGGTCAGCGTGCGGACCTGCTCCTTCGTCTCGATGTCCCAGACCTGCGGGAGAGAGCCGGGCTTGGGGACGGCACTGGGCTGGGGACACCGAGCTCCCCTCTGAGAGGTGTTCCCACCTCCAGGGTGGGTGCCGTGCCCGAGGGGACAGGCAGAGCCGGCTGCCCATCCCCACGCCCCTCTCGCCCAGCCCCAAGCCCAGGAGCCCATCCCGGGCGTTCCCTACGTGGATGAGGTTCTCGTAGGTGCCGCACACGATGTGGTGGTTGGTCACGGCGATGGAGTACACGCTGCCTCCCGACGTCTGCAGCACGTGCACACACTCCAGGTTCCGGATGTCCCAGATCTGAAAGACACACAGCAAAGGCAGGATGAGACCCTGCTCCAGGGGGAAATCCCTTGCAGCCATTGTGCCACACACAGGCAGCCTGGCTCCATGTCTGCCCCGATCACACCTTTAAGGATAAATCTATCCAGCTGGGAATGTTCAGCACTGAAGAGCAAATCCCTGCTATCTTATTTCGCTGCCCAGCTTTGAACACCCAGGCTGAAAACGTTGTGGAGACTTGACACCCTTTGTGTGTGGCTGCACACACATGTGCACACACAGCCCAGTCCTTGATAGCACTAAAACCCAATGCAGACAAATTAACAAGGATTTGTTAACACTGAGAAGGGCAACTTCCAATTCTCCTGTGTCCCCAGATGCTGAGAGGTGAACTCTTCATCAAAACCTGAGCCAGCACAGAGAAGGGAGGGCACTGGGAACCCTCACATGGATTTATGGTAACTCTGCAGCCAGACAGTGACCTTCCCCCGTTATCAGCAGGAGTGTCAGCGCAGATAAGGCTGCGGCAGCCACGCGGCGCCATGGCTGAGGCCCCAGTTTATCCCAGTGAGCCTCCCCAGCAGCTCCCCAGGCCCAGCCTGCAGAGATGGAATCAGCACAGGAAAATCCTGCGTGTCAGCAGTGCTACCACATCCCAGCAGCTGCCTCTGGTGCTGCTGCCCCAACCCACACTGCAGAGCAGAGAGGAGCTGCTGGGTCAGGGGTTCCAGCAGTGCCAGGGTCCCACCTTGATGGTCTGGTAAGATCCACTGTAGAGATAGTTCTGGGAAGCCACCAGTGCTCGCACCCAGTGATTGAGACCTGTCAGCTCCTTCTTCAGCTTGAGCTCCGTACCCACGATATCCCAGACCTGTGGAAAGCAGGGACACACAGACATGGAGAGGAATCTCAGTGGGGCTGGGCAGGACATGGCCAGCAGTGCCCACCCCTGCCCACACTCCCTGCCCACCCAGCCCAAGGTCCTCACAGCTCCCGTGGGGATCCTTGTGCCAGCTCTCCTGCCTGATGGGAACTGCCTGATCCCACTGACTTGCTGATAAAACCCAGTAACTGCTGAGTAAGCACATTCCCTGAAGGAGCCAGCCTGGAGCCTGCATTATTGCTGGCAGAGACCCTTCCCTAGCAGAGCCAAGGGCTGCAAAACCTAAACCACAGCACCAGTAAGGAACTGCTCTGCACTTCCAGCCTGTCCCCACAAAGCTCCATTCCCACTCCCCACCACGCAGGGATAGGCAGATCTTACTCCCCACTCCAAGCCTGCTCAGCTCCTTGGCAGGAAGTGGCTGGGGATGATAAACCCAAAAGGCCCCAAACTCTCCTTGTGCTGTGTGGTTGCTCCAGAGCTGAACTGCTCCAGGCCCCAGATAAAGCAAAGAGCACAGTCCTCTTACAGATGGACGGGCCCATAAGCTGTCTCACCAGGAGCTGGAAGCAGAACCATGGGAATCCAGCCAAGGCTTTAAAGGGCAGCCTGCAAAGCTGTTCCCTGATTTCTGCATGTTTTAGGTAGGGAATGCAGACTCGAGATCCTTTGGAGGCAGTTTCAAAACAGGCAGCCTGAATCCCCAGCCAATTCTGGAGCCCAGACACAATTCCCAATGGTCTGGGCAGCTCTGTTGAGGGTCTGAGGATACACACACTCAGGAACTGCCAGGATACCCCAGCTGCAGCCTCAATTTACAGTTAGAAGAAATACAGAGTTTTGCAGCCAGAGAACAGCTCTGACTTGAGCACAGAGCATGGGCTAAACCTCTGCAGTGCTGGCTGCTCTGTGGCTCAGGAGAGCTTAGCAACAAGGTCACCTACAGGTCAAAATGCCACTTTCTTCCTCTTTGGACCCTTCTGCCCGAGAGTTTGCACCTCTGGTCCCCAAGAAGCCCCAGAGTAGCCCCTGACATGTACCTTGATGGCTTTGAGGGAGCCACTGAAGAGCATGTTGTGTGAGGAGACCAAAGTGCAAACAGGATTGTCATGTGCTCGGATCGTGTTCACCTTTTGCAGGTTTTGAATATCCCAGACCTGCAAAGAAGAATCACAGAATCATGGAATAGTTCAGCTGGGAAAAACCCTCTAAGATCAAGTCCAACTGTTCCCCCCAGCAGTGCCAAGCCCACCAAAGCAGAGCAGCCATGAAGGGCAGGGAAGGCCCCTCGTGCTGAGGCCCTTCCTCTGCCTTTGGAGGCAGGAAATGACGCACAGGCAGGACAGGGCACTCGTCTGAGCCCCTGTCCTGGCTGATCAGAACCAACCACCCTGCCCCAGCTCAGAGCACCAGGCAGGAGCAGGGAGTGGGAAATCCAGCCCACAAGAAACCCCCAAATCCAACCCAGGAGTGCAGGCAGTGGGTACAGCACATGTGGGTTTTCAGTCCCACACCACAGGCAGAAAGGGGACACAGGTCCCTGCTGCAGAGCAGGCTGTGCATGCCCTGTACTCACGATGATGGTGCAGTCAGCAGAGCCACTGTACAGCTTGTTCCTGCAATGACAGAACACAAAGGGGGTCACTGAGGGACAGTGCCCTGTGTGGGGCCCAGCTTGTCACCAGGCACTGGGGGGGACAGGGGCTGCAGCCCCACGGCCTCACTGGGCCGAGGCTGCCCACACCCACCCTGGAGCAGGCACAGCTCCCATGGGAGGCCAGGCTGGACTGGCCCTTGGAGCGGGGAGCCAAGCACCCCGCTGGTGACCAGGGGAGGAAGCCAGGACACAGGCTCTTTGTCCACTTTTCAAGAGCAAAGAGGCAAGACATGCCTCTCGTGCACAATCTGGCACGTGCAGAACAGAGGATGGGAATTGGCAGAGCATGCTCAGGAGCCCCAGGGCTGCCCCTGCTCTCCACTCACCCCTGGATGCAGAGAGCCAGTACAATTCCATCATGACCCTCCAGGGTCTTTTGGCACTTGTATGTGGTACAGGTATCCCACACCTAACAGGAAACACAAGGCAGCAGCTGGAGCCACGGGCAGGATGTGAGCACCCGCAGGAGGAAACGGCCTGGCTGTCACCTGGGCACTGCCTGCCGGCCTCCCGGGCCTGGGAAGCTTGGCTAGGAAAGGGAATGCACTGCAGAGGGTCAGGCTGAAGCTAATGAGACACAGGACAGCAGCAGAAATCAGCTCTTCCAGCTCTGCCTTCCTCGGCCCAGGCCAACACTGAGACAAAGGAGCAGCTCTCAGGCTCCTGCTTTAGCAATTCCCACCCCGTCCCACGGCTCCAGTAGCACAGCACAGCCTCCTCTGGCACTGCAAAGTTTTCCCCCTGAGCACACACTGCTCTCTCGAGAGGGGACATGGGAATGTGGTGCCCAAAGCAGCTGGGACAGGGGAGAAAGTTGTTTTCCTTCCCTAAAGTACAGCAATATCCATTTTGTTCCATGTGACTCTAAACCCAAAGAAACTAAACCAAAGCTCTGCTCCTGGCAGGGTTAGTTGTGGCAGCCCGTGGGGGTCCCCAGCCTGGCCAGCAGCCACCAGCAGCCACCACAGTGACACTGGGAAGGGCTGTTGAGGCTGCAGCGGGGCAGTGCTGTCAGTTTGAGTTACTGAAAACAGGACAAAGGAAAACAAACATGCCATAAAATGGGGAAAGGACACATTGCATCAGGGACAAATGTTTTGTTCTAAGATGACTTTTTATAACAAAGGAAAATAAAATCAGAAGCTGAAATAGTCCTGAATACCCTATACACCACATAAAGCAAAACCAGCAGCTGCAGGAATGAGATTCTAGTCAGGGCTTTGCAAAGATCACTGTATGCCTCTTGATTGCGGTATCACAAAATGTTTCCTTGCAGAGAATTTTGTCCAACTATCATCACAAAGAATCATTTAAGATTCTTTGGGAGAAACTTTAGGAAGTGACATCCCCCACCCCAAAAATGAACTCAGCTCCTGTTCCATGTGCAAACGGAAGAGGGAAGCTCTTACCTTAATGGTTTTGTCTGAGGAGCCACTGAAGAGCAAATCTCCTATGGAGTACACACACAGACACCACACAGGGCCCTGGTGGCCCACAAAGGTCCCCTTGCACTTGAAGATCTGCTGAGGATCATAGGCTGCAGAAAGGAGAGCCAGGTGAGGCAGGGAGAGCAGTGCTGCTGCTCTGCACTCCTGGGTGTGACAGAACCCAGAAGGGCTCCCTGGGCATCACCCACAACCAGCCCCCAGAGATACTCACATCCAAGGATGCCCATGTTGAGCCGAGCATTGATGTGGGAGAGCTCATCCTGAAAAACAAAACAAGCTGTGTGAGCTGTGGAGCCACCCAGGCCAGCCTGTCCTGGGCATGGCTTTAGGTCTGTCCCCTCCACTGCTACAATCCCTCTTGTCTCCTTGACTCCCTGAGGGCCCTTCAGCAGCAGCTGACTCATCCTCTGACCAAAGGTCCTTCCTCTAGGACTGTCACATCCCTGTGTCTTCTCCCTCCAGACACCACAGGGCTCTGACAGCACCTCAGACCTACACTACTGAAACTTCAGTATTCAGGCAGGCCCAGAAGCACCTTTCAGAATATACTGTCCTCACTCTTCCATTCATCAGACTGCTTGGATCTGCTTATCTCCCTGCTTTCTGCAGGCAGGGAGAAGGGAAAAATGCCCCCGTAAAAGACCCAGGGTTTGGAGCAGAAGCCTCTCCCCAAAGCCTCCCCCCATTGCAAGACAAGCCTAGCTAGGAGCAGAGCCAGCTAATCCCATCCCAGGGCCCCTCCTCACGTTCAGCATGGAGGCATCCCTGCGGAATTCCATCAGGTCCTCGCTCAGCTTGCTCTGGTTCTCGTCCAGCACGTCTGCGAGAGAGGGACAGGCCCACAGTCACTGCAGAGCCACTCATGGCATCCCAGGGAACAGGCAGAGGACATCCAACGTCTGGACACACTGCTGCCATCAGCAGGGAAAGCAGCAGGGTGTCTGCTCCTCAAATATAAATTGTACTTGGATGCTGAAGTCCTGGAAAATTTGGGAGGCAAGACAGGACCGGGCACGGCAAAGGTCCCTGCTTGCTCCAGGATGGCTGCACTGTTGGCTGTTTGACTTGCTGATGTTCATGGGGGACTGTGCCCATGGACTGCACAGGAAAAAGCCACAGCAGAAGAGTGGCAGCCACCTGCAGACATTTTTAGGACTTGCCACGTGACCAGTCCCATGATGTTCTGGCAGTAGAGAAGTCGATGGAATCTGTATTTGTCCCTTCCCAAGGAATGTCTGAACTTCCTGAGACCTGCTCAGCACCAGTTTTAAACACGGAATGAACCCTGTCATGCACCACCCAAACAAAGAGCTGCCCTGTCCCTACAGCTCTGACTCACCAAACTTCAGCTCCAGGTTCTTCTCCAGCTGGTCGATCTTCTCGGAGAGCTTCCCCAGCATGGAGCGCAGGAAGGCGATCTCCTGGTCCTTCTGGGCCATGGCCACCTGCATCTCATGGAAGCGATCGTCCGTCTGCTGCAGGAACTCCTTCAGACCCTCGAACTTGCACGTCTCCAGGTGGGTCTCATAAGTGTCCTGGTTTCCTATGAACGTGCACCTGAAGGGAAGGCAGAGGCTGGCTGGAGCAGGGCTCACATGGACACCCCTTGCTCAGCCGGCTCCTCAGTGGAGCTCCAAGACCCGTCTGGGTCCCCAGCTGTCCTGCAGCTCCTACCAGGAGCAGGGCTACTGTGGTTCATCATCCTTCAAAGGAAGGACTTGATCATCCTGGAGGTGTTTTCCAATTTTAATGATTCTATGATCCTGCTGGGTCAGGCAACCGCAGGACAACAGAGGCCAAGCAGCTCCCATTCTTCCAGGCAGGGCACTGGCCCCAGACTGGACTGTCTGTCTGTTTGGGTAGCTGCAAGGAAAAGCAGATCTTGAGCAGGAGACAGAGTGTGGTGTCAGTTTGTTGTGCTCCCCAGAAGCCATCAAAACCAGTGGAAAAAACTGCAGCTGACCTCAGCAGAGGCTGACTTGGGCCTGCAGCGTGGCACAGAGTCAGGGCTGCTCTGCCAGGACTTGCCTTGCTCTGCCTCTGCCAGGACATGTCTTAGGATCATGGAATCATAGAATTGTTGAAGTTGGAAAAGCCCTCTAAGACCATCGAGTCCACTCATTCCCCCAAGGCCACCACTGACCGACATCCCCAAGTGCCACATCTACATGGTGTGTAAATCCCTCAGGGATGGGGACTCCACCACTGCCCTGGACAGCTGTGCCAGGGCTGGAAGAACTTTCTGTGAACCCTCTTCCTGTAACTCCAAGCAGGGAACTCCCAGCCTGGGCTGCCCTGTGGCTCAGGTGACAGGGAACCCTCCGAGGTGGATCAGCACTTCCCGTTCCCTGAGACAAGGAAGGGTTGGCAAGACACTGCCATGGTGCTCAAATTGCTCTTGTACTCATCCTCCTCTCTTTGTGCTCTGACTCTCCTCCAGCTGTTCTTCTGCCTGGGCACCTCACCCTTCTCCACACACCTCACCCTTCCCCTCACCTGGCACCGTGACCTGCCTGTTCCCACCCAGAGGCTGCGGGGCTGCCTCCTGCAATCCCTGTAACCCTGAGCTCAGCCTCAGGCCACTGACAGCACTGGGGAGAGCTGCTCAGAGGCCCTGGGGCCATTCCAAGGCTGCAGCAGCCAAAAGGCAGCTCAGTAATGAGCTCAGTGCATCTTTCCCACTCAAAAGCATCAGCTCCTTACCCGTATTTGGAGTGGGGACACTTGATGTGCTCGCACTCTTTCAGGTGAGCCTCCAGGTTCATTTTGAGGAGGGGAGGGCAGCTGGGGTTGTTGGGGCAGCGCACGGGCCTGTAATCACAGCTGCTCTCATGATCCCTGCCCAGGAGAGAAGCAAAGGCAGGGAAAATCAGCAACAAGCGAAAATTAATGGGAACAACACGGATCGTCAGGAGAGCAGCAAACCAGCCCTGAGAGGCTGTCAGGTGATCAAAAGCCTCCTGCTCTGAGACTGCAATTCCAGCTTTAAGTTCTCATTTGGCCAGAAAATTGAGAGTAATAATAGGCCACATTTACACAGGGCACATCTACTTCTGCAGCTGATGGGCTGAGCCTTCAGGCAGCCATCAACAACAGACAATGGACAGAGAAAACAGGGAATGCATTTAGGATGGGGAGGGAGATAAATTTCAGATTCCCAGGACATAACTAAGATAATTTCTCTTACAAAAAGAATCCCAAGTTCTCTACCTGACCAAGGCTGCAGTGTTTCATCCCACATGTGAGGTGGCTGCTCTCACAGTGCATCCCCTGTCCCATTGCTGGCACTCAGGTAAGCCATGAGCAGAGAACAGCATCCTGCCCCTGAGATCAGCCCATCTGCCTCCCTCTGAACTGTCCCCCGAAGCCACCCCGCCCATCCCAGACCCCGGCACAGAGCAGCGCTGGCAGGAGCTGCACGGCCCCAGAGCCCCAGGGCAGCTCAGGTGCAGCTCAGGCAGGACAGGCTGGCATAGCCCTTTCCCTGGAGAGGCTGCAGGCTGGAACAAGCACTCACTTCCTGGCACTCAGCTTGATGGTGAAGGGGCAGCCGCGGGGGTCCACCTCGAAGGCGGTGGGCTTGCTGCTGGCCGCGGGCCGGCAGCCGTACTTGCAGTGGATGAACAGCTCCCCGATCTGCTCGGCCACCGCGATGTTGTTGACCACCACCGTCAGCTTGGCATTGTCCACGGGGCACTTCTCTGCCGGGGAGGGAAGGATGACACGGTCAGCGAGGGCTGGGACGGGGCAGCAGCACTTCCAAGAGCCTCTGCGTGGAAATGTTGTTTTTCTGCGTTCCCTGGTCCAGTCAGCCAGCTCACAGGTGAGTGGCCATGGAACGAGCCAGGAATATTCACCCAAGGTGTGCAAGCCTCTTTGGTTTGTCTCGGGGCATGGAAAAGTTACAGTTTATGTTAATCCATAATAATTTCAGTGAGCTGCCAATGAAAGAAGCCCACACTGATTCAGACTACCTTGTGCTGGCTGAAGTGTGAGCGTTCCCAGGCAGTGAGTACAAATCAGCAGATGCCCCATCCATAGCCTGCTCCCTCACCCTGACCTGGGCTCAGCTCCTGCTGCCAGGGACCCCTTTAGGCTCCAAGATCATCGAGTCCAAACCTTGGATTGATCACCACCTTGTCAATCGAGCAGTGAGTGCCACATCCAGCCATTTATTGAACACCTCCAGGGATGGGGACTGCAATTGCAAAGCCTCTTGCTACAGATCTGTGGGCTGGTGTAGATACAGCAGAGCACGGTGAGGGGATTAACATGCAAGGCAGAGGGACCCCTTGCATATGGAACACAAAAATCTTAAGGCAGAAAGAGCTGCTGCTTTGCAGGACTCCCCAGGGAGCCTCCTCAGGGCCTGTTGTTCTGGTAGTGCCAATGGCTTGGCTTTGTGCGGAACAACAGCTTGCCAAGAGGGGCACAGGCTTGTGCCAAAAAAAGTCTGTTTTACAGACAGAGTCCAGCCCAAGCAGGAGCTGGTTAGCCCAGGCCAGCAGCCAGAGGCTTGGGCTCTCCCAGGATTCTGGAAGAGCTGGGTGAGCTAAAGCAGCTCAGTGGGGCTCAGTCAGGGGCCAGCACTGAGGGGCTGGAGAGGAGGGGTTGATGCCAAATGTGGCCCCCGGTTCCTTATCCAGGCAGCCACAGAAAGCTTTCAGTCTGAAATCAGTGGGTCAGCTCTGGGCGAGACGTGTATTATCCTGGGATTATCCACTGCATATTCCAGGATCTGAGAACATCCTGCGCCCAGGAGTAGGGCCTGGCCCTCTCTCCAGTGCCCATGCCCCAGTGTGCACCATGAGAGCTGCACAGCCCCCAGCCCCAGCCCCTCACTGCTGCAGTGGCACATCTGACTGACAGCTTGTTTTAAGCCCTTTGGACATTTTTTCTGCAAGTTTCTCTTTAAGTGAAAGCAAATAAACCAGAAAATAACAGTGTTGTGGCTGCATCACACAAGAATAGTTCTGTACTCACCAGATGTTAAGGCACATCTTCTACAAAACGTGTGCTGTGGAGACAGAGAGGAACAGCAGCGTCAGCGTAAAACGAGAGCGGGCAAATTATTCCCTGTGGCTAACGATGGGAAAGGTGGGAGATACCAAAGCCTGTGGCTCAGAGGCCTCAGCAGCTGTTCTGCCTGTTTTAGCTCAGCAGGGCAAACCCCAGCTGCTTGCTCAGGCAGCTCAGGGTGCAGTGCAGGTCCTGCTCCTGAGGGTACTGAACACAGTTTGGAGCTTTGATGTTCCCCCCATCCAGGATCAGACCATGATCGTGGTGCAAGCCAAAGCCACGGGCATGTTCTGCCACACTCTGATATTCATGGAGTCACAGAATCCTGGAATGGTTTGGGTTGGAAGGGACTTTAAAGGTCCCATGGGCAGGGAAACCTTCCACTGGACCAGGCTGCTCAGAGCTCCCTCCAGCCTGGTCTTGAACACATCCAAGTCCTTCCTATCCTCCTACCCTTCACCTCCTACACCTCCAAGTCTTTCCTCCCCTCCATGTCTGCATCCGGTTTCTCTACCTCCACTTAGCCCATGTCATCCCTGTCATTCCCTGGAGAACTCAAGGGAAGTGGCAAGGGGGAGCCTGGCCTCTCCCTGTCCTTGCCCAGTCAGCCCATCACATCCATCCCTCTGGAGCCCTTCTAAGGGAGCAGAAGCTGCCCTGTCCTGCTGTCAGGCAGATGGAACAGCTGGTTTGTAAGCCCATTAAATACTCTGTAAATTTGAGCACTTTAAATAGCTCCCCTCTCTGTTCTGACAGTTTAACTTGATAAAGTAGCAAACACAATCTAACACACTAATGAATACAAAGGCTGCAGCATTTCACTGCTCCTGATCTTGCCCCGTGGATTCCCTGGAGCCTCCTCAGCCACATTCCCGTGCCACAGGGCCAGTTCTTGGCAGGGGCTGTGCGTCCCTCTCCGGAGCCGTTATCTGCTGCCCCGCTCCCATGGCCTTTTCCTGCCCGGCACAGCTGCACCGAGCTCCCTCCAGAGCTGCCAGACCAGGACTGCAGATGAAGCCAGGCTGCTTCCTGCAGTGGGTTTTTTTCCACATTAACCAGTAAATCTCAGTGTCTCTGTGCAGAGCTGCTTACGGGAATGGCGCAGCGAAGCTGCACCGACTTCCAGCACTTTTGGGGAATAGCACCCTCACTGCAATAAACAATCCTGAGCTCTGCTGCTGTTGCTACAGCCCCATCCTGCAATCAGAAGCACGTCAGAAGCATTAGAGAGCCCATCTCAAAGCCATCTTTCTTCACAAGTAGCACAGAAGCAGAAATAATATACAGCTTCTATTAAATCCCTGTAAAATGGAATCCACAAGAATATTCATAATACTCCGTGCCTTTCATTTGAGGCTCTCAAATCCCTTTGCAGGCATTAACTAAATGAAGCTTCAAGCCATTCTCGTTTTATAAGCAACACTTCCTTCACAACTGAAGTGCAGCCATTCCTGAGGTGCCCAGGAGCTCCTGCAGAGCCCTTCAGGATGGGAAACGAGGAGTTTTACACCTCATGGAAGCCACAGCAAGGAGACTGAACATGGCCAGGACAGGGTGGCTGACAGTGCAGCTCCCCCGGGAAAAGCCACCCCATTTTAAGCAAGCTCCAGGCTTGGCTGACAGTCCCCAGGGAGAGTCGGTGGGGACAGTCCAGCTGTGGCTCTGGCTCACACGGGATATTTGGGAGAGCCCTGCCTTACCCCACAGGTTGTGATGACCGGATCCTTAAACACACTGCAGCACAGCTGGCAGCACAGCTTCACGGACGGCTGCTCTGCAAACACCAGGGGCTCCTGCAGGGCACACAGAGGGACAGAGACAGCACAGCTTAGTCCAAACCAAGAGCCCCCAGCTCTGCAGAAGGAATAAAACAACTCCTCAGCAGCGAGCCTTGGGCAGCCTGGGGCACCAGGCATGCCGGGGATTTCATTATCTCAACATAAAATTCTATCTGAGTTCCAGTAAGAGGCAGGGGAAGAATGAACTTGGGAATGGCTGGAGCCCCTCAGCTCATCACAAACTGGGGGCCACCAGCACCTGGCAGGATCAGGACCTGACAGCAAAGTGCACAGACCAACTTCTTTGCCAATGACTCGAGTCACCAGAACTGCATGAGCTGCACTGCCTGGGACTTTGTGCTTGGCTGGACTGAACAAAGCATTGTCAAAAATACACTAAGCCTGAGTTTAAAAGCAATTTAAAATTTTTGGGTCTGAAACGTCTTGAAGGAAGGGCTCTTTCATTCCCTTATGAAGCAGAAACAACACTGATTCTGCTGCAATGGGCCCATCTCTCCAGTTTTGTTTACCAACTAGGACTGCCAGCACGGGGCTCAGAGCACATCCTCCCAGAGCACCACGGCTCTCCAGGGCTCCAGGCACATCCTCCCAGAGCACCAAGGCTCTCTGTGCTCACATTTCAGAGCATTTCCAATCAATCTCTGCAGTTTACTCTGTCTTTTCATCCTGTGCTGCTCTCAGAAATGCAAACACAACCCCCTGGGTTCCTAAATATGAAACACACTTTTATCCCAGATCAGTGGCAAAACGCTGCCTGACCTTTTATTCATCCAGTCTGGGGTTAGTTACTGGGTCACAAGCTAAGCTCAGTTTAAAACTATCCTCCCCCAACATGAAGACAATTCCTTGCACCCTCCTGAGGCTTACAATCAAGTCAGTGGGGTGCCACGCAGCCCTGAATGGGGATGGGGCTCCGAATCCATGGAGAATTGTATTTCTCTTGCTGCCTGGGGCCAGACCACCAGCCTGAGCCTTGCAACCCGCCCTGGAATCACAGAGGACTTTGCAAAGACTTACAGTTTTTCTGGGAAGCAGAAAAGCCTCACCATTGTCCTCGCTTTCCAGGCAGGGAAATGGTACATAAGGAAGCAAAGTCAGTGGTGGAAACAAAGTGAAAAGCAGGAATTCTGGCAGCCAGGCACCGCACAAAGTCTGCCCGTGAGAGATCTGCGTACTCACGACAGTTCACTAAGTGACTCTTTTGACACTGAACTTCCTAACACTGCTCCTTCAGACAATCCCAAATACCTACTGGCTCCTCCTCTTCCTCATGGAGTGAGAACGTGGAGCGCAAGGACATGTTGGACTCGGAGTGCAAGGAGCGGACGGAGATAGCGGAGTCGGAGCGGCGCGGGGTGCTGATCGGAGGCTGCAGGGACAGAGCAGCTCTGGTCAGTGCAAGTCATTCCCAAACTCCCTGCAAAGCCTTCAACTTCAGCTTTCCCCCTCCACAACACTCCATTCCCAGCTGCACTGAGCGGCCCTGCTGCTGCGTGCCCTTCCCTGCACCATGCCCAGAGACAGGAATCACTTGGGTTTAACTCCCTAAACTAGGCTGGCATCGAAATTCCAAGCACATCACTTTCTCCAAGGTGCATTCCCTGCACACTTACCGTGCACACCCGCAAAGCAACGGTCTGGAAGAATTAATCCTGCATGGAAAGCTCCGTAAATCTCCCCCAGAGACTGCTCCAGCTCCTGCAATGTCTCTAATCTCTGCAGCAGCACTTGTTGTTGCACTCACTATCTGACTTCTGCCAAATTTCTTTGCGTAAGTGTGGAGACTTCCTTCTATTGAATTCCCTCTCAGCCCGGCTCTGCCGCTTCCTGCTCGGGAGGGAGAGCGGAGCGGACACCACGTGCACCAATCCAGAGAAATCCTGCCGGCTATGGCGGCCTTGGGATTGGCTTTGAGGGAATGCTGCTGCTGGAATATTAACCAGCAGCACATCTCTGAGGGTGCAATATCAACCAGCAGCACGTAACCAACGTGCAATTTGGTGTCAAAGCATGACTGGAGACTGCAGACCATGGGGTGACTGGATTTGGGAGTTTGGTGTAACTGGAAGTGCAGCCACTGCAGGATTTCTCTGGAAGAGATGCTGCTGGTGGACTGGGAAGGTTGCAGAGAGGAGGGATAAAGGTTGTCAAAGAGCAGAATGGATGTTTTGACAAAGAAATGGGAGAATGAAGCCAGAAGCTTCAGACACTCGCTACCAAGGGATGATGGATGCACACCTGCATGTGCCACACCTCTCCCTGCCCTGGCTCTAGCCTATGTCAGTCTCCAGCTCTGAGAGGGCTGGAAGGAGCTCTGGAGATCCCTGGCTGCCCACTGGAAAAAGGACTCTCCCTGGCCCTGGCCAAGGCCAGGCCTGGCACTGCCCAGCAGGAACAGGGAAAGCTGCACGGTCCAGACTCTGCTGAGTTCCCGTCCTGCACCTTGTGAGCAAAACACTTTTCCTCATGTTCCATCTGAGCCTCGTGAGCTGCATTTTGTGTGCCTGCCCTGGGGGAAAGTGGGTGATATCAGACCCAAGGGCAGACAAAGGCAATGCAGGAGGGCAGTGGGACCGGCAGGAAATTCAGCAATGGAAGCTGCAAGATGAGGTTCAGAGGCTGCTGCCCTCCCCAGAGACAAAGCATGCTGCAGTCCTGGCTGGGCTGCAGGAGAGGAGCAGATCAGGACCCTGCTGGTTCCTCACACTGCTCTGCTGCTTCATTTTTATGATCCTGGACTCTCAGGAACTCAAAAATGCTGCATCTGCTTAGAAGTCAAAGCATGTCTTTCTCTTACAGACAGCATATTTATTGACTAAATAGGTAAACCTTAAGGAGGAATGGTTATAATGAGGTAAATCAACTTTATGTGTATCTATTCATTTTATTATTTTCCTCCACTAGTAGCAGAAGTTTTTAAAATAACAAGGATGACTGTGCATAGTTTTCCCTGTGGAGGTGACGGGGGGCTGAGGGCAGCAAAGGCAGGCTCTGCAGGGAGGCAGGTTTGTCACGAGCAACATCCAGTGTGGATCACCAAAGGAGAGGGGGGACTGCAGCACTCCAGCGTTTCCAGGAGGCAGGGGTGTGAGACAGACTTAGAAGGGTTGTGTAAGACTGTGGGCTCAGCTCCCTGTGTCCTGGTTTGGGTAGTGCTGGTGTTAAGGGCACAGGGAAAAGGGGGTGTGCTGAGAAGGATCCCTCACTCCCCCTGGGCTGTGGGGACAGCACAGAACGGCACAGGGTGTGCTGGCAGCTCCAGACCAGCTGGGTGTCTGCAGCCTTGGGTTTTGCCAAGCAATCAAGGATAAAACTCAAGAAACCTTATTTCTGCACTAAACATCAGGCACACCTTCAAACAGCCTAAGGACAGAGCACTCAAACCTCTGATGGAAGATGGAGAGTTTTTTGATGGTAACTCAGTCCAGCCTCTTGTTCAGAGGTGAGGCCCCCTGTAAACAACAGACTTTGGGCAGCCAGGCAGCCTCTATCCATAGTATCCCATTGTTCCAATATTCAGCTGCAATCTTTAGCTGCAGTTCCCATCACCTCAGCTACAGGAGCAGCCTCCACAGGAAGGCTCCAGCACAGCCCTGGTTCCAGCTCCATGTAGGCACAGCGAGGTGGGAACCTGGGGCACTGTGTTCAGGAAGGACAACAGCAGCCACTCAGTAATCCCTGCCTTGCACACAGAACACACTGCTCTGCTTTGCTTTCATTAACAGCAGCTTTAAAAGGAAAGAAAAAGGGGTGGTGGAGGTCACAGGAGGGCTCTGACTCGTCTCCAACTGTCTCTCTGATGGCTGAGAAGCCCTTGGCAGCTTCTGGAGGAGGGAAAACTCAGTGATGAGGAAGGGAAATCCCAGATTATTTCTTGACAAAGCAAATGAAGCTTCCTAAGAGGGTTAGTGAGTCTGTCTGGAGCAGCAGGCAGAGCAGGGCCGGGGTGGTTCTGGTTTGTTAGCGCCTCACGCTGCTTCCTGAACCAATCATTAATCCTCTCACTATTTTTGCTAAAGAATACTTAGCACTCCAGGGAAAGTGGGCTGAGACTGTCCAAGAGGATTGAAGTTGGCTCCCAGCACAGATCTCCCCCATTCTTGGCTGCACACCTCAGTTTGTGACATGGGGGTTTTCAAAGGAGTCATGGACTTTCTTCATCAGACCTGGCAAAATGAAATAGCCACAGCATCTCCTGCCCTGGAAAATTCCTCCCCTCTGCCCTGTGAGAACTGCCCAGCTCCTGAAAAGGGCACTGGGAGCCCACAGGGCCCATGCTGACAGCCAGGGGTGGCCTGAACACTGGCCCAGCACCGTGGGGTCAGTGGTGGGCTGGAAAGCTGCACTTGCCAAGGACAGCAGGCAAGTGTTCAAAGGACTTGATAGAAAAAAACAAAACAAACAAAAACCCCACGGGCTCACATAAAACACAGCAAGATCTCTAAGCAACAGAAGGACCTTTATAGGATGCTGACAACAGAATTCTTTGCAATCTGGTGTCAAATTTATTTTAAGAAGTGCTGCAGCTCTGTAGTGTTGCTGACCCCAGTCTCTGCCAGTGCCTAACTCCAGCAGCAGTGATCCATTTCTGCCTGGCTCGGATACTGGGTCTTGTAACCTGACTAAGTCTACAAGAACTTAATTGGAAGTCTGCTACTAATGTGCTTAAATCTAAACACAGCTTGTGGTTGTGAGATGTGGCTGGAGCAGCACGGACAGGAGAAGGTCCATCCTTTCACTGAGGTTTGCTTTGCTCTTGCTGTTCTTGATTTTCTTGATTTAGCTGATTTAATTTCTCTCCAAGCAGCTAACTCCGAAGCCTGTTGAATCACTAAATTCCCCAAAAAGAACTTACTCAGAAGTGAATGAAAAAGCTGGATACAAAATCGGGAACTGCTTTTCCATCAAGATACTGGGAGACATGGGAATGGTTTGTGTGAGAAGCCCAGCACAGTCCCGTGGTGCCCAACATCCCACTCTGCAGGTTCCCAACCTGCTCCCTGTGGTCAGAAGCCCCATCTGGAGGTGGGAATAGGAATGGATGCTATGGCCATAACTGCAGAGCCAGCTGGGATCCATCCAACACGGAGAGTGCCTGGCCCCAGTCACAGCCCAGACATCCCTGGCAGGGGCTGTTTCCTCCCGAGCTCCCTGCTCTCCCAGGAGCCCTCACAAGGAGGGTGTGGGATTTGTAGTTCCTGCACTCTGGAACCACACAACAATTTCAAGCAGTGTGAAAAGGAGCACCAGCAGCACCAGCCTGAAGCCTCAGCTCAGAATGAGCTGCTTCCCCACAGCACCAACCACGGGAGCAGCCAGGAGTGCTGAGGCTGGTCCTGCCTCTGGTGCACAAGTAACACAGAGCATGGGAATGATGAGGGGGGCAGAGGAGTCCAGAGGAGCTCCAGACACCTCTCAGTTCATAGCTAAGCCAGTCAGGAGGGTCCTGGCATCACCTACCATGCCATCGTCCTCATCCCGGGGGGAGTAGGTGAGGGTGCTGGAGGAGGACGGGGTCCGACGGTGCTGCTTGAAAGTGTTGGTCCCGTCAGCTTTAGAGGGAATTAAAAAAGAAAAACAAGCATTTAGGCTCCTCAGAAACATATCCAAGCTGTAGGTCAGCCTCTGTAGCTGTAAGTGTTCCTTAGAAAAGACTAAGGATTCTCCAACCCCAGTTCATGACTGGACGTATCAGCACAGGTAGAACAATCCTGATCTCTGAGAGCTTGCCCAGAAAAGAGCATAGGTAATATTCTGTCAGGTCCACAGGTCAAAAATAATATTAAAAGGAAACTTTATACTCCCCCATATCTCCATCACTAATAAAAATTGCCCGGATCCAGGGAGGTCTGGATATTCTTGAGGCACGAGGGAGACATGCTAAATTAAATATGAGATATTTGTACAGAGATCGTGTTACTGACTCGTATAAAAGCCTGAATGTAAATATTCAGGAGTCCAAAACCATCCAGAGTCCAGGACAAAAGTAATCCAAACATTCTTCTCGGTCAGATGTTCATTTCCTTATCTAAATCAGTGTCAAGTATTTTTGTCTCTATTAAAGGAAGGATATCTGTATTCCAGAATGAAACCGGGCCTCTTCCTACATTCACCCCACGTGCCAGGGCTCAGGCTCCCCTCACCTGCTGAGCTTTGAGGAACAAGGCACAGGAATTCCAAATGAGCAGGGACATTTGCATCCCCTCCTGTCTGAGCCAAAAATGGCCACAGGGTTTTACCAAAGCTCCAGAGTGACTCAGTCAGGCACAGAGTGAAGATGGGAATTTTCAGTGCTGGTGATGATCGTCACAGGGATCAAAAAGATTTGGTGCTGAGCTCAGTATCAAACCCTGTTGTACTACTCTGTTTTCAGCAAGGTTCCCAGTGGTACTGCTCAGTTTGCAGGAGGGGAGAAAATTCCCGTGCCTGCTCACTTCTATCATGTCAGGACACTTGGGCTGCATAACACTAAACCCAGCCCCTCGGCACCTGGTTGGGATTCTCCCAACAGCTTTATGGTTTGTAAAACACCACCACCCTGGAACCCCACACGGTGCTTTGGGGAGATGCTCTGCACAGGAAACACTCACGCTTTGTGATGGTGGTCACAGCAGAGTAGGCTGGTCCAAAAGTTGTTTCCATTCTTGTCTGAAACATTGAAAAAATGAAGGTCAGGGCATTTGAAGGCTTCAGACCTTGCCTGAACTGGTGAAAAACTGTGCATACACACTCCCAGCTTTTATCTGTGAATAGTGAGATTTTAAGAGGCAAGAAAATACCATATTTCAAAAGAAAGGATGAGAAGACAGGAAGCAGCCCTGGCCACCAGCAGTGGCCTTACCCCGTTATTGTTCTCAGAAGTAGTGATGTTTGTTGTGCCACTGGAGAAACGATTGTAGCGAGCGTTCTTGTTTGAGCTCATAATCTAGGCCAGCATCTGCTAGTCATGGGAAGCTTGCTCTGTGGAAGGAGAAGGACACAAAGGCAGTTAGGCTCATTGTAGGTATTTTCCTGGTCTCAGAGAAAAGCAGCATTAAGTCCAAGCGTTTACCTAAACTCACATAAACCTGGATTTTCAGAAGCAAGAGGCCAGGACAAAGTCAGATTCCTTCGAATCATTCCTGGATGAGTGCTCAGCATTTTCTAAATATATGATTATCTTTCAAAAAGAGCCTCATTTCTCTTTCTCCACTGTTTCACCAAGCTCAAGTTTGCAAGTTGAGAATTCCACAACAATAATCTGCAGAAACACAGGGAGTTTGCTTTTTTTAAGGTCTGCTGAAACCTGATGCTGCTTCAGGGCACAATTATGTACTGTCCCAGCAAATCTGACAAGATGTTCTCAGTCTCCTTCAGAACCAGGACAGCCCCAGGAAGGAGCTGCAGCTCCTCTGCCATCACACAGAGACATTCGTGGCTCGAGCAGGAGTTTCCCTCAGACAGGACAAGGCTCAGCGGGCACTGGGGAAATGAAGTGTCCCACGTGTTTCTAGCAGTTGGTTTTCTCTTATCTGGGGGTGACAAGTCCCAAATCTCCAAGCTCTTTACAAAAACACCACTGGGACTTCCCCACTTTACAGAAAGGGAAACTGAGGCTCAAAGAGAGAGAGTATCCCACCACGCAGCTGTGACCTGGGATTGTCCAGGGATTCCCAGCTCCCTGGAGAGCCCTGGCACGAGGCTGCCTGCGCACGGGGCTGGGCACATCCTGCACACACATTTTAAACACTGCAAAGGTGACACTCGAGCTGTCCTCGGCCAAGGCTCTGCTCAGGGCCTGACACAGCACTTCCCTGTGCTCCCTGCAGCTCTGGATCCAACAGCTGTCAGGCAGCCAGGAACAGCAGCAGAATTCAGGGAATTGCTGCCTAGATCTAAACTCTCAGAAACAGCTACGGTCAGAAAAAAAAAATTCCAGTGAAAAGCCAGCCAAACAGAAACCCCGAAACCAAACCCAAAACCATCTGAAAACCAGAGATCTGGATAATGTTTTCCACACACGTGACAGCAGTGTCCTGGCTGTTTGCAAATGCCAGATCCCTGAGGAGATGCTGAGCACAGAGTCTGGAGCTGTCTCAAACGCAGCAGGAATGGAGCAGAGCTGTGCTGCTGCAGCAGGGAGACCTGCTGAGTTTAAAGCTGGGCTCCAGCAAGCCACAAGCTTGGCTTTGGCCATGGGATCCTTGTATTCCTGTCCGTGTTCCTGAGGGCACAGAGAGCAGAGGAAACCAGCAGGGTGACTGGTGGAAGAGGGCAGACAAAGGTTTTGGGCCACTGGCTGTGGCCCCATGAGATCTGAACCCCACTCACTCAGCCTCTCACCCCCTGGCAGCCTTGGATGAGCCACTGGAGCTCTTGGCTTCCTCCCAGCAAAAATTCCCCTCCTCTGCACAGCATTGCTGGACTACAAAACCTGAAGATGAGTCAAAAAGGTCCCCAGCTGGGGTCTCCAGATGATGCAGTGCTCAGACATAAAGCAAATCAAGTACTCCCACGAGTGATGGCACAAACTACCACATTTCCTGGGATTTCATGTCTCAAGGTTGCATTATCTCCTGTCTAATAACATGAATGTATTCCTAAAGTTCCCCTCTCCATAGGTTCCCTAACAGTACAGCTGGGCTCACCAATCCCTCCTCTGGAGAAGGGATTCAGCACTCTCCTCCTCTCATTATAGGGTGGAAATAGAGGGATTCACTTTTCAGGGATATGAAGCCTTGGTTCCTTTTTCAGAGAACCTCAGCAACACCTACCCACACACCCTTTATCCTGCTCTACTCAAAGGCAGGAGCAGGGATATGCTCCCACCTCACCGGCCATGTCAGGGTTAAGGGAACCTTGCATATCAAATATTCCTATTGGGTTTTAGTGCAAACAGTCATTCCCAGATGGAAAGAGAGGAAGCCCATCCTGATGGAGGATCGTGGGCTGTCTGGAGACTCAGGCAGGAGCTTCACTCCCTTCTCACTTTCAGGGTATGTATCACCTTCAGATGGAACAGATGGAGATTCAGGCAATGGGAAAGCACTTGGAGACAGGGAAAAACAAAAATGGGGATAATGAACAGCTTGAGGAGTTCTGTAATATCATGAAATGTTGGATCAGATGTGCCACAAACAGTGACTGCAGGCACTTGAGCCACTGTCATGACCCCTTCAATCCCTGCCTGGGAACCTCCTGGGCACTGCCCACTGGGATAACCCCAGGCCACAGAATTGTGTCTGATGAGAGACACTAAGGAGGCATCTCCAGCGTCACCCTGCCCCAAAATCCCACTGAAACGGGTACAACAGTTTGGATAAATCCCAAGTGAGGAAGGGAACGTGGAATACAGGGATTTTCCACTCACTGTTTACAAGCATGACCCGTGCTTGCAGCTTGGCTGAGCAAGGCACCTGCAGCAGCAGCAGGGAGCTGCTCCGAGCAGAGGCCAGAAGAACGTGAGCAATGGAAAAAATGTTGAGCAGAATATCAGCCAGGCTGCACAACACCAGCTGCCACAGCAATCTCTGGTTCCAGCCCCAAGCTCTGCACCCACCACACACAGGAGCATTTCATCAGAGCAGACGCCTCTCCAGAGCATTGTCTGACAGCTCCTCACACCTTCCTTTCCATGTGAGAAAGGCCTTTTCCAACTGATATCAAAGAATTTTAAAGGAGGCAGAAAAGAGCTGGTGTTATCAACATTAATATCAGCTTCCTACAGCACTTGCAAAAATCTCTACCAGATCTCTGCACTTTTGGTTGGTATCTGAACCCTGGCAGCTACACTGTCCTGTGCTCCCAAATCTGGAGGACAAGTGTCCCTCTTGGGTGGCTGGTGTTGGGAACCCAGCCTGTGATCCAGGTTCTCTTTGCCTGCACTTAATTTCTTTTTTAACATGCAACTTCAGTGTTTTTTACAGTAAACAAAGAGGGGGAAAAATCTCCCCTGGAAAAAGGAAGCTGTGGGGACCCAATATTCAGTAAATCCCAGGGCTGATCGTAACCAGATGTGAGGGGGGGCAGGGATAGGTTTCAGCATTTGCACACTACAGGGATCAACTCGAGGCTTTTGAGACTCAGTGAGGAGAAAAGCCTTAAAATCCTACTGTGGTAATCCAGGCAAGGAAAAACCCAACCACCAGTAGCTGCAGAGGCAGCTGGGGGAAGCTGTGCTCTTTCTCACCACTGCCAAAGGGAGATCCAACAGGATCAGCCACAGATCACTCTGTGACTGTACCTCAAACCTGGGAGGGGAATCACCTCCAGGACCAGTGGCCTGGCTAATCACAGAATCCTGGAATGGTTTAGCTTGGAAGGGATCTTAAAGATCACCCAGTCCCACCCCTGCCATGGGCAGGGAACCACTGGCCATGCTGAAGTTTGCCCACAGGAGGGGTCTGGTGGGACCGGCACACAACCCCAAGGGTCTGCCCTCCCTCCCCTCAGCCCCAGAGCACACACAGACCCTTGGCTATTCCCAGTATTCCGTAAAAGATCCGTACAACCAACCTCATAGCCAAGACTTTGAGGGGGGACATGGCATGAGGAGAAGGGATGGAGTATCCCGTGCCTCACAAACATCCCGTAACTGCCTGGTCCCAATCAGGAGCCGGTTCCTGATGCGGGAACCATGCCTTGGCACTGCTGGGGTTTGTGCTCCGGGAGAGCCACGGGCACGGCCCTGGCTCCTGCAGGGAGATGTGACACGGCAGGGAGTGGCTGGCAGCCACAATGGCCCACACGGCACAGCGTCACCGTGCCAAGACACCGGCAACAGTCTCCATCTCAGACGGTCTGTGGGGCTCAGGAACCTGTCCTACACCTGCTGGGTCTTCCTTGACCCCTCTCTGTCCACTGAAGCTCTCTCCAAGGTTATTCACCCCCAAGGAAACTGCTGGGCTGGCCAAATCGTCCCACAGCAGGAGCGTTTGTCAGGGGAAAGGCAGGCCCAGGTTCTCCTGCCCTGGCTGGAACAGCCTCTGGGTGACGTGAACTTCCTTATCTCCCAGCCCGGGTACTTATGGCGCAAGACACGAGCTTCTGTTCCTCTTACAATACTGTACTCAGAACGAGAAGGGTTACACATCCTTGAGTGTTGGCACACCCCCAGGGAAACACTCCAACAAAAGCTCCGACAGCTCCACGGGACAAGGGCAAGGCATCGAGAGCACGGGGTGGGTTTGTGGGCTAATTAACGATTCTGTGACTATCAGCATGTCAGGGTGATGGGTTTGTGGGCTAATTAACGATTCTGTGACTATCAGCATGTCAGGGGGACGGGTTTGTGGGCTAATTAACTATTCCGTGGCTATCAGCACGTCAGGGTGACGAGGACTATCAGCATCTGGTCTGACCTGTACCACACAGAGCTGCAGCAGATCCCTGAGACAGGCACCTCTCGAGTCAGGCACCGGACAGGAAGCAAAAGGTGGAGCCCAGTGGTCACTCCCCAGCTCAGGGGAGACCAGGCTGGGGTTCCCCAAGCACCACTGCTGAGTCAGCCTGTTCCAGCTCCCAGGGGAAGATGCTAAACAGAAGCAAGCAGTGAAATCACCACGTTTGCAGGTGACACTCAGCTCTTCTCAGCAGTCAACACCATCTTGGTGGTGAAGAACCTGTGAAAAACCCCGCAAAACTAAGGAGACAAAGAGGTTGCAGCTGAGTGAAAAGTTCCATAAAATGGAGATAAATATCAGGCAATGCATCTAGGGAACATCTGGATGAGCTTTAAGGCCCTTTCCAACCCAAACCATTTCAGGATTCCATGATTTTCATAACTGCTGAAGACAGAGCTGATGCTCTGACCCAGCAGGACATTTCTTATACTCTTTAGATGTGCAATCAGTGCAGGAAGGACATAAAACATGATCAGAAGTTCAGCCTTACTGACAGAATGTGGCATCTCTGGCTCTGGAACAGAGGAACAGAGTCTTTTTACTGTCTGTAAGTTTTTCTTTTAAGTCATACAAGCTTTTCTGAGCGTCTTACAGTGAGACCATAATTGTACCGAGCCGTCATCAATAAAAATAAAAGTGATATTTTTAATTGCTGCTACTTTTACCAGGGCTTCAACTGACTGCAGGGCTGTGAGAACCCATTCAACAGCTGTTTGAACACTGCCATGCCTTTGAACAAATGGAGCTCAGAAAGGAAAATCCTTTCATATGGTGCTTTTCCTAAAGCATAATGACTCCTTGGGATAGAAGAATTTTTGCAATACTTCATGTTAAAACTTGAAGCTGTAACTTTCAAATGTCTCCATAGCTGGATCAAAAGTGGTTGCTCTGGTGCAATGAAGCATCTCAATTTTCCCAGAAAAATAGAATGAAGTTAGAACAGAGGCCGATGTTCCGTGGTGTTCCATGACACAAAAGCTACATTTGAAGCTTTACTTCCATTTCAGGGAACCTGGAAGGAGCCACCTACAACACTATTTTTGTTATGCAGCCCAGGGCTCAACAGCTCTGACCCTGCAACCGAAATTGTCCTGTCTGGGCTGAGCACCTCCACAGTCACTGCTGGGCAGCCAGGAACAGGTACATTTAGAGCTCTGCCACACAAGGACCTTAATCAAAAGGTGCTTTAAAAGTTGGCTCTGCCACTGCAGAGCTGCGTGCTGTGCCTCTCACAGCTTGTGCTCTTCCACATCCTCCCTCAAAGAACAGACCCCTTCCGAGAACATCACATTGCTAAATTCTGGATTTGGTTGAGGAAAAGGAATAAAACCCCAACCAAGCCCCCAAACCAACAATGTCCTCCCCCTCCCAGGCAAAAATCTCAATTCTGCTGCAGCTGCTTGGGAGGGAACGGCCATCTCTGTGCAAGGCAGATCCTGAGGAAAGATATCACACTTCAGAGGCTGAGAACAGTCACCTACACCACTCACACCACAACTGGTGCTAACTGGTGCTCCCCAGACCTGCTCGACAGAGAACAAGCGGCTGTCAAGACCCCACAGGGTGCTGTGGGCTGGCTCAGCTCTGCTGCTGGTCTCCCTGTTGCAAATCTGGTAGATAGAGGGGCTTGCAACTCATCTAAAAACCCTTGAAGATGTGGCAGGTCAGCAGCAAAGCCTGGGGGATGGAGAAATCCAGCCTCTGTTCTCCCAAGGAAGCCAGAGGAATGTTTGTCTCACCTGGATTCTCCTCTCCTGGAGCCCTGCTAGACCCAAAGCCATCAAAGCTCCTTCTCTCCTTCATTCCTCAAATCCTGTGCCATGGCTGAGGCCTTTTCCAACTGCTTTGCATTATGGTGGGCTGCACTGCATCCTCTGGAAAGCTGTAACCACCCCACCGCAGCATGGGATTCTTCCAGATGAAAGTCAGAAGAAACCTGAGCCCATAAGCATGATTCAAAGAGCATAAAGTAACACAAGTAACACTTCCACCCCCTCTTCCATCCCCAACATCCTCCAGAGCTTTGACACTTCATGATACACGCTCTTCCTCGCCCTCTGGATGCAACTGCAACACTTCAAAGATCCAGATGAAATTCATCATCTCCTTCAGAAAAAAAATAAATCCAGCAAATTCCAGTCACCTGCTCTTTTTTTTTTTGTGTACAGTTTCCTTGGACTTTGCCACAGAGAACAAGCAGGAGGCACCAAGTGGATACCAACGCTCACTGATCAAACTAGTGATCCTGGGAGAAACAAGCACCAAATCCTGGATTCTGAAAGAAATCAATGGATGTGGACACTTCCACCACGGCAAATCTACTGACAGCTTTGAGACAGAAGCACCATTCAGTGTCCCACAACCCCCAAACACCACGGATTCAACCCTCTCCCCCAGGGTGACTCAGAATTCCAGGGGAGGCAGCAGGACACAGCCTCTCCTCACAAACTTGGCTCTTGTGCTCACAACTCTGCCGAAGGAATAGCCAGGATTTCCCACTTCTGAAACCAGCAGGACCAAGCTCAGAACACACTTGCTGGGTTGCTGCAACCCAGCATTCCACGTCCTTGCAAAGGTCGCTCTGAAGGATCATAAAATCAGCGTAACAGAGCTCCAGCTGCTGGACAGGCCACAGGTACCCACTTCCAAACGGGGGCCGGATTCCAGGTACCTCCTGATCTGCACCGAGGGGTGAAAACAGTTCCTCCCTCAGTGCCGAAGCGGAGCAGCTTCCCAGGGAATGCTGCCCACGGCCTGACACCCGGCACCCGGAGCAAACACTTCTCCTTGGAGGAAACTCACCCTTGGCCATCCCGGAGCGGCAGAGCCCGGCAAGATGCCCCAAACCATGCCCAATTCCTGAGCTGGGGACAGGCTTTTCCTCGGCCAAAGTGCCTCTTCCGCTATGTGTGTGCGTGTGGATCGCTCCCGGTGATGTAAACACAAAGGCATGCGGAGCAGTGGGCGATATGTAAATCCAGCTGGAAAATCCCACAGCTCAGCCAATCTCCACGCTGCTCCCAGCTTTGCCCTGGCTGCTCCGGGTTCAGTTTAGTGCAGGAAAAACAACCCTCTCTTGGCACACATGGATCTATTCCTCTGATGGGAGAAAGCTCCGGGGACAGCACAGTCCTTCGCTCGCTTTAAGGGAAGTTTGAGTTTCTCACCCTCTTTATAGTTCCTAAACTATTCAGAATTCTGAGTAACAAACAGCAACATGGTCTTTGCTTGGAGAGACAATCCAGGGAAATCCAGTTAACTAAGAATGGCCACAGAAAGGCAGAGCTGGGGAGCACAACTCACTCAAAATACAGCCACTGATGGTGGGGGGCTTCTACTGCCAGGACAACCCCTCCCAGAGCTGAGGGTCCCCCAAGAACAGGCACTGTTCCACTCCAGCCCCCAGGACACCTCACTGAAAGCAGGAAGGTGACTCTGGTGAAGCTCCAAGCCCGGGCTGTGCTAAAGGCAGAGCAGGAGCAGCCTAAATGGGTAATTTGGAGTGCTGCTGTCCCAGGCTCTGGGGGCACTTGCTGAGCTCAAAGAAGGGTGACACATACCCCTGTCAGCAACCAGCTGCCTCCTTCCTTGTGCCAGCTGCCACTGCACCCCCTGATCCAACCCACGGGCACAGGGACATGCCTGTGTGTGCCTCGCCATGCCCATGGCAAAGGGCACAGGCAGGGAAGGGACAGCAAAGGGAATAAAAACTGGAAGAGTTCTAACAGACTCAACATGGCCACGGAATGCGAGTACTGGAGTCCAGGGAGGATTTTCTCTCCAATGCCGTCCTCCTGGCACACCTTGGCTGACATAACCCCTGAGAAAGGCACAGTCATGCTCCAGGAAATCCCACAGCCAGGGACAGCATGGCCTGGAAGGTCCCTGGGAACAGGTGAACGCTCAGCCCTTGAGGTGACCAATGGCTGAACCCCACTGAGGCTGCAAAGTGCCCAGGAGCACCCCGGGGTGCCGGGCAGAGCTGGCACAGCACCAGCACTCGGTGCTCAGCAACATCCCAGAGCCTGCAGGGATCCCTGTGGCTCTGGCAGCACCTTGGGATTGTGGAGGCCCGGGAAGGGAAGGGCTGACTGCAGCCAGGGGACACAAACTTCCACGTGATGCTTCACACGTGGTTTAAGATGTGGGCCCACCCTGGGATCCCCTGGATCAGGCAACCAAACCACCTGGAAACTATGGATTCAGGCTTTTTTCTCCTTGAGTTCACTCAGTATCGTGAAAATTCCTGTTTGGGGGTTAGCAGTGAAGGTACCAGCCTTCCCTGACTGGAAACTGCCCTTTGGCTGAGGTTTGCCACCTCCACTGGGTAAGACTGAACCTCCGTCAGGGCAGTGTCACCTGCACACAAACCAAACCCCAACGCCGGAGCTTTCTGGGTGGATTCACCCTGTCCCTTCCCTGCTCGAGACAGGGACCTGGAGGGGACCCAGCAGACTGCAGACAGTTCCCTGCTCCTGCAGCTTCCTGCATGACCTCAGGAAATCCCAAATCTCCCTTGCCAGGGGAGGTTCAGATTGGATATCAGGAGAAATTTCTTCATGGAAAGGGTGGTCAAGCACTGGAAGGGCCTGCCCAGGGAGGTGGTGGAGTCTCCATTCCTGGAGGTGTCCAAGGAATGACTGGACATGACACTCAGTGCTCTGGGCTGGGGACCAGGTGGGCATCGGGCTTGGACTCCATGGTCCTGGAGGTGTTTTCCAACCTAAACAACTCTGGGATTCTGTGATCTCACACTACTTTCACTCAGCAAGGGCTTTCTGGACCCATCCTTCACCCCCCAAACCCTCTCCTGCAACCCCCACCATCCTCTTTGTGGCTGGAAGCTGAAACTGCTGACAGGCAAACCCTCGAGGCCAAAATGCAGAAGCTGATTAAGAGGAACCCAACTGCTTAGTACAGGCTGGAAACACACCCCTGGGGGGAAAACGCACAGGGAAGCAAAATTAGAGTGCTGGGATTGAAACAGAGTCAAAGCAATGTTGCCAAAGCAGAAAAAACAACTGCTAGGTCACAGTTCTTAACACAGGGACAACAGCCTGGACCTGGCGGGTATGGACACACCAAAGCCAGCTCTTGTTTGACTCTGGACATATCAAACCCAGCTCTTGTAACACTCACCAGCCCCGGCTGCACAGAGTCGTTGTTTCTGACCCCAACAGAGCCCAGAAGGAAGCTGGACCCAAAGGAAATCCTCCCTGCTGCCCTTCCCAGCACACCAGCTCAGGGATCAAACAGGAGCTAAGGGTCTGACAGCGACTGTCACCGGGACAGCGGCGGGAGGGGGCAGAACACAACAGCACGCTGGAAATGAGAACAGGACGGCACAATCCACAGCTCTGCCTGCTCCAGACCTGCAAGTGTTGTGGGACAGCTACGGAGACCTTCCCCCAGATATGCCACATTCTGTACACGGTGAAACTAAAGCCCAGCGAAACGAGGTTACTGGGAGGGCAGGAGAGAAAGAGCAGCAACACGTGCCGCCGTGGACACGGAACGGAGCACAAAAAGACGAAGCTAAGCAGAAAAAGACCAAGCTAAGCAGAGCCTGCGATGAGACCCGGCGAGCACACCGGGAGGCAGCGGGGGCGGCGAGCGAGACGCGGCCGGGATCACCGGGACGGAACAGGGCAGATGACGCTCAAGGTGCTCCGAGCGCCCGAACGGACCCGCTGGCAGCCCCAGACACAGCGCCCGGGGCCGGGGGAGGGAGGCGGGCCCGGGGCAGCCCCGGGNGCCGCCCGGCCCGGAAGACCCGCGCCCGGTGCTCCTCGGGACTTGTAGTCCCGTGCGCCGCCTCCCGCCAGCGCCGCGTCTCCGCTCGGACTACAACCCCCAGCTGCCCTCGCGGCACCGGTCACTCGGGGCTACAACCGTTGTTGCTACTGGCTCGGCCCGGCCTCCCGCGGCGGCCAATCAGACGGCGGCAACCACCGCCTCGGGCCACGCTGCGCCGCGCGCCGCCATTGGCGCGGAGCAGAGCGGCGGCCAATGAGCGCTGGGAGGGGCGGGGGCGGCGGTCACGCCAACCGCCGGCGATTGGCTGTGCCCACAGCCGTCTGACCAATAGCGGCGTCGCAGTGGCTATAAAGGCTGTGGCGCTGCACACGTGCTGTCTTTTCAGCCAGAGGTGCGGAGTGGAACGGAACGGGGTGGGGCGGGAGCGGGGCCGGTAACGGGGATATTACCGAGGGCGGGCCGGTGATGATCCACATTNCGACGTGGGACCCGGTGGTGGCGGCGGCGTCCCGGAGCCTCCGTGCCCGAACCGCGGCTGTTCACGGGGTTCTGCTCCGGTAAAACGCCGTGTGGCCTGTTCGGTGTTCGCGGTAAGAGGGGCTGAGCCCCGCGGGGAAAGCTGCTGCTCCTGCTCTGCAACGAGGGGTCAGGGCGGCTCTTACAGCATAAAGAAGCAGCTGCAGAATGGGCTGGAGTAAACAAATCACCGACTTCTGCTCTCCCACATGGGTTAGTTCAAGGTAGTATTCGATCTCTATTGGTTATCACGTGCTACACTGCAGATGGAGTATTTAAATCTTTTTTCTGCTTAGCTCTGTTGAATATAACAAGCTACTCTGGCAGTTTCCCCAGCCTCAAGTCCAGCCGTGTAATTTTTAAACTCGTTTAGTGCTGTATTTCTGCTTTGGTTTCTGTATAGGGCCACTTTTGTGGCATACAGGTGAATAAAGTTTTCAAAAACTGGGTTTTGCTTTTGTTTTTCACAATTCCCATGGGTGACACGTAAAACCACAGACTGACTTTAAATTTTATTTGGGTACCCAGTGGGACTAAAATGTATTGAAATGTGCTCCACGAGAAGAAAATTTCCCAATATTCAACCTCAGCTGGGTCATTCCTTGGTTCTGCCATGTGGATCCAGATGGGTTCAAGGCTGAGCTGAACTGTGTGAGTGACTGACTGCTGTGTGTTGAGACAATTAAAACACCATTGTAGCCATGGAGATTATTAAAAAATTTTATTAACAGGAATGAACCGAAAGCTGTAAACAAGAGCCAGCAGAAATGGGAAGTTGCAGGTGAGGCCGAGTCCTTGCACGTGGCTGGATGCACTGAGCAATTAACCGGAATAATTAACGCTGCACTGAGCAATCCCTGCAGCATCGCGTGGTGGCAGCAGAGGCCCATGGAAAAATCCCAAATGACCATGAGGAGCTTTGGGGCCAAGCCAGTGTGCAGACACTGGGAACTGGTGACTGGGAGAGAGGGGCTGAGTCCGTTCAAAGTTTAGGTCTAGACCACAACCACGGCTGTGAGGTCTCTGCTGTAGCAGATGTGCTCCCCACAGGCAGGCTGGAAGTGCTCCACAGGGAAATATTTACATCTTCCTCATTGCAAGGAGTTTTTACTGGTTTTGGTCCCATACTGAGCAGGAAGTGATGAGTTGTCAGCTTTGTCTCCCAGAGGCTAGGCAGTGAGGGAGAGGGAAGGCAGCAGCCTGACATTAGGAATCCTAATCCATTAGGAATCCTAAATTTTGCCTTTAGGGAGACTCCTTGTGCCCTCAGGATAGGACTGCTGCTGCTCCAAGGGCAGCACGAGGAAAGAGAGTGGTGGAGCTGCCTGTGCCAGGCTGGTCCTGCCCCCCACAAAACCAAATCACTGGGATGGGGGGCACTGACAGCCACCCCTGTCCCAGAGCTCACCTGGCTGCTCCTGCAGGACTGGCAGCAGGGTTTGCTAGGAATGCAAGCATTCCTGCAGCAATGGGTTTTCCACGATCTTAAAATTTAAATCAGACAATTTTTAAGATTTGTCTCTCCCTAAAATACTCCTTATGAAAAAACACAGGCTCATTTTAGGATCGTTTTTCACCCTGTGAAGCTGTAGCTGCTCGTGTTGCTGTAGCTCCCTGAGGAGTGGAGCTTGGAGCATGCAGGAACTGCAGAGGCTCCTTGTGCCCATCAGAAAGGTGGTGCTGGAGCCAAAATCCCGAGGAAAACCAAAGGCGGGGGCATCTGAGTCAGCTGCTGGGGGGGCTGGTGGTGGCTGGAGGGCAAAGGATGGGTTATTTTATTTCATTTGAAGAGGCCACCGAGGCTCAGCGCAGCGGGCACCTGCTGAGGTGTGCGTGGAGTTCTCAAAGGGAAAAATTGCCAAAGGCCAAACACTTCATCCAGATTCAAATTTGTACTTAGAAGTGCAGCTTGACAAAAAAACAGCCAAAAGCCTGACACAGACCAAAGGGGTGAGGAGGCCCTTGAAGAGAGCTGGCAGGAGTCTGCAGCCTGTAAAATCACCGCCTGCAGCTTCCCCCCAGCTCTCTGCGGTGAAAAGAAAGAGCTGCCCAAGAGAACTTTGAAGATATCAAAGCGTTGTTGCAGTCTGAAAACACCATCACACTTACAGGAAGGTATTTAGAATAAGTTGCAATACATTAGGTTTCTTCTCAAAGAACTAGAAATGGCAGAAGGAGGAGAACCAAAGCCTTTCCCGAAGGGATGAACGTTCACAGATCTCTACACGGCCGGGTGTGCAGGAGCTCGCTCGGACAGGCAGCCAAGCTCTGTCCTTGCAGGGAACAGGAGAGTCCCTCATCGTGGAAGTGTGTCCCACCTCACAGGGATGGACAGCCAGGAGAAAGCAACTACAAAAATGGTTGCCTTAAAACACACCCTTCCTGCACGCCCCAGGCCAGGGCTCTGACAGCTGAATTCCAGGGACGCAGGGAGAGGAAAGGGGATTCAGGACATTTTTCCTACACAGAGAAAATTCAGGACTGTCTTGCTCCCGGGTGGGGAGAAGGTGTTGGTTCCCCTGCATCACACCCTGGCTCTCACTAAGGTTACAGCAGCCTCACGGGGGGGGACACAGAAGGAGACCCCAAGCCCGGCCCCTTCCCAAACACCCACCTCCCACCTGCGAGCCAGGCGGGAACGCTGGCGAGGGGAGCCGGAGCCGATGGATGCAACGGGGCTGCAGCATCCCAGAGAGCTTTTCCTGCTGCTCCTTCGCCCTGGTCTCGGCTGGCCTCGGGGCAGACACAGACACGACAGACAGACATGCACACACTGCCCAGGGCCTGAGTCTCTGTACGAACGCGCGTTAGGACCTGCAGCAGCCCGAGCCTCGCACTTCCTTCTTCACGTAGTCGTGCAGCTTGAATTTGGGCTCGTTGGGCAGCTTCATGGACCTGTGCTTCAGCTCCCTGGGAAAGGGAAAGGTGTTACTCTCAGGATGCTGCTTCCGGCACGGAGAGGATTTTGTCTGGAATAGGGAGTTTGGACAAAGGCCTGGAGTGACAGGACACAGGGAATGGCTTCCCACTGCCAGAAAGCAGGGTTAGATGGGATATTGGGAAGGAATTCTTCCCTGTGAGGGTGGGGAGGCCCTGGCACAGGTTGTCCAGAGAAGCTGTGGCTGCCCCATCCCTGGAAGTGTCTAAGGCCACGTTGGACGGGGCTTGGAGCCACCTGGTCTAGTGGAAGGTGTCCCTGCCCATGGCAGGTTGGGACTGGATGGGCTTTAAAGTCCCTTCCAACCCAAACCATTCTGGGATTCTATAATTCCAAGCTGCTTGGCCCAGCTCAGTTGAACTCAGTGGCCTGGACACTTTGCTAAAGCTCCCCCAATGGGACATTTCGTATCTCACATCAGAGGACAAGTTCTTGCCAGCACAAGGGCTGAAGGTGGGAGCCCAGGGAGAGAAGAGGTGGATGACAGTGCCAGCCTTGATCCCAAAGGCTGCTGTGTCCCCCAGGAGAGGTGGCTGGCACGGTCACTGCTCTGGTCACTCACTTTGCGATGGCTGTGAACGCTAATTCCACGTTGAGGCCGCTTTTTGCGCTGGTCTCCATGAAGGGCACTCCGTACTCCTGTGGGACGAGACACGGCGGGGTCAGGAGTGTCCCCTGGGATGTTCCCAGGGGCTCCCTGGCCGGTGTCAGTGCCTGCCCTGGGAGCGGAGCTGTGCCACCGTGGGCAGGGAAGGCTGAGCCAGGGATCACAGCTCAGGTAACTTGGGGAATAATTTTTGAGGACAAAGAAACAAGAAATGTTAGTGGAAGCTTAGGGGAAGAACAGATGAGGAGGAAGGGGAGAGCATGACAAGGGAAAAAAGCGAAGTGCTCCCAGGTGTATTTTGGGCCAGACTTGTCTCCAAGTGACCATTTCCTGGTGCACATCCTCAGGGACATCCTCAGGTACCTCACCTACCTTGGCAAGTTTCTCTCCATCTTCCCTTTTCACCACTCTGTCCTGGGCTGAATCCACCTGCAATGGGAATGGCAAAGACCAATTTGTGGTGATGTGGAAGTCACCAGTAGGTACCTCCATGTCCCCTTGTGCCCTGCCAGGCTCCCTTGCCCGTGGCTGCAGCAGAGGAGAAGGAGCAGGAGGAGGAGGAGGAGGAGGAGGAGGAGGTGGTGGCAACGGCACCTCTGGGCTCACCTTGTTTCCCAGTAACATGAGGACCACGTCCTGCTGTGCATATTCATGGATCTCTGTCAGCCAAGCCTGGAGGGACACAGCCAAAGAGAGGGGTTGGCAACGGCTCCGGGGGGAAAAGGAGGAGGAGGAGAATGGGAATGATGGGGAGCTGCCCCAGTCCTGGGCACAGACACCCTCTGCACGCAATGCTGCCATCCCAAGCAATGCCAGGGCTGTTCTGTGGATGATCCCTGTGGACAAGCAGGTACCCTGGGGTGCCCCTGAACCCTGGGGGACCCTCTCTGCCAAACAAGCCCAGAACCTCACTTTGGCCACTACCAGATCCCCATTTCCCAGGGTAACAGGGACCTTCTGACCCCACTGCCCACTCTGTCTGCCCACAGGCTTTGACCCCAATTCCCCCTCAGCTGGGACATTAAGATTGAACCTCCTTTCGGAGGACAAGGCTGAGGGTTGGCTCTGGGATGTGCCCCCTGCCCGTGTCCTGCACGTGCTGCCCCTGTGCCGGGCACACTGATCCCAGCAGGCACCTGAACCTGCCTCCCCGAGCTGTGGGGTGGCTTCCCTGCCCTCTAATCCAGCCTAATCTAATCAAACCTGCCCTAATTCCCTGTAATCCCTGACCCCATGGTGTGAGAAGCTGCTCGCTGCCTCCAGTGCCGTCACCGGGTTCACGGTGATCCCCGGTGGTCCCTGGTGATCCCCGCTCCAGGCCCAGCAGAAGCCCAAGACACGTGGATGCACGGGACTCCACTGCATCCCAGCTGGGCTCAGGGTGCTCAGCTCCACGGATGGGTTGGACTCACTCCTGACTCCCTTTGGCTCCCTTCCGGCTCCACTCTTGCTCCATCCCTCTCCCCAGTGCCTGGCCATCACCCCTGGTGCTCGTTCCTCCCCACTGGGGCTGTGTCCCCCCCAGGGACATCCCTGCCGTGCCCCAGGACTGCTGATGCTGCAGACGGGGCCGTGTTACCCAGCGGCGTGAAACCTCCGAGGGATTTTCTGTGTCATCGCAGGGTCACCACCCCTGAGCAGACCCAGAGCCTGGTTAACACCCAGCACTCACCTTTTCCTTGAGCCATCCAGCTCCTCAGGCTGGAAAATGCCACCGCTGGCCAGTCCCAGCTGGTGGGAAGCATTCCCAGTGCTGGTGACACAGGAGCAGGGTGGCAGGACGTGCCCTGTCCCCGCCACGGGGGTGTGGAGCTGCTGAGGGAAGGATGCTCCAGGGCAGGGAGAGCTCCAGGGCCCCGGGGGAACAGGGGACCCTCAGGAGCTGGTGTGACACGTCACAGCCTCGGGGTGTTGACGGCACCGAGTGTTTGTGCAGGCACAGCTGCTCACGGTGTTCTCATGTCTGGGACACGAGCTATTATATCCAGTTCAGTCAGGGATAATTGCTCCCCGGGCTGGGACATGCTCTGCCGGCACAGGGGGCCCCCAGCAGCCACACGGGGCTGGTGGGGTGAAGGGAGGGGACTCTGAGTACCCAGGTGCGGTACTGTGACGTGGGCAGCATCTGCTCTCCTCTCTGCCAGGTCTGAGAGCCCTGACACTGCTCCCCAGCACCCTGAAGGACCTGGGGGAGAGGGCAAACTCGGGCAGCACAAGGGACCCCTCCAAAGCTGGCAGGAAGGGCAGGTGGGCTGGGGATGTGCCATAGGACGTGACCCCTCTCCTTGCCAGGTTTGGACTAAGGTGGGGAGACAATGAGGTGCCCAATCCTGACCCTCTGGACTCGAAGGAGCAGGAGGGGATAAGGGAGCAGCTTGCTGGGGAAAGCTCCCATGCTCAGCTACCACAGCGAGTTCTCTGCCCGTGCTGTAATTACACAGCGTTAATTGGCCGGAGCAGTGAATCCATCACCCTTTTATTTGCTGTGAAAGGGAAAACCTTCTCTGCCTGTCCTTGCAGGTGCTCAGCAGTAACCACAGCCCTCCTGCAAGTGACCACAGCTCCCACCTCCAGCACAGCTCCTCCTGGACGAACCCACAACCACAGCCCAGCCCAGCACGCGTGAGGGGCAGCAGGAGGGGCCTGGGGGTGCTCTGTACCTGGATGTTGTCAAAGGACGCTTTGTTGGTGACATCATAGAGCAGGAGCAGGGCTGTGGAGAGAGGGACAGGGCATTAATGCCATTGCCATGGCTCAGGGCACGCTCTGCACGCTGGGCTCGTGCCTGGGGACGTGAGGTCCCTGCAGTGAAATATAAAACAGCCTAAAATCCAGCACAGCAACACCTCACACTGCCATTGTTTGCACCTCGACACACAGAGCCTCCTCCATCCTCGGCGGCTGCCTCCCCTGGAAACCTCTCTGGTGATTCCCGACTCACCTGGCCTGGAGTGGCAGCTCAGGGCTGTGGAGAGCCGGAGGGAGGGGGCTCCCAAAAGCAGGGGTGGCCGTGCTTACCGTGGGCATCCCGGTAGTAGGCGTGGGTGACGCTGCGGAACCGCTCCTGCCCGGCCGTGTCCCAGATCTGGAAGGCAGACAGGAGCAGAGGGATCAGAACTGACCAGAACCCACCAAAACCAACAGCAAAACCAGCCCCATCGGCATGGTGCAACCCCAGGAAGCTTCTCCAGCTTTTGCTCCCCGGGACATCAATAGGAAAAACGAGGAGAGCAATAAATATGGAAGCAGCAGCTCCCTGCTCCTCGGTGCGGGGACACGACGTGGCCAAGGGCTCCCGACACGGCCCTTCATCGGAAAATCCATGGAGCAGATGGATGCACGGGGAGCTGCTAATGTGATTTATCAGCCCTTAGTGCAGCAGGCGGTTTGCAGAGTGCCGCGCTCTGCCGGGAGGATCCGTGGTAATGGCCTTACCGAGCTCCGGGCAAAGGGCTTGGAGGAACTGTCGGGTCTCAGGGGGCTGGAGCAGCCCTGGCTGCAGGAGGACACAGAACCTCCATGTCCCATGGGCTGGAGGCAGGCTGAGCCAGGGAATGTGGATCCCTTCCAGGATCTCCAGCCCCTTCACAGTTCTTTGGCTCTCCCAAAGCAGGGGCTGCCTGGAAACACCGGGCAAACCCCACCGGCGCTGCTCTGGTTTCACTGGGCCTGGCTGCAGTCACGGAGCAGTGGGGAGGCAGTGGGGCTGGGATGGGGTATCACTGTGGCCAGAACAGCTCCCAGCCCCAGAGCAGGCTCCTGCTGAGGGGACAGAGCAGCCAGAAGGATCCATAAGGCTGTCCCAGGGCAGGAGACATGACCACAAAGGATGGAGATGGGGCCCTGTTTTGGGGGTGCTCCTCTGCCGAGGGGCTTTGTCCAGCTCTAAACACCCAGGGGGGTGAGGGAGCTGCTCCTGGGGCCACGGGGACATACCTGGAGCTTCACCTTCACCCCATCCACCGTCAGCACCTTGTTCTGAAAGAGAAAGGAAAGGGTGGTGAGGGGCGAGCGTGGCTGTGGGACACCCAGGGAGGCACAGCCCGTCCCCAACCCGGGCAGCCTTTCCCCCAAACCCTCGGGCTGATCCCCTCTCCTGCTTTTTAAACTCACATCCATCGGTCCCAGCACCTGCAGAGCCGTTTGCACCGTGGCCCAGCCAGAGGATCTCTCCCTGGATCAGCACAAATTGCAACTATTTGGCCACCTAAACCCCGGCAGTGCCACGCCCAGCTCAGGCTGGAGACCTCTGGCCATAAAGTAATGAGCATCAGCATCCCACCATAATGGCCTTCAAAAGACAGAGCCAATCACTCCACATCCAGTCAGCAAATTAAAATTAAAATTAACTCCTGCTCCTGCCTCTCGTACCCGTTTTTCTCCTGGTTTCTCTCTCAGGATTTTTTTCCCCCCTGTTTAGCTTGGTTTTAGGAAAGGTGGAAAGGAGGAGATGGGGCAGTGCCCCTCCACATTGGGTTTTCCCTAAAGTCAACAGGATGCTTTCTGTGGAAGGATGCCCTGGCAGAGCTGGCTCGGTGGGAGCCCACTGGAGCCCCTCAGGGTGGCTGTGCCAGGCAGGGAGGGCAGCAGATGGATCCTGGCTGTGCCCCAGAGCAACCACCATCCCAGAGAGCTGCACCAGCCTCTCCACACATTAAAGGAACGCAATCCTACAGAGCAGCAGCCCCAGGGGAAGGAGCAGAGAAGAGATTAATTTGCTCGCCAGATCCATAGAAATTAGCACAGTAATCAGTGGGACGTGCTGGAAACACGGCCAGGGAACAGCGCAGCAGTGGGATGAGGCAGCCGGTGGCTGCTCTGGTGATGATTTAAATCCCATTTCCTCCATTTGCTCCGGAGCTGGTGTGGGATGCTCTCCTCTCCCTCGTCACATGGCCATGGGATGGCCAAGGCTGCCGTGATCCCAGCTGGGCCCCGCTGGCTCAGCCCTGCTCACCCACCCCTGGCACCGGACACGCCACCAGCTCCAGCGCCACCAAACCCTCCCGGGGATCCACGCCGAGATCCAGCCCTGCGCATCCCGCACCACTCGGCACCGAGCACCAGGCACCTCGGGGTGCTGGTGCCTGGCATCACCCCCCGGGACGGTGCTGGTGAGGCTTTTCATTGATGGTTTTGATGAGGGCAGAGGGAGCGCCTCAGCTCCTGCTCATCCACACGAGGATCTGGCGAGGAGGAGAGGGCAGGAGAGAGCCGGAGCGCTGAATCCTCCGTCTGCTCAGGGAGACGGCCGAGGTTTATAAATACCTTCAAAGGCAGCGACTGAGACGGGGGAGAGAAGTGATTCACAGCCCGGGAGCTGTAAAAATAGGCAGCCTGGGAGTGGGGGGGAGCCGGGAAGTACTCGGGGAAAAGCCACGGCTCGGGGGCTAAGGGCTCCTCACACGTGGAACTGAACCCTTCCCAGGATGTGACACCAGGGCAGCTGAAGGCTTGAAGTGCCTAAAACCCAGGGTCTCCGCTGCCACAAGGCGCTCCCTGGGCCTCGGTGCCTCTGCATGAGCTCCCAGGCGAGCAGGGACAGAGCCACCCCCAGGGTGGAACCGCTGCCACGGCCAACGGCGCCGAGCTGCACCTCCACCTCAGCCCAGGGGATGGAGAGCAGCCCTGCCCGGCACCTGTGCCACAGGAGAGACAGGGCAGGTTTATGTTCTGCACAAGATCCACTCTCCGAGCTCACCTTGCCCTCCAAAACCCCAGGTCCTACCTGCAGTGGAGGCACCGGCACATCCCGCAGGCACATCCCGCAGGCTCTGCACTGGCACAAGGCTTGCCCAAACACCATTCCCAGGGGCTGGCAACCAGCTGCCAATACCACCTGCCAGGGGCTGTGCCAGGGGCTGCAGAGGAAGGAAAAGGCTCTGTGTTTCTCCATCAACCCCGGATCTCGGCGAAAGGACACGCGGTGTGATGGATGTGACAAGGGACAAGGACAGCAGGAGCGTCACGTTACAACCAGCACCCAACAGGTGCCCTTCCCCACGGCCACATGAGCACCTCCAGGTCAGAGCAGAGCGTGGCTGTGCCCAGGGACGTGGCCATGGCCCCAGGGTGGCCGTGCTCCAAGGCTGGCAGACCACCACGGGTGGGAGGGAGGGAGAACACGGCCCCAGCCCTGAGCAGGGACCATCCAGGCTGAAGCCTCTTTGAAGCATCTGGGGAGCAGCTAAAAAAGCTGAAGCTCCAAATGTGCCCCACATGCATCGACCTCCACTTCAGGAGTTAATTAACACGGAGCCGGCAGCAGCAGGAGTGACACTAATTACGACTGACCTATATTTTAGGGAGGGAAATGCTTAGACCTAATTAAAGTCTGCACATGGATCCAGGTGTGGAACACAGCAAGCTTCCAGGGCAAAAAGCTGTGGAGATGCTCCTGAAGGCAGGAGACACAGCCAGAGCCATCCAGAGCATCACTCCTGCCTGCATCCCAAAGAAGTTTGCCCAGAGAAGCTGTGGCTGCCTCATCCCTGGAAGTGTCCAAGGCCAGGTTTGATGGGGCCTGAAGCAACCTGGGACAGTGGAAGGTGTCCCTGCCGCTGGCAGGAGGTGGATTAAGGTCCCTTCCAACCCAAACCATTCCAGAATTCTATGATCCCTGCCTGTCTCCAAGCACAGGGTGGCTACAAAACACGGGTGAAGAAGCCAAGAAGAAGGTGGGAGGAGCAGGATGGGAAAAAGCAGGAGCCAGGCTGGGAAAGGGCAGGGGCTGCTGCCAGCAGCACACACCAACGTGGTTCAGACAAACCAGGTGCCCAAATCTCCCCATATCACGGCTAAGCGACTTTCCAGCTTCCAATTATTACTATTTTTTCGAGGAGCTGCCTCAATTCCCTCCTGACAGCCCTTCCAAGGCACAGCTGGGGGCTGAGCTCCTAAGGAGCATCCAAAGACAAAAGGCGCCGTGTGTCAACGCACCGAGACGCGCGATGTGCTGCCAGCCCCGCCGGCGAGGGGAGGGCTTGTGCTGCTCAGGGCTCCTTCCTCAGCCCACCCGCGCTGTCAGAACACAGGTAACGCTCCCAGCAGCCTCCTGCCATGCCAAGCCGGGCAGGAAAACCATCCCTGCACCTCAGCTCTGCTCTCGCCCTTCCCAATTCCAGCTTTTGTGTGTCCTTTTTCCTGGGGCAGTGCAAACCTTATTAAACTCTCGTCGAGCGGGGGCCGCGGCGGAATGCCTGCAGTGCCCGAGGCGGACAAACACGGTGCTCCGAACTTAAATAATCTTCAGGACATCGGATAAACAAAGTTGGAACCTTGCAGATGCAGGAAAAATTAAATTACCAAGCGCAGATGGTCCTCAATTAAGAGCAGCATTACCAACACGCCGAGGCCCCGCTGGCTGCAGCCCTGGCACGGTCCCACCCCCACGACTGCCCGGGAGCAGCCGTTCGGAGGCAGAAGGGAGGGAGGGGAAGGCGATGGAGCAAAACCTGGAACGTGCACAGACGATGCTCCCACCCAAATCCAGCGCTGCTGCCCCACTCTGCTCTCAGAGCAGCTGCAGGATGGGCAAACGCCATTCCCTGGGATCACAGGGTCCCCACAGTGCCAGTGAATCCCACCGGGAACAACCGGCATATCCCAGCACGTCCACAGGCTCCTGAGCCTGCACCAGTGAAGCTGCAGCACAGCCCAGGATCAGAATCAATAACCCAGCCTCTCCCAGCTTTTACATGCATGAACTCATTAATTAAAGCCTTTAAAGTTAAATTGGATACATGGATCAATGTGCTTCGCAATTAACTGGACAAATGGGAAGCTGCTCAGGCTCCAACCAGAGGACCCCCCCGCTGGAGCCTGTGAGGGGTGCTGGCGCCACTGGTGCTGCCCAGGGGCACCCACCATCATCCCCCATCACCCACCACGCCAGCACCCCCCGATGCAGCAGGGTTTCACTTTCACCATGGAAAAGAAACAACCCCCCCAAATGTCATTACTGGGCCTTGGAGGCATCTCCTGCAGCTGAGGGGGGGCAAATTCCTGCCAAAATGGGGATAAATGGCATTAGTGAGTGCAGATAAACCACGTGCAGGCGCTGGGGCAGCACAGAGTTAATTAGTGGCAGTAATGAGCTGTGGGACTGACAGCGCAGCCACCCAGAAATGTCATTAGGTTGTGGTGTCACCGGGCCAGGCCACCCGGGAGCGGGGGATGGATTGGGTTATCCTTTACTTCAGGAAGCCAGGAGAAACCCAGCAGTGGGGAACGGGCTGAAGGGATGCTGGAGCATCCCAGCCCTGTGCCAAGGCCAGACCAGGATCCAAATTCCCACCCGGCAGAGCCCAGAGTGCCCCTGCAAGCGCATCCACTGTGCCAGGAGGAAATGGGATGAGTTGTGATACAGCAGACACACAAATAACCACCACCTCCAACGGCGGCTGCAAAAATAGATCAAGGATCGATATGGAAATCTGCCCAAAACAGCAGGACACTGCATTAAATTTGCTCGTTAAAACCCGGAGGTTTTCCCACACATGCGCAGCCGGGGAGCTGCTCCGGGTGGCTCAGCATCTCTCCCGGCACAGCACCTGGCTCAGGAGCATCCCGGCCCGTGGCCAAGGCCAGGGATCCAGGAGCACCAGGAGCAGTCCCTCTCTGCCCCTCAGTGCTCCAAAAGCTTGGTCCCTCAAAATCCCAGCAGTGCCCGCTCCGCCTGGGGCGGCGTGTCCAGCACAGCCCGGCCATCGGCACCTCCATGGAGAACACAGCCTGGGGAAAACCACCCCAGCCCGGGGAGAACCCTCCCAGGAGCACATTCCCCACAGGAAAAGCGAGGGAACAGCCCGATGCTGAGCTGGAACCTGCGGAAAGCTGCTGGGAATGGGGAGAGCAGGGCAGGGACATGGGCTGGAGGCAGGGCTGTGCCATGGTCTGGCTGGACATGGTCCAGCTCCAGCCATGCTGAGTGTGGCCGGAAGATGTCCCAGGCACTGGGAATCATATTCCATGATCCTCTTCCTCCCACTCAGCTCTGCCACCACCAGAGATGTTCCTGGGCAGACCCAGGTGGCCAAAACACCTCAGCACGGTTCCCTCCGCCTCATCCCATAAATCTTCCCCTCAAGAGAAAAATCCCAACCATTCATCTCCCAGGGCAGGTGATTAATTCCTCAGCAGCTCCCTGCATTTGCACTCTGCAGCTGAAAATAGAAACTTCTGCCTTGGGATGTTTTCCTCCCCAGGCCTTGCACACTCCTGCCTGCAGCTGCTCCAGCACCGGTCCCCGGTGCCAAGATCCTTTCAGAACCCACAAGGTGCCGGCGCTGGCTGCTCAGTTCCTGCTCAGTTCCCCGGCAGATCCCGGGAAATGCAGATTAACACCAGGCACCTCAGAGCACACGGCGCTTCCAACCCGCTCTGCTGCCAGAGCCACCCCACAGCCCCTCCACAGCCCCTTGGAGGGGTCACCCCACTGTGTCCCCTCTGCCAGGTCTGGCCAGGAGAAGCCACAAGCCCAGCCCTACATAAATATCCCCCTCCCCTGGTCTCCAGGTGGGCACAGCCCCTTCCCCGCAGCACCCAGCGAGCGCCCCAGGGATGTCAGCAGCACCAGCCGTTGTCCAGAGCCATGTTCACTACGTTAAAGCCCAATTAACATCTCCCTGGCTGCCAGCCCTGCAGAGATAAGAGTCCAGGCTCTCGTTCGAGCAGACACTCTGAAGAATTAGTGACTTATCATCTTCTAGGCACATCAGTCTGCAAATAAAAGGGTTTTCTGGCAAGAAGAGAATCCTGTCTTAGGGACAGATTAGAGGTAAGAGGATCTGCTTAGGATCATGCATTTTAAAAGTAACAGCCCTACTCTGCTTCTCGGCATCGCCCGCAGCAGCCACGGTCCCGGGCGTGGGACACATTCCCTCCCAGCCCGGCTGCTCCACGCAACCTGCAGGGTCCTGGATGATCCTGAGGGATGGCTCCTTCAGGGAGGCACAGGCAGATGAGACTCGATGCTTTCAAGCCCCGTGGGGCTGCTCAGGCTCATCCCAGCAGGAGGGAGTCAGGGCCGTGTGAGGCTTTGAGACGCCCCCACAGCGTCGGAGTGAGCCTGTGCCCCAATCCCGCAGGCAGCCAGAGAATCCCACCATCAGAATTCCTCAGGATAGGATCTGCTACAGCCGCCCTGGAGACCAGAGTCACCGAAAAGCAACAGCCAGCAGGAAGGCTGCAGCCCCAACACACGGTCAGCTCCCGGGATGAGATAGGATCCTCCCCACCCAGGGATGGTCTGCACAGCTCCCCCACCACCCCGGGCTGCATTACTCACTCCTTCCATCTCTTTTTTCCCTACTTTATAAAAAAAGAGATATTTTCAAAAATATCCCTGCTTACTTCTAAACCAGGAAGCCTTGGAAACAAAGGGGGCAGAGATGGCTCACGCAGATCCGCGCCAATACCGGGAATAAGTAACGTGGCACTCAACATATTTATCTTCATTTTCCTCATCAAGGACACGCCACGCTGCAAAGCTGAACAGGGATCTCCACAGAGCATTTATTGCAATATCATCCCTCATCTGCAGCAAACACGGCCCTGTCAGTGCCACGGGGATGAAAAATGGCTCATCAGGTGCTGTTAGACAGGGAATCATTTATTTTGGGGGAAATAAAGCCTTGCAGCACTTCCCTGGCCTTAAAGGTCTTTTCCAACCTAAACAATTCTAGGACTCGCCTCAGTGACTGCAGCCAGCCCCGGGCTGAAAACTTGCCTGAAGTTTTTGAGAAGACTTTACAATCCAATTAAAAAAAATCAGGGCTGAATATCCAGCAGCAAACACTCTGTCAGCACCCAGCAGCAACACAGCAGCGTCTGCAGACAGCACTGCAAACAGCATTATTAAAGAGCACTTCTCATCCCTAAAGAAAATGAAATCCCCAAAGACCTGACAAAGGGATCTGTAGCTTTTTATCCCAAACACTGCCATCCTTCACCTGCAGCCGAGGCAGACAGCTCCCAAAAACTGCATCCTCGCTGTGCAGCAAACCTGAGCCCAGATCCTTCGAAGGATTCAAGGGAAAGAGAGTGACTGAACAACCCTAATGAGATTTTCTGATGGCTCTACGGGTCCAGTCAGCCCCCAGGACTGGCACCCATCATGTCCCAGTGCTCCCTGGCACCCCAGCCCGTCTCTGTGTGGGGCAGTGGCTGAAACGCGGCGAGTCCCGGCCCCCTCTCTGCAGAGCAGGACCCTTCTCAGCCCCGTGGCTGCTCCCCAAAGCCCAGGTGAGCTTTCTGAGGGTTCGGCTCCTCCTCACTACCCACGCTGGTTCTGCTGTGCCACGGGCGGCAATGCCCCTGTGGTCCTGCCCGGCCACTGGCACCTCCATCCCCAGTGCTGCTCCTGGTGCAAAATAAACCCCGAAATCCCCCTCAGGCAGAGCTGGGGACGCAGGGGCTGAGTGGGCAGAGCTGCTCAGGTGGCGGCTCAGATCCACCCACGGGTGGCACACGGAGGAAGCCACGGCACGAGGAGCATTCCCAACGCTCCCGGCACAGGGCTCCGCCAGCGCGGGCACCGCCGAGTCAAAGCTTTGATCTTCGCAAAGCTTTTCCTTCTCCCTGGCAGCAGTCCCAGCTCTCCCCTTTCCCGCTGTAGGAGAACGGGCTCTTCCCAAGGTTTGGGCACCGCTGAAAGCCCCGGGAGAGGCAGAGGTGCTGAGGAATCGCAGCACGCTCAGCACATCAGCGCTGCTTCTGGGCCAAAGCCACCCCAGCCAGCCAAACCAGGCCGGCCAATCCAACTCCACCATTTGCTCTCCCAGTGTGCGGCACCGGAGCTGAGCTGCAAGCCAGGATTGTGCTGGGAAATCACCCCACGGAGACAAAACACCCCAAATCCTTCACTGTGGGTGCTGGAGGTCTGGGCAGCAGTGCAGACCGTGCTCCTGGAAAGCTGTCCCAAGACACTGCCAACCCTTTTACAGATAAAACTGAACCAAAACCCACACAGTCGCCTTGAATTTTTTGTTGCGTGCTTGGGAAGCCCAACCACAGCCAAGAACTCTCGCTGGAGCAGCCAGGTCCTTGGGAGAGGATTTCCACCTCGGCACTGGGGCTGATCCCTGGGGAATCAACGCTCCCGGAGCTGCTGCGCTCCCGCTGCTGTCCCCCCTCACCCCCAGCTGTCGGGAGCAGTTTGACCTCACGTGTGCATTATTCAGGAGGGAAAAACACATCTGCCAGGCATTAAGGCTTGCTCGGGAACAAAGTTATTTTCGGCGCTGTTGAGCGCTTCTCCCGTTAATTCATGCACATTTATAAGTGCAGCTCGTTAATGGGTTGAAGGAAGTTCGGGCTGAGCCACAGAGCCACTCACCGAGCCCCAGCCCTGCCGGGGCCACCTGGAGGAGTCCCCCCGATGCAAAGGGTTCTGAGGAGCAGCCCCATGGAGCAGGAACCGGTCCCCAGGCTCAGCTCCTTGGCACTGACTGAGTCGAGGGCTCTGAAGCACCACAGCACCTGCAGCATAAGGGCTTGAGGTGCTTCACGGCCCCCCCGTGCTCCCCACACACACCGTGAGCACGGACACACCCAGGAGCAGATGGTCACAGCCCACAGTACACACAGGGCCAGTGATGGGGGCCTGGGGCAGTGTGACAGGGCTGTCACCAGCCTGGAGAGCCCAGCCCTGCCACGCTGCTGCCATGGGCGGGTGCAGGGACACACGGCACGGGGGGCTTGCTCCCAAAAGCCGCATCCCCACCAGCCCAGCAGAGCTGCCGCCCTTTCCCGGTCCCCTCTGACAAGGAGGTCCCTGGACAGGGTCGTCGCCACGACCCCCCAGCAGCAAGGCTCAGCTGAATTACTCATCCAGACATGGATGTGTTGTTCTTGCTCCTCAGCTCCAAGGAAGCAGCAAGGCACAGAGGCACCGGTGGGACCGGTGAGTGGCACAAGAAGCAAATCCAGCAATTTCTACCAAATTCAGCACCCAACAGGGGCAAGGTCCTCACCAGTGGGGTCTGCACTCCCCGGAGGGGCTGGAGCTCCCCAGGTGCCTGCAGCAGCTTCCTGCACTTGGTTTTGGGGGGAAAAGACCATGAACAGGGAGTTGTGCCAAGGCTGGGAGCACAGGGCCCACAGCGGCTCTCCCTGCGGGGATGTGCCAGGCACCGGGGACGGTCCAGGCTCGGTCCTGGCGAGGAGGAGCAGCAGCAGCAGCGCTGGGGCAGGAGCCCAGCTCGTCCTCACTTCCCCCTGTGCCCAGCACACATCACACCGTGGGGACACGCGGCCACGGCGCGGTGGCTCTGCCCCAGCAGCCGCGTCAACGCCACAAACCGGCGCGAGGAGCCTCCGCCGCGGGATCGTTGCCGTGGTGATGCTGCGCCGGCAACGCTGGAAAAGCCAAAGCCTCCATTTCCCCAGCGTGCCACCGAGCACGGGAACATCGAGGCTTGGCAGGCAGGAGGAAGCGTCCCGAGACACGGGCAGATGGCACAAGGGCGGGCGAGGTGGATGCGACGGCTTCGCGGCATCCGACCCGAGCAGCTGGGCATGGCTCCCACCGCTCCCCTCCTCTCCATAAATTAAACAGAAGAACCCCATATAAAATGGAACAAAATCTGTCCAGGTGTTCACACCAGGACCAGTCACATCCTCACAGACATGCTGATGGTTTTATGGCCCCTAGAAGATGACCCTTCCTGCCTGCTGACCTCCTGCACCGACCCAGCCCCATCACACCAACATCTTCCTCAGGTTCAGAAGCATCACTGAGATGCCCCAGAGATCCCCCACTGAACTCCTCCTCCCCCTGGGACAACCACGGCCCACGGCAGTGGACATCACCCTTTAAAGCTGAAGCACCATGAGCTCCCAACTCATGTTAGTTACGATCAGGGAGAAATAATTTTTCCCAGTGCAGGCATAAAAACGAATTATTTGCTGTTGCTTCCGAGAGATTCATCAATGCCTCAGGGCAATGACTCGGTGCTGAGCCAGGATTAAAAATGCTGTATGTCCCTGGTAGATAAACAAAGCTCTGTGAGCTCCAGGGCTCTGCTGGGATCCCGAGCCAGGGGAGCGGGGCAGCTCCGTCACCCTGGTGTGGAGCCCGGAGCCACACGGGCAGTGCCCGGCACACGATGGCACGGCACCGAGCCTCCCTGCTCCGGGGCAGGGATGGCCCCGCGGTGCCAACAACGAAATCTTTTGCTTCCAAAGGCTCTGCAGGTAAAACCCTCAATCCCTAAATCCCCCACTGCCATAGGAACAGCGTGTGCCCTGTCACCATCCAAGGACAGGGACAACCGCTGAGGGACACACCACACTGCAGCTCCATCCTCCACAAACACAGCTCTGACCTGCCTGGATGGGGTTGTTTTTTCCCATTTTTTTTTCAGGGATGCCCTGCCAGCACTCGCTGTTCCAGGCTTCGGAGTGGCCGATCCCTGCCCTGCCCTTGGCCATGGTGATGCTCCATGTTACCATCACAGGGTCCAGCAGAGCCCCATGGATGGGACCGACCCCGTGGCTCAGGTCTCAGGGAAACAGCTCTTTGGGGAAAGGGAAAAGTGGTTTTCAGGGAAGAACAACACACAGTGAGCACTCGGCGAGCTCGGTTGGAGTCAGCCCCTGCCACTGCCAAACCCGGGACTGGCACCCCACCCTTCCCCACGGGGATCATCAACATCCACCCTGGGAATAATCCAAAGCCTGCTGGGAGCAAATAATTAATTAACAAAATGAGGCAGTGGCTCGGCAGAGACAGCAAGGGCTTAGGGGATCACGGGGGCTGAGCAAGGCACAGCCATGGGGCAGGAATGCCCCAAATGCCCAACCCGGGGGCAGAAAGGGGGTTAGAGACACCCCAAGACCCACCTGTCCCCCCTTTCCTGGCTGCCTTCCCTCTGCTTTCAAAGAACGACCCAGTTCTGCACAGCTGAATTCAATATTTTATCACAAATAAAAGATGAAAGTGAAATTAAGCCAAATGTATTCCATTAAATATTCAAACCATTTAGACTTACTCTGGCCCCATTTAAATGTTTTACTGACTATAAAACGCTCCCTCACAGGTCCTGGCACCGGGAGCGGATCCAGCCCGACTCAGATCCATGGCAGTGGATGCTCCAGTGCCCAAACTGGCCTCTCCAGGGCCAATTTCCCACCTGGCAGCAGCCAGAGAGGAGCCAACACAGCACAACTGTGTGCCCACAACCTTCCTCCAGCCCGACCTCCTCCTCACCCTGCTCCTTCATGGTGATCCTGCTGAGCTGGAGTGGGGCAGGAGCAGGGATCTGACCCACACCCCCGGACACACCGGGGATGGGTGGGAGTCGCATTTCCCAGATGAGTTTCCCATGATTCCCACCCTCTCTCAGGGTTTTGGTCTCCCACACAGCTCTAACCAGGAGGATACAGAGAACACTGAACACCTTCACAACTTCCCTCCTTCCACCAGCAGCTCCCAAGCGTGTGTTTTCCTTGCCTTTTCCTTTTCCTTCCCTGAGCTGCAGCTCCTGAGCATCCCAGACCACCTGCTCTGCCCCTGAGCTAATGAACCACATCATCCCAACCACCCCAGACCAGGACAGACCCATGGGGACACCAACATCAACACGCACCAGGAAGCCACCAAGCAGCAGCAGGGCTGCAGGAGCCTGGGAGACACTGGTGCCCTTCCAGAAGCATCTCCCAAGCCCCACGTCCCCAGCGCTCCCATGTCAGCTGAAATGGATGCAAAATTCCACACCCAAACTATTCTGGGTGGTATTTCTGACACCGAGGAGGTGGGGAAGGCACCTTCCCACCATCCTGCAAAGAGGAGAAGCTGCTTAAGAGTTTTCTTAACCAGGCTCTGGGGCTCGCTGCCGCTCAGCTGCTCAAGCACTTCTTTGCTTTGAAGACATTCGCCTTCTTTCTCCGCCTTCCCCGAGGCAGGAATGGGGTCCCCTGTCCGCTGGGATCGCCGCCTGCACGCGGGGGTTTGCAGCCTCCCGGTGTGCTGCAGATCTGGGGGTGATCATTTTCCGACTGCGAGAGGCAAAGGAAGACGAATAAAGCCCCGGGAGCCGCGAGGAGCGGGCGCAGCCGCCACGGGCACCGCTCGCTCGCGGCATCTCTTGGCAACTGAGCCCCTGCATGCAAATGACAGGCACCGACTGCAAAGCTGTGAGTGTCCCTCTGCAAGGGAGGGAGCAGCCACGGCAAGAAAAGCAGGGCTCAGCTTCCCAGGAAAAATGGGTATTTCCTCCCCTGAGAGCCCGTTCTGGGAGCAAGGAACAGGCACCAGCAGCAGCTGTGGAGAACCCGTCGTCCTCAGAGTCACACTTGGACAAAATGGGTAAAATCACAGCGTGTCCCAGCTGACAAGTGAGCAAGGCTGCCAGGACCTGCCTCCCTGTGCCGGATTCGGGCACACCTGGTCCCTACAGCACCAGTGATTCCATCAGATCCACCCTCTGGAACAGGCAGAAGGGGTAGGAGCATCATGGGAATCATCAGAGGCTCTTGGAATGGTTTGGGTTGGAAGGGACCTTAAAGCCCATCCAGTTCCAACTCCTGCCATGGGCAGAGACACCTTCCAGTATCCCAGGTTGCTCCAAGCCCTATCCAACTTGTCCTTGAACACTTGCAGGGATGGAAATCTCCTCCAGGCAAACTGAGCCCAGCTCTCCATGCAGCGAGAAATGCGAAAATATGAAATCAGCTACTGGCTGCTATTAAAATTCATCCAGCAATGGGAGCTGCAGAACAAACTGATTTCAGACAAAGAGCTGCTGGAAACACACAGAAACACGGAATGGTTTGGGGTGGAAGGGACCCTAAAGATCATCCACTTCCAAGCCCCGCCACGGGCATACCCAAGGTGGGAGCACAGGCGTCCCCTGCCCGCTCCTTCTCCATCCTGGTTGCAGCTGTGTTGCCACCGGCACAGCAGCCCCATGGAGGGGAATTTGGTCCAAGCAATTCAGCAGCACCGAGATGCCTCTCCCAGGGAAAGGCCACTTCCCTCCAGTGCTCCAGCCCTGGATACCAACCTAAACCCAGACACCTGCAGCAGACCCCCATCCTGACCCCACACACATCTCGATGCTACAGAGCAAAGGAAAAACTACTCTGCCCAGTGCCTGAGTTCCTTCCCTCCAGCATCCAGGGCTAATTTTGTGCAGAAAGACAAGCTGAAATTAATTTATTTCCGTTTCTTTCTTCTGGCCTAAGCAGCTCCCCTCCCACTTTTTCCAGATTGATCCATCAGAAAATGAGCCCTGCTAATGCTCCGTGCCAACCGCTGAGATAAAAGCCAGCCCTTGGCTTTCAGGCGCCTCCAGGTTGCTCCAGCCCTTCAAGGGGAGGCACCAGGCAAAGGCTGGGAGGGCAGGGATGTGGGCACCTGCTGGGGACCAGAGCATCACCCCAAGGACAGGGATGTGGGCAGGGATGTGGGCACCTGCTGGGGACCAGAGCATCACCCCAAGGACAGGGATGTGGGCACCTGCTGGGGACCAGAGCGTCACCCCAAGGACAGGGATGTGGGCAGGGATGTGGGCACCTGCTAGGGACCAGAGCATCACCCCAAGGACAGGGATGTGGGCAGGGATGTGGGCACCTGCTGGGGACCAGAGCATCACCCCAAGGACAGGGATGTGGGTGCCCACTGGGCACATCTGGACCAGCAGATGCTCAGAGCACCCACACCTCTCTCCCCTGAGCCCATGGAGACCCAGGACCAGTCTGGGTGAATCCAAACCGTGGCCACTGTTAGTTTGCACACCCTGCATGGCTGGAACAAAGCCTCCCATCCTCCTGCAAAGTTCGGGAGGCAGAAGCAGCCACAGCCCATGGAAGGTGCACACACAAACACAACAAAAAATAAGCAGAGATGCAACAAATCTGCCATGTAAAGAATCCATATTATACACTGCCGATTCCACCCCCTGAGCAGCACAGGGCTCGGGGTGTAATCAGGAGTCCTCAGAGCTCAGGGCCACCGGTGACAGGTTTTATTTACAGCGCAGGGGCCCTCCCAGATTAACCACGGCACGGCCAAGGCTGGAGCAGAGCACGGAGCCTCCCGAGGGGGCCGTGCTGGGGCTGAGCTGAACCCCCTCCCGGGCACATCAGTGTGAACCTGTGGACATCAAAGCCGAGCCTTCAAAGGAAATATTCCCTGTGCCCACCGCCGGCTCTGGAAGCCTGGAGCTGCGCCGAGGCACCGGGGCTGGCTCCCTCCTGCCCCTGCTCTTCCAGCAGCACCTGAGCTCGCTGCCAGGAGGATGCTGGCTTGGTCCCTGCCCTCGGGCAGCGAGAGAGGAGTGACAGCCCTGCACACCTGGGAGAACGCGAGGAGAGCCCTGCTCTGAACTCCACCAGAAAGCGCTTCCCAATGCTTTCATCCCCCTGATTAACACGGAATCCATCGCCCCTGCTAATGCAAAGCAGCTCATTAGCACCTCTTCCCAGCGAGAAAAGGTTCATCCTTAATTTTTTTCTTTTATGTTCTTCTCCTTTCAGGTCCAATTAGCACAAAAATCTTCACTTGCCCAGCCGTGCAAAGCTCGGGGCTGTGCGGACCGGGCTGGGCAGCCCCACGGAGCGCGGGTGTCACTGGGGACAGGGACACGGTGGGCTCACGTGGCCCTCTGGCTCCTCCACTTTGGCAAGACCTCCCTCCCGTTACTCAGCTGTCACGACAGGACACAAGCCCCACTGGCTGCGCAGCTTGAATTTGTCAAGGTTTCTGCAGCACTGCCAAAATTACAGCAAGAGGCAGCTCCTTCCGTGGCACTGAGAAAAACGGGATTCACACCCCTGAGCGCTAAACCTGCTCTTTTCCAGCAGCCCCTTCTCCCTGGAATCCGAACATAGGAAGTCAGGAAAGCACACACGACCTGCCCACAGAGCTGCTCTGCCCTCACCAGTGGGGATCTGTGGGGAGAGACCTCCCCAAGCAGAGGGACCTGCCAGGATCCTCCAGGAGGAAGAAGACTTCGTGCCACGGCTCGGCACAGCTCATGGAAGGGAATAATTAAGCCCCTCATTATCCAGCAATGAAACCCTGAAGGTGACACCTGTTTCCAGATGCCAAAGGCAGAGAGGAGTTTGCCTCCCACTCTAGAGGTTTTCCCCTGGAGGGGAAGCAGCTCAGGAACTCAGAGAGATGTTTCTGCTCAAAGCTCTGCGGGAGCAGGACCCCTCGCCCAGGGCTCTGCCTCGATGGCACCCACAGTGGGGGGGTTCACCCAGCCAAACCTCGGCTGGGGGACACCCTGGCACCGTCCCAGCCGAACGGGAAGGGCTGGAAAAATCCCCAGGAGCTAAAGATGCTCCCCCAGCAAACTCAATTTTCCTGGGAGGGAATGTGGGGGACTCGGTGCCTCCAAAGCTCGAAGCCAACAGGTGCCATTTTGATGCCTTTTTTAACACTACAATCATCTTTATTTCCCCAGCATCAGTGGATTGTTTTCCAAACACATTCAGATCAACATCCTTCTTTGTTTAAGAGATGATGATAAACAAACACGATGCGGGAGGTTCTCCCACACATAAAACAGGAGGAGGGAACAAACCTCGGGGCCCATTAGGAATTGTAATGCCAGATTAATTTTAAATGGATTTCTATTCATTTACATTCGCTCTGGCCTATGTAATCCATTAGCCATAGCTTTGGGTGCATCTAATGGTTTGACATCCTTGAAAATGAACAATGGATCCTGGAGCCCACTGGGACCAGTGGATGGACTGGGAGAGGAGGAGGCTGGGTGGGCACGGGGGCCGCCCTCAGCGCAGCTCTGTCCCATCCCAGAGCACTTGCAGGGACCAGATGGCATCAGGAAGAGTGGAGACGGTCCCCAAAACAACGTCAGGAGCTGGGCAGCTCTGTCCCTGTGGTTTCCCAAGGCAGGATGGGCCCCAGGGTCCCGGCAGGTCCCAACAAGGTCGCGCGTGCACAGGAGCGCAGCTGCCGCACGCCCTGGCCTTGGGGAGCTCCCCGCGGGCTCCGGTGCCAGCGAGGCCCAGAGACCGGCACAAGCCCTGCCAAAACCCCACCAAAACCCCAAAATAAACCCGTGTGCTCGCTCAGCACCTCTCCCACCGGGCCAAGAGAACACAGCAAACCGCAGTGACACCTTCCCACCACCGCCACCTCGCCCGCTTCAGCCAGCAAACCTCTGCCAAACTCTGGGATTGCGCGGAGAAGGAGCTGTGATGTGACAGTTTTGTGATTAAAAAGGCAGAAATTAAAACCAGCAGAAGCCTCCGGTGTTGCCACCCCAGAGCGTCATCTGCATCACGGCGCCCATGGCGAGAGGGACAATTACCCAGTGCCTGCAAACAGGATTATCCTAATGGGAATGGAGATGCACATCAAAAAACTATTTCCACGTCCCCCCAAAATTATGAATGCCTTACAAGGATGATAATAATGAGTTTTAGGGCATACACATGATCTCCCCCACTGTATAATCTGCCCATTTCAGAGCCATGTAGCTCTACAGCTCTATTAGAGAAGTAAATTAACCCTAATTTGATTGCTTCTCAGTAACAGTCGTTTCTGCGCTCTAATCAATAAGTCACAGGGTTTTATGGCTGCCCTCAGTATCAATCACTGCAATCAGTAATAAAATGCTTTTCATTTGAAGAACACCTGAAATACTGTGTAATTACCTTTGTATAAAATTACAGACTCCAATTTACCCATTTCACTTGCTGCAGCCCCCGGCCTTGCTCGGCACTGAATGTCCCTTTCTTCCTTAAGGCTTTCTGAGCTGTCCTTCATCCCTTCCCAATGTCACTGCACCAGCGAGTTATTACTCACACCCCAGCCAAGTAGCGGTTTACAAGGGACGCTCATCTCCCAGAAATCCTCCAAGAAAAGGGGAGATCCGAGATTCTGCTGGGAAAAGGCCGCTGGGAAGAGGCAGCACTGGTGTGTGGCATCACCACCAGCTCCTCACAGGACCCACCATCAGCACCACAGCACCCAAACGGAGCCAAATCCAAATCCCCCCAAATCCATCACGCAGAGGTGGCACTGCCGGTGCCCCTGGAGCACAGCAGGGAGAGCAGCACTGCCCAGACATCTCGGGGGGTGACAAGCTCACAGTTCGAGGGGAGCAGATGGTCGGGGCACTGGTGAGGGGCAGGGAGCAGCTGATCCTGGGGCCAGTGAGCCAAGCCAGGCATGCTGCTGGCTGCTGCTTTGATGGCAAAAGCTGCCTGGTGTGCCCTGCACAGCTGCTGTGAAGGCTGATGTCCCCTCTGTGAGGTCACCATTCCTGTTGCTCTGCTGTCCCACCCAGGGCTGGCAGCACTGCAGATCCCCTTCATCAGGGCCTGACTGGACCGCAATGTCCCTGAGCAGCCCCCCCAGCAAGGGATTGGCAGGTAAACACGGCCAAGGAAAGGTCGCCAGGGCCCCAGCCAGCACTAAGGTGTTCCTGCCCGGCACAGGATCCTCTGGACACATTGGGGCATTGCAGGGCATGAGGTGCCTCCTCTTCTTCCTCCCAGCCCACTCGGTACTCCCTGTGTGGAGCAGGTTCCCCCTGTCCTCGCTGGAGCCGCACAGCTCCGACCGCTGCCCTCATGACTCTCTGAGCACCGGGATGCTCCGGTTGCTCCCGACAAAACTGAGACCTCAGAGACCCCCCAGGCCAGAGGGAGCAGGGCCACGCAGCACCAGAGCCCCACATCAGCACCACTAAGCTGTGCTCAGGAGGTGTTTCCACAGGATTCATGATTTTGTCTGATTATGTCAGCTTTGGTTTTGTTGTTTGCTGTTTCAAGAAGAAAACAAACAACTCTTAAAAACACTGGAACTGCCTTAGGGAAATATTTTCACGGGCAGATCTCAAGCCTCAGTTGTTACAGGAATTATCCCCAGGATCCTGAGCAGAGGACACGCTCCCCCAGCCCTGTGCAAAGCCGTACCCAAGAAGCTGCTGAGCTGCTGCCGCTGCCATCGGACCCGGCTGGGGCTGACACGGCTGACGAGGTTCGAGTCCTCGGAGCAATGTTTAGTTACTCCTCTGCAAAATCCATCACTCACCTGCCAGAGCCCCGGGAAGGGCCGAGGAGACCCCCAGGCACTTACCCTGAAGTCGATTCCCACCGTGGAGATGAAGCTGCCGGCGAGGAAGGCGCCGTCCTTGAAGCGCACCAGCAAGCACGTCTTGCCGACCCCTGAGTCGCCCACCAGCATCACCTGCGAGGGAGGGAGGGGTGTCAGACTCCGGGTTCTGGGAAGGAAGCCCCACTGCAGCCGTTACCCAGCTCCATCCCGGGAGCAGGCAGCAGATCCCATATGCTTGAGGGGGGAAAAGCACATCCAAGAGTGACATCCTCGGACTCAAGGGAAGGTGGGGAGGACCCAAAGCAGGATTATCCCCCACCTTGCACCATGTCACCAAACTGGAGACATCTTCCCCTGACAGGCACTTAAAAGGTCTTTCATGGGAACACAAACACCCCCTGAAAACCGAGAGGTGCCATCTGGGTGACACAAGCTGCCCAGCGCACCCACAAACACCCCACACCCCACCACGAGTGGGGCTTCCTGCGAAGGTGACCCTGCCCATGGGGAGACTTCAGGGGGTCCCCAACCATGAGCGCCAGCTCCAGGGGTGCGCTCTGCCCTCGCCTTCAGTGGGACCCACGCGTGCCCACGGCTGCCCTCCTGGTCCTGCACGGCTGCCAAGGGAGCAGCTCCCGGTGCCGCCTGCCTCAGTTTCCCCACCCAGCAGCCACCCTGGGTGCGGACAGGGCAGGCAGCTCCTTGACACAAAGCAACCACGGCAGATCTGAGGCTGCCCCCAGATGCAGCTCCCCAGAACCTTTGCCCAAACCAACAGCCCTCCTGCCCCCCGGGGCACCGACCCCGCTCCCCTCGGTGGGGTGACACCAAGAAATCTGGGACCACGGAGCTGGGCTGTGCGAGCTCCTTCTGCTCCTTCTGCACCTGCCACGGCAGGTCCCTCTCCCCCAGGGCGCTGCCATCAGCCTTCCACGAGCCATTAACCCGTGACGGGCTTTAAATGGTTTTACGGCAGGGACTGCCCTGGGTCACACCGAAGCCTCCCAGGAGCCATCAGAAGTCGCAAACGCCGCCACCAGCACTCAGCAGCTCAGCCCCGAGAGGCAGCAGCAGCCCTGGCTGCGGGTGTAGCTGATTTTGGGACAAGAGGGCACTGCCGAGGAGGGCAGGATCCGGCCACGATGCCCCAGCGTCCCCAGCAGAGCCCCACACTGGTGTCCCACAGGAGCACCGGGCACCGAGCTCTGGCACAAGAGGGGGAGGACAGCCAGTGCCCATGGGAGCATCGGTGTGAAGCCAAGGGAAAAGGGGGAAAAAAGTCATTTTAGTACAAAATATTGATTTTTTTTTTAACTTTACAGAGATCTCTTTGGAATAGGTGACCCTCAACAGCAGCTCCTCTCCACTCAGCACTGCCAAAGCCTCACCCGGGCACGCAGAGTGCCACGGCCAGGATCCAGCCCCGTGCCCAGGACTCGGCCACTGCCTCAGGCAGAGCTCAGGAGCCTCAGGAGAGGGAAAAGGGAAGGAGAAAGTTTAACAAACCAGGTTTTTACTGGATGCAAAGCAATTTCTCTCTGTCACTGGTTCAAAACCAGCCAAAGCGTTAGCAGAGGTTTGGCTGCTCAGTGCATTTGGGCTTGTCTGAGACCCCTTTAGCTCAGCCTTGTGCCATGCGGATGATCCCCAGGGAAAGCCCCAGCCTGGGCAGGCAGAGGTGAGCTCCAGGAGCTGAGGACCAGCACAAGCACGGAGGTGGCTCCATTTTAGGGAAGCTGTTGAACCATTAATGCAGCTGTATCAGGACCAACCCCCTACCAAAGCAAACAAATACATTTCTGGAACACCCCTCGCCTACCCCACAACCCAAACCTTAACACCTCCTACCGTGCATCCCAAACCTTAACACTAGGACGGCCACACCGACTGCCACAGGCACCCAGCTCTCAACACCACACACCAAGGTGGGACTTGCCACAGCAAACCCGTGCTCTCCAGGTTCAATCCCCCGTGCTCGATTACAGAGACCCGTGTTAGAAACACAGAGGGGCTTCACCGAGTCGTGGTCTCAGCCATAATCACTAAATGAGCCCCAAAATCATCAAGTGAGCACCAAGCTGGGCTCGCATCAGGTCGCATGATGAAGCGGCGAGGAAGCAAATGTATTTGCTCCGTGACTCGCTCGCCAGGATGCGAAGCGGCGAGGAGAAGCCGCCTGAGCCCAAAACGCTGCGGGGGACATCTCAGCAGCAGCCGGAGCACATTCGATGCCCCTCGAGGGGTGGCATCACCCTGCTCACAGCAGCGGGGTTTTGCAGGTTAAAGAGGAGCCGGGAGGTTACAGCAACTCGCCGGAGCAGCCTTTGGCCGTCACTCGCACAGGTCCCGCAGCAGCAGCCCCGCTGCCGGGGGCTCTGCGGGCGCA
>VZRJ01009192.1:207427-284589 GCA_013397565.1 Ptilonorhynchus violaceus | reverse complement strand
TCGGTGCCGGGAGTTGGGTTTCGGTGGTTCTCGGGGAAGGGCGGGAGGAGGGTGCGGCGGGACGAGCGGCCGGACGGGGGTTAAACGCTGCTTAAAGAAAACGCGAAAGGCGCGACTAACAAGTAACAAACGTTGCTCCGTGGAAGCGCCGGGACGGGATGACAGATGTGTTTGTGTCCAGATGCGGGTTTTGTTGTTGCGGGAGGATCGGTCGGGCGCGTTCCGCGGAGGGCCCTGGCATGGTCCATGTGCTCTGTCACTGAGATAAACTTGCTGCGTGACGCAAAAAAACAGACGCGGGGCAAAAGTTCGGTTTTCCATAGGGAGCAACTTTTCAGTTCTTGACGAGACAAAAGCATCGAGTGATTCATGTAAGAGAGATGACGTGGGGCCCGGCGCGGTGGATAAGTCTCACATGAACTAATTTCTGATGGTATTTCACTGCATTAAGGGTCTGATTTTCCACTTGGATATTCTTAACTAAGCTTCCACTTTTTAGTGTCAATGCAGAGATACTGCAGAAGTTGTGGGGTACCACAGTAAACATGAATTGTGGGTTTTGCAGGCTGTGTCTGGACTAACTTCAGGAAAATGTGCACATCTCTAAACCCAGCAGCCAAGGTGTTTTCCAGCTCTTTTCTTACAAGATATATTTAGACTTTTCCAAACAAACCAGCCGTTGTTTGTTGCAGAAAGTCCCTAGCTGGGACAGACTGGTTTTTATAAAGGAGGTTCTGGATCTGTGTTATCTTGTTGGTTTGAGATGGGGATCTGCAGCTCCCGAGGCTGTGACAGAGGTGGAATGTGCCAGCTCCTCGCTGGTCACTGTAGAGCAGCCTCCTGAAGGCTGTGATGATCAGTCCTTCATTTGCTTTTTAAGGATTTGGGGCTATTACGATGTGTTTCTGTGGTTATTAATTTTGGTAGTAAGTGTTTGAGACTATGTTATTGTTGTTTGGAGGCGACGAGTTGTAAAAGCTCCCAGAAAGTTTTAGAATAGATGTTGTGCAGTGACAGATGGAAGTGGGACATAAAGCTCTTGGAGGTGGACAAAAGCATGGGAAGGGGAAATCTGCTGAAGCAATGGATGGTGTTAGTGGCACCTTCCTCTGATTCCCAGGAGAAGTGTTTGTGTAGGGCACAGAGCTGTGCTCTGCCAAGGGCTGCTTGGGAATTGAGGGTGTAGAGTCATCCTTGTTGGGCAGCTCATCTCTGTGTGCTGGCCCTGTTCTGAGGGCTGGGGTAAGGTGTGCCTGGAGTGGGTTTAAGTTCACTGCCCTGTCTGTCCCCCTGATGATGGCAAAGAACTCAGGTACTTGCCCCGTTGTTACAACCATGAAGAATTTACAGATTCATTTCTGTTGGGATGAGAGGGACGCTGGCTCATGGCACAGTGAGGTTATGCGAGTGGTTTTGCCTATTACTTTCATATTCCCTTTGTTGAACACCGACAGATAAATAACAGTCATCTATTCTCTCATTAGAGGAAAAATTATTTTTTAATGTCTCAACAAAACTTTTTGTAAAAATTAATTATTCTGAAGTGAAAGCAGCCTTTGGGAAGGCCGAGTTCTGAAAATTCCCAACGCCAAAATTCCCGGACCCTGCTCAGGCGTGTGCTCGCAGCTGCGCTCAGCAACTGCCATTCCGTACTGCTGGCTGTAGAACTAAGGCCTAGGAAATGAATTCCTCTTGTATCCGACGTTTTAGACGGAGCAACTTTGAGGAAATAAATGCCAACTGCGGCCGCACTGTTACCAGGAGCACAGGGAAATGTCCCATCCAAAGAATCACTAAGGAAATGGGCTCTGCAGCTCGCAGACACCACATGCCTCGCTGGAAGCTGTCTCCAGGCAGACCGAATGGGAATATTGGCCCCTTCCCATGGCCAGAGTCAGGTTCTTGAAGTGTAGCGCGGAGTCTGGCTGGAACCAGGAGCAAAGGCTGTTTTTCCAAATAATCCGCAGTGCGCAACGTGAAAAACTGAACTTGAGGAGCAGCGCGCTTCAAGTGGCAGCATTTGCACTTCTGAGTCCCTCCATCCCAGGAATGCTCTGATCCATCTCTTTTCAAGTGCTTTGCTCTCAGCACTACCGGATTTTGTTCGCGTTTATTTGAGCCTGAGCTGTTTCGGGAGCTTTCATCGCTTCTTTCATTCCTCAACTGGAAATAAACCTCACCGAGGTTTTCCGACTCTCCCTTGCAAATACTGATTCTTTCTGACACGTCTTTAGTGTCGTGGCAGGTTTGAAGTGGAAATTAGATTCTCGGTGTAAAAGGACGAGAGTTGAAGCTCCCTGATTTTCCCCTCATTAGCATGGAATAGTATTTGTGGATGGGTGAGAAGTAGCAGCTGGGATCAGAGGAGCTCTGCTGTCGCCAGGCTCCTGCAGAAGCAGATTTGGGGGTCGGAACTTTCATCCAAAACCAGCGGGGCTTTTTGTGGATTTGGCAGTGAGCCCTGGGGTTGCACTGCCCAGCCGGTGACTTCACCTAAACAAACCTTAAAATAAACAGATCTTGTGAGTCAGGAACCTGCAGTCTGTGATATTTTAAATTTCAAGAGTCAGCAACGATTGGTAGATTTTTGATATTAGTACGTGATGCAGGAAAAGCCTTTTCAAGGCTTGAGGTGTCTTCAAAAGCTATCTGGGAAAAAAAAATCCAGTTTAAATTAAAATTGAGTTCAGGTAAACCCACAAGCAGTGGAGTGTCTGTACAGTAGTGTCCAGGCCATAAAGGCAAAATAGCTCTTTAGCTGTTCCTAGAAAAAACTGAGACAGCCTGGAATGTCATTCTTGTAGGAAGCCATATCCCAGCGAAAACAAGGCTGCGTTTCTCTTTTGTAAGAAATTTTGGAGAGGGAAAAAGGCCCAAATGAGGTGCTAGATAAATATTTTGCCAACGAGATTCATTCAGCCTGTGGAAGGGACCAGTCCCATAAGCAACTTGGGCTATAGTTTGAGCGTGAACAAGGAGTCAATTCTGTGGTGTTGTGTCGGGGCAGAGTGGGCTCCGGTGTTAGAGAGGGCTGGGTTGTTTATTGTGCTCCTTCCTAAAGCTTCAGAGAAGTCTCAGTGGTATTCCCATAACTGAGAAACTTAGCTTTTTTGAAATTAAAACTTCGGCTTTTTTTTTGGTGGTGTTTCGAAGTGTGTTAAGAAAAATGTCCTGATCAGGAGGAACAGACATCCACCAGAGAGGCGGGTTTGAAGGTGTTCCTGCTCTGTGGCAAAAGTTGCAATTAAATAATTCAGAGAAGCATCAACAGGTCTCACTTTTGTGATTTGCGGTGTGGTGCAGCCAAACCTGCAAACTCTGGTAGTGACAAAACCCCACACGTTAAAGAACCGTAATTAAACATCTTGGAGCCCCACGGGGCAGAAGGATGAGCTGCTGCCCTCACCTTTTGGGGTTCCTCTGACACCTGGTGTGTTTTTTCCCCGTGTACTGTTTGCACTGATTTTTCCCTGTATTTCCTGATATTTATAAGTTTCTGTGTGTGGCTTTTTCCTTGTTGGAGTGAAAGTGAGGGCTGATCCTGCTCTTCTCCTGCCGGCAAGCCCCTGGCAGGTCTCCTGCGTTTCACTCAGCTGCTTTCATTCTGCTCTCACAAAGAGTGGATTTAAAAGAAAATCACTCACTCAGAAGGTAGAACTCATATGGTTTGTTAATGCTTCTCTGCCTTTTATCCCGTTTAATGGGATTCCTTGTTTTATCTCTTGTCATGCCGCGTTTTCCACGCTGTGGTTTCCATAACGCGTCTCTGCGTCAGCCTTTCTCCGTTTCTCCAAGCTTTGTTGTCCTTTGATTGATTGTTGCAGTTCAGCTTGATTTTGTATTTTATTTACTCCATATGTCCCCAAACATTTATCTGAGTTGTAAGGAGTGAATAACAAAGTGAGCAGGGGCAGAAGGACAGCTCGGGAGCAAAGCCGTGCGTTCCAGTGCCAGGGTGGAGCGGGCTGGGAGCTGCACGGACAGAGGATCTTGCTCTTAATGTGAGGAGGGTGCATGGAGGAGTGTGGGGAACAGGGGGGATTTGTGGGGGACACAGCACTTGTGATTTAGTCCCTCCTCAGTCAACAGCATGATTTTAGGCAGCTGCTGTCAGGCTCAAAGAGAAAATTTCCATCTCTTCCACTGCGGAAAGTTGGCAGCTCCGCTCCCGGGCTGCGCTCACGGCGCTGTTGCTGTTCGCAGGAATGGCTGCTGCTGCTCATCAGCCCACCCTTCTCTGCCCCCACATCAAACCACCCTTCTCTCCTTCCCCCCCATCCCGCCCTTCTCTCCAGCCCTCGCACAAATGTGGCTCCAGGGCTGGAAAGGCTGTGGAGCTGCCGGCCACGCTCCCCTTCAGCCGCTGCCTCCTGCACGGACAAGCTCTGCCGAAGGTCACTGCCTGGCCAAAGGAGGGTGAGAGTGTCACATCACACCTCTCCAGCCCTTATTTCTCAGCCTTTCTTTGCGTTAAAGAATGAGCCTGTTTTTCATGGTGAAGCACTGTTCTTTACTTAGACACCGAAGCAAAGTTGGCATCTCTGTTTGCCAAAACTAAAAATGTCAATTGAAACATAATGTTATTTTTTTGCTTTGCAAAGGGCACAAAAAGCAAAACTCATGTGATTGCTGCCATTCACATTTATTTAAAGGATAGCTGTCATCAAGAAGAGCATCAGCAATGTGCAAGCTGTAGCATTTGCAGTGTATTATAGGAACCATGACCAGTAAAGAGATTCTGTCATAGAATCACAGAATCCTGGAATGGTTTGAGTGGGAACAGTCCCTCTCTGGCTTCTCTGTAGCCCCTTCAGATACTGAAAGGTGCTGTGAGATCTCCATGCAACCTTCTCTTCTCCAGGCTGAACCTCCTCAGCTTTCCAGCTCTTTCCTTTCCCTCGAAAGAGCCTTTTTGATGATGTACAGATAAGCAAAGCAGAGACAATGAAAGTGTGATATTCCTCAGTCAGCTGTTTCTACTGCTCTAGCAGCAAAATAGTTCCCCTCAGGTTAGGAACAGGTAAATCTCTTTGGCTTCCTTGCATCAGACCTCGGAAAAGCCTCGCAGAGCTGAGCTCGGCGGTGCAGTTTCAGCCGTGGCATATGGTCTGGTGTGATCCTGTTGAACCCCCTGTCATGCTGAGTTTAATTAGCAGCCCGGGGTAAGGCTATGGTAGGTAGGCTGGGTGGGTGACAGGACTTGCTGGTCATTCTCTGTGCAGTAATGGATCTCCCACCCACGGCGTTTTGTGGTGTGAGGGGTGGCCCTGCTGTACCTGCGGGCTGGGGCTGTGGGTGCCCTCCGGCAGCGCGGGGCTGGGAGCCGGTGGGACCCTCTCTTCCCGCCGCAGTTGTGTTGGCAGATGCTCCGGGGGCCCGTGGGGACAGGGCTGTGCTGGCTCTCGGTGCAGCCACAGCCTGCAGCAGCTCGTTTCTGACGAGCCCGCGGGACAAGCTGGAGTGACACGGATTCTGGATCCGAGCCGCGGCTCAGCCGGCCCGTTCCTATTCATCCGAAATTGTCCCTGGCCACCGCACCGTGGCTTTTTCTCTTCTAGTGACAGCTGGGCATTCTCATTTTCCGCTGGCCTGCACAGGCAGCTCCTTGTGTCAGAAGCACGCTGGGCTCTGTGCGATGTAGTTTTGTGTGTCTGTGGTGAAGTCGCAGGGTCTAATCACCGGTTTGAAAGGGAGGTTTCCAGGGTGGGGTTTGTAGCCCTCCTAGAGCCTGTGCCCTCCTCCTTGGACAGAACTTCTGGTCCTTCAAAGAGCCGCAGGAGAGGGACTTGTGAGAAGGGCGTGGAGTGCCAGGACAAGGGGGAACAGCATCCTGCTGCCAGAGGGCAGGATTAGATGGCATACTGGGAAGAAATCCTTGGCTGTGATGTTGCCCAGAGAAGCTGGAAGTGTTCAAGGTTTGACGAGGCTTGGAGCAACCTGGGATAGTGGAAGGTGTCCCTGCCCATGGCATGGGTGGGACAGGATGGGCTTTAAGGTCCCTTCCAACCCAAACCGTTCCGCGATCCCCTGGTTCTGTGGGACTCGCAGATCCCCAGCAATGGCCTCTTCACAGCTCCATTGCAACATCCCCTGGCAGCACCTCAGCCCTGGCTCCCGCAGGATCCGTGCTGCTGCTCTGGGCTCCTCTGGCAGGGACGGGACCTACGCAGATCCAGAGGCGAAGGAGCAGTTTTCCCTGTAGGGACAGACCTCTCCTTCCTCCCCCTGGCCTGGGGGCTTCCGTGGGACCCTGTAAACCCCTTTCCCTGCCGGTCGGGGGGCTCTGCTCCTGCTGGGAATGGGTTAAATGGGCTCCACGGTCCGGGAGCAGTGGGAGTGGCGCTCTAAAAAGAGGACCCAGGGTGTGGGTTGAGTCCTCCGGAGGGAGGAACCCGAGGAACAGCTAAGCCTGGGAAAGCAGAGCCCAGCCGGATTGTGTTGGCCAAAGCTGAGCGTTTCTCTCTCAAACCACGCCTCGGGAAGGGGGTGGAGTGAGGCCGGGCTGGAGCTGCGGGTTTTGGTTTAGGGCAGGTTGGTGAAAGCATCCGTGTCCTGTCCCGAGCGGTTCTTGCACTGACACAGCCCCAGGGTGGTGAGCTGGGGGATGAGCCCCTGAGCCCGGGGCGTGCATCCTAAAACCGTGATGGGAGCACATGGATCCCTGTGAGAGCTGGGAAGAAACCCCATGATCCTTCTTTTTTTGTGTGTATTTTTGTAGTGCAAAAATACTGCTTGAAGAAGCATTACAGAAGTGCCTGGTTTTGTACCTCTCTGCTCACCCGCTCGCTCACAGCTGGCTGGCTGTGTGGTAGGGGTTGAATGCAGCCTTTCCACGTGTGGCTTGGAAAATCCAGCTGTTCAGTTCCTGTCTCTGCTGCCGATGCTCCCGTGTGCCACATTTCCTAGAGCAGGATGCCAGTGCTGGCACAGGGAGCCCTGTGGGGTGTTTTGTCTCTCAGGTGTCTGTGTGCTGGGAATGGGGCTGTCAGGAGAGCTGCCAAACAAGCCTTACCTTGCAGGGGATGCTCATGGCACCTCTGTGCAGCCCAGGGCTGGCACTCGGTGTCCTGCTGGCAGCGGGACGGGTGCTGTCACTCTGGGGATGTTCATGGGTTTTCCCTCCTGGGTTGGTCCTGTGCTGGCCCTTTCGTGGGCAGGGGCTGTGTGGCTGTTTGGGATCCGAGGGAACCATCCAGCCACGCTCTGCAGCCAGTGCCAGGCCCTCTGTGGGGTGATAAGGACAATAATCACGGGCCCCATTCCATGCCACATGCTCCCAGCACAGTGCGTGTGCCACTTCTCCTCTCCTGGGGCTTGGAGAGCTGAGGGAGCAGCTGGAAACCGCAATGGGATGCAGAGTGGAGCCTCTAAGAAAAGTGTTGCAGCCACATTCCCTCCTCTTTGCTGTGCTTTGTGCTCCCTCAGACACCTCTGCTTAAGCTGTGTTGTTTCACCAACAGAGGAGTGGGATGGGGTGTTTGGGATGGTGACTTGCCCCGTCAGCCCCAGACAGATCCTGGGGGCACAGGGGACCTGGTGGAAGGATCTGTGCTCTGGCAGAGCCCATGCACACAGCGTTGTGCTGCCAGGAGTGCAGAGCTGGCCCTCGGCAGAGTTGGGTTTCACCCCTCCCCAGATGAAAAAAAGGGTTGGAAAGCTTTCTGGAAAGAGTGAGTTTGCAAAAGGAGGAGTTTGGATATGGAAAGAGCAATCAACTGGCACCTTTTATGTTTTGTATTGCTGTACCAGCTCTGCGGTCTCAGATTGGTGCAGGCACAGCAAAAGGGCAGCTCTTACCTGAGACCTGCACGTGATCCAGGCAATCCTGCAAAAGCGTCGGCTTGGAATATGGGCACTTGCCTTTGAGGTGTTGGCAGAGCCTCTGCCGTTCCAGCCTTGTAAATGATTCCAGCAGGATGTGTGGTGACTCCTCAGTGATTTGTGTCACAGAGCTGCCCTTGCACCTTAGCACAGCACAATTAAAAAGGAATCTTCTCCTGTTCCCTAAAGCAAAACACAGTGCTCATCTGAAATCCGATGCAGAGTGATTCCCTGGGAGAAGAGTTTCCATTGGAAAATATCTTGGCTCCTGACCAACCCTCTGTGAAGCGGTTGTAGGGGACAGCTCGTTATTGCTGGCTGGGTGATTTTCTGGCAGGGGAGTGTTAACAGAAGCAGGAGTTGGTGAAGCCGTTAGTCAGGATCCCATCTCAGCTCCTGCACTCTGTGGTGCAGAGAAGATTCCCTGTCCTCCCGGACTCCAGAGGCGACTGCGAGTAGGGAGCCACTGCCATGAGCAGAGTGGCGTTGGCCAGACATTCATAAGTAATGAATTAAATCTGTGCAGAGCAAAGGTTTCTATCGGAGTGTGGGAACATTATTTTACTCCTACGGAGGGAAAACATGAAGTCAGTGACTTTATAGACTGAGCACTGCAGCCTCCGATTGCACGGATCGGTGCAAAGTTTGGATCAGAAGTCTTAGAAAATGTAGTGTAGACAAAACTGAGGTGGGAAAACAAAAGCTGGAAGAGGCCAAGGGTTAGGCTTTGTTAGTCTTTGAGTTGTGGTAAGAAAATTCGCTGTAGCTGGTATCTGTGATGGATTGTCTTCCTGCAGCAGTAAGGAAGGGCTTTTCTTAAGGAAAATAGAAAGGAAAAGTACTGCCCCTGTGTGCAGGAAAGCTGTGGAGGGCACAGCACAGAGGAGGTAGTGCCATGGAGACGAAGCTTGAACTGTCTGGGTGGCACTGGAGGTTCTGCTGGGCTGACACGACACAATTCCCAAGGTTTAATTGAGAGGGAAGACACACCCTGCTTTCTGCAGAGAGTGCCAGCAGCATCACTGGTTCCTGAGTCTGTGTTCCATACCACACAGAATAATAACTCCAGTAGCCCAAGAGCCAGACCCTGAGCTCTGAGCTCCAAAGCCCTCACTGCTTTCCCTCTTGTCGCTCCCTGCATCCGGTAATTACCATTTCTTGGAAAGCTCTTTGCCTTTCCAGTGCTTGCAGGAGACTGGACTGTCAAGGTAGCAATGTCACTTGGCCTTAGATAGTTGGATTTCTGATCACATGCACAGATTGCATCTGATACAGCCACGAATTTAGGTCCCATTAACTTGGATTTTCTTTGCTTTGTGTACAGTGCCCCGTGCTGTGCAGCCAGTCAGAGGGGAATATTTCCCTCTGGCATAAGTTAGTCTTTGCAGCAGTTAAAGGGTTAATTACAGCTGACCATCAGATCTCTACAGCAAGCCCACAGAGCCCACTGCTGTGCTGTGTCTTCCTGTGGATTAGCCGGACACATCCAAGTCTGTAGCTTGATCCCGTAACTTCAGAGAGAACTGAGAGAGTTTGGAAATTCATCTCCAACAGCCCCGCTCCCACAGGAGCCACAGCTTCCCCTGGAGTAGATCCACACTCTGCCTGCTTGGGAAAGACATTTCATAAGGCGTTGGAGGACCTTTTCATGGAATCACAGAACCATTTAGGTTGGAAAAGACCTCCAGGCTCAGTGAGTCCAACCTGTGGTTGAGCCCCATTTTGAGGATGGGCAGCCCTGCTCTGGATCCTCTTCTTGTTGGTGGCTGCTCTGATCAGCAACACTGAGCACCTTTTGCTCCCTGTGCAGACTGACCCCAATTCCTCCGTTCCCGTGGAGCAGGGAAGCAGCTCTGGAGCTGGTGTTCCATTTCTTGGCTTGGTCCGCAGCCCCTGGGAGCTGCTGGGTTCTGCAGCAGCCATGGAGGCTGCCTGCAAGGCCAGGCTTTGCTTCCCTCTGCCCTTCTCCCCTCCACGATCAGGGAAGTGCAGTGCATACCTTGGTTTGGGAAGAAAGCTGAGCTACTGGGGGCAGTGTTGTCTAAGAGCTGGAACACAGAGGGGGAAGCAGGACTCCTGCTTTTGTTTTCAGTTTGACCCCGGTGGTGTGGGCTGGGCTGTCAGGGATTCCTCTGCATCCCTGACTGAGCAGTGGGGCTGGGACTTCACTGCCTCGCCAGAGTATTGTCCTGGTTATTTATGGGAATTCAATGCTTGTGGAGCTGTTGTGGAGCTTGTCCAGTGCTTGGCTGCTGGATAAATGCCCTGGATTTGTAATTCCTGCTTGCCTGGTGCTCTGCCATCCTTGTGAGAAGGCAGTAAAACATCCTGTGCCAGCTCTTGGGAAGGTGAATCTTCAGTCTCAGCAGGGCGAACATCAGGGCAGCAGAAGAGAGATGTGCACTCGCTTTGACAGGTCCATTGGCACCTCGGTCCTGCCTTCCCAGGATTGGGATCAGGGAGTTGGGAATGCAGAACTGGATCTGCTGACTCTGGGTTTGGGATCAGGCAGTCNATGCAGAACTGGATCTGCTGACTCTGGGTTTGGGATCAGGCAGTTGGGAATGCAGAACTGGATCTGCTGACTCTGGGTTTGGGATCAGGCAGTTGGGAATGCAGAACTGGATCTGCTGACTCCAGGTTTGGGATCAGGCAGTAGCTCTTGGCTGTGTCATGTAGGACAAGATTCCTGCTGTGAGTGATTTGTTTAATGGTGGCTGATTGGAAGGAGAGGGGCTGGCCTTTTCCTCCTCCTTAGGGGTGCGTTTTGCTATTCCCACTGGAGTTTGAGGATGGCAGGGATGGCTCCAGTCCTCCTTCTGGCTGCAACTCCGTTTGTACACTTGTTTCTTTTAACTTCTTGGGGTCCTCATTCTTGCTGGCTCAGGCTGTGTGACAGGAGAATCATAGAATAACACAATTGTTAAGGTTGGAAAAGCCCTCTAAGGTCATGGGGTCCAACCATTCCCCCAGCACTGCCAAGGCCGCCACCAGCCATGTCCCCAGATGCCACATGCAGTTGTTCCTTGAACACTTCTGGTGATGGGGACTCCACCACCTCCCTGGGCAGCCCCTTCCGCTGCCTGACCACCCTTTCACGGAGAAATCCTTGCCGATGTCCAACCTGAATCTGCCCTTCCTGTTTTTCAGCTGGGTAAGGCTGTGGGAGCTCCGTGCACAGAGCGAGGGAGGTGCCTGTGGTCATGCAGGGAGTCGTGTCCGAGCCCAGCCCTGAGCCCTCCCGGTGCTCTGAGGTGCAGCTGAGTGTGACAAACGCGTGGGTTTGCGCGTGGGGCTGATGTGATGCGAAGGTCCCGCGGTGTGAGCTGAGGGGCTGGGGCTGCGCAGGGATCCAGCCGCCCCTGGAGCATCTTCAGGCTGGCAGAGCCGCATCCCCTGTCCTGTCCTGGTGCCAAGGGCAGCACGGCATGGCTGAGACGTGGATTGGTTTGGAGTGGGAATGGCAGCATCTGGTCATTGCATCCCTTTGCCTCCTTGGGAAGAGCTGGCCCTGCTCCTGGTGTCCCTGGAGCTCCTCCACGGTGACCTCCAGGCAACGGGATTCCTTTGGTGTGACAGGGGGAGCAGCGTTTCGCTGCGGATCTGTGCCGGGGTTCTGGATTAATCATTACTGCACTTAATGGGTTGTAACTCCAAGCTAGAAGCATCCACATCACCTGAGGACTCTGCACAGCAGAGCAGTGGGGATCAGGTGCTGGCACAGCTCTGCTGCCCGGCACTGGGGCTCCTGTGGGGCGTGAGGGAATGAGGGAATGGTTAATAGGTAGGATGGAGTTAATCATTCACCGAATTCCTCAGCTACAAACTCTCCCCTCAGTATTTTTTCTGGTGCTGTTGCTGAAAAGGAAATGGGGGTATGTGAAGCAAAACCACACTTAACAACTCACAGTAGCCCTGGTGTGTGCAGGATTTCTTGCCTTGTGCTGAGGGTGGAGCTCCCCTCTGAGAGGAGACGCTTGAATGATCTGGTAGAGCTGAGCAGTGCTGGGATATTTGATATATCTGCACCTTTCACTTTGGATGCCTGGGCCATCAGGCCCTGGAGGAGGAAGTGTCTGCACTTTCACCTGCCCAGGACCCAGGAAAGATTGATATTTTTCTCATGGTAGTCGATCAGCAACAACTCAAACAAAAATGGTAGAACTTACTCTAATAAATAAAATAGCAAGGATGCAATTACTTACAAGAGTCCAGCCCTGCCAGCCAAAACATGAGTCAGCTACCTCTCATAAATCTTGAGATTAAAAAGAAACAAAAAGAGGCCAAATGTTGGTGCCTTCTGTGTTTTGAGACTGAACTCCCAGGTAGGAGACACCTGGAGACATCTGTACCTCTCAATATTGAGATACAGAGAAATAAAAGACTTAAGCAAGATAGAAGGGAAGGAAAAAGTAGAGATTATAATTTAATGTCATGATTCCAGGAGACAAGGGAACCCACCACTTCTTTTAGGACAAGGCTGAGTGTATCTTCTAATTCTTTTTTGGGGGGTAAAATTGTGTCGTGTAGAGCCTCGTACCATGGAACCAGGTACAGGAGTTGGTTGGTTTTCAAATGAGGTTGATACAGGCCTTGAGGTTGCTAAAGAAACAGCTGAAATATTGAGGGTCAATTTTAGAGGATTTGTTTGTGATCACATGGATTATACAACATTTCTGCTGTTTAGAGGCAAATATTTAATCTGTGGGTAACCCGAGGCTGAAGTGAATTCTGTACCAGGAGTCCCAGCCCTGATTCACCTCCCAAACACCACTCAGACCTTGAGAAATTTTATCCCTGAGGTGACTTTTGCCTCTTCCTGAGGCAGAAGAGTGGTTGCAGAGCTGAGGATGGTGGTTTTGGGGTGGTTGCAGAGCTGGGGATGGTGGTTTTGGGGTGGTTGCAGAGCTTGGAGTGGTGGTTTTGGGGTGGTTTCAGAGTGGGGGGTGGTGGTTACAGGGTGGTTTCAGAGCTGGGATGTGATGTGCCCGACTGTGGCAGATCCACCCTCTTCCTTGGCAGATTTTTGCATGGCTTTTTGTGGGATTGGAGCTCCCAGGTACGATGAGCGTGCTGGCTGATCCAGAATCCTGTGGGAGCTGCTCTTCTGCAGGGAGGGGCTCCTGGAGCCAGCTTTGTGGTTGCATTTCTTGGGAAGTCTCTCCCATTTTTTTCCGTGCTATTAGTGATGTTCCCAGCCTGGTTTGCCTCCTCCATAAAGATGAAGCCACAGTCTGGCAAGGAGGGGGAGAGGTCCTGGAGGGAGAGCTCTGAAATCCCCCAAATCCACAGTTGCGAAAGACTTTTCCTGGTAGGGGAAAGTGTTGATTGCATGGGTTGTTTCATAAACCACTGCCTCTGTCCTGGGCCTGCCCTGTCCCTGCTGCCAGGCCAGTTCTGTCAACCAGCGTCTGCTGGTCACTTCTCAGAAGAAAAACCAAGGGAGGAAGAAAATCCCCAATGTCCTGGAAGCAAATGCAGAAGATCCTTGCTAAATGAGAAGAGATCCTGCAGCCCATTGCTGAGGGTCACCTTCCTCCTTTAACTTCTGTAGCAGCCACCTGTGGCTCCTCATCCTTCTCCCTCTGCCATTCCACATCAGTGGCTGAAGGATTTATCATATTTATCGTATTTCCCCTCCCTTTTGCTCTCTGAGTTGGGGAATGCAGCAGCTTGTCCCTGCATCCCTTCGGTGACAGGTTTGCTGGGGAACTCCTGTCCCTGCTCTGTGCGCATTCTGTCACTCACCTCTGACTCTGCTGCTCTGCTGTCTGATGTGACAGGCAGAGAGAGCAAGAAAAAAGCCACATGAGAGTGAAAAACAACCCAGTTGGTGTAGGTCGTGCTGCAGGATGTGTCAGCAGTTCAACAATGGCCTTAAACACTGAGCGGGATCCAATTTAAACCCATAAAAGTGAGGAAGTCTGGGCTTGGAGCCTGTTCTTCTACCTGTGTACGCAGCCGTGCATGGAGTAGCTGTGGCATAAACAGCCTAGGAAGGCGTTGGGATTTCTTTTTACTCCATTAAACAGTTGTCATTTGTTTCCAAGGATCTGATTTTATTGCTCCTCCTGTTTCACGCAGCAGGAAATTAAAATGAAGCAGCCCAACACGCAAGAAACAGATGCAAATTTTTGTATGCTCAAATTCGGCTCAGTGTAGGAGCTGGGGCTCCTGGTTGCTTCACAAAAATGTCTTAATATTTGATAATCCTGAATGTAATTAAAATAGGTGAAATCCGCGCTCAGACCTCTGAGGTGGTGATCCTAGAGGTCTTTTCCAACCATGGTGATTGTATGATTTGCCTTTGCGTGATCCATGGGAACACCAGTCCCAAGTACAAACCTGTTTCGGGCTGAGCATGGACAAAGGATGGTTCTCTCCCTTCTAGTGCCTTCACTTCCCTCTTCCCATCCCTGGAAGTGTCCAAGGCCAGATTGGACGGATCTCTGAGCAGCCTGGTCTAGCAGAAGGTGTCCCTGTCCATGACAGGGGGTGGGACTGGATGGGTTTTAAGGTCCTTTCCAACCCAAACCATTCTGTGATTCTACAATTCCCTTCATCCGCTGTCAGCCTCAGCATCATCCCTGTACGCTGTAGGAGCCAGGGAGCTGCCCTCCCTATGGAGCACCCAAAATTCCTGATGTACTTCAGAGCCACCGCTCTCTGTCCTGAGCCCTTCCCAGGCTGTCGGGAGGCTCTCGGCCCCCGTGGTCACTCCGTGCGCGTGAGGCTCTGCTCACCAGGAGTGCTCTGCTTGGGAAGCGCTCGCCAGACAGGGCAGGAGGCAGCTCTCGGAGTTTTCTTGGCAGGAGGGTGTGGAAAATGTTGGAAAGGAAAAATGGAGCTGGGGTGGTCTGCAGCTCCGCCTGCCTCGGGCTCGGAGGCGCGCGCGAGGCCGGGGAGCTCTGCTCCGTGCGCTGCTCTGTCCCTGCGCGTTCCCTGCTCTGCTCTCGGTGCCTGCCTGCTCCCACTTTTATTTCACTGAGAGGAAAACAGTAGCTCTTTGATAGCCTTTCAAGGGATAAGATGGGACAGACAGACTGCTTGTGGGGGAAAGCCTTGGAGGCTTTGTGTTCCTGACCTCCCGAGTGACGCGGAGCAGTGACGGAGCAGTGCCCAGCGTGGGCTGGTGTGTTGGAGCAGGCACGGCTGGGCAGCGATCCCAGCATGACTGAGCCAGAAAGGGACCTGTTTTGTCTTTTAGTGCATGACCCAGGACCTTTTCTGACCACAGGTGCCTGGGCCTTGGTTTTCCCATCTGCAGGAATGCAGCGTTCCCAGCTCTGCCTGCCCAGGCACGTTGAGGTGAAGAGGGGGAGCTCCAGCACTAGTGAGACCTGGAGTGCTGTGTCCAGTCCTGTGTCCAGTTCCGGGCCCCTCAGTGCAAGACATTGAGGGGCTGGAGAGTTTCCAGGGAACGGAACGGAGCTGGTAAGGGTCTGGAGAACCAGGAGCAGCTGGGGGGGCTCAGCCTGGAGGAAAGGAGGCTCAGGGGGGACCTTCTGGCTCTCCACAACTCCTGACAGGAGGGGGCAGCTGGGAGCGGTTGGGCTCTGCTCCCAGGGAAGAGGGACAGGACAGGAGGAAACAGCCTCAAGCTGTGCCAGGGCAGGTTCAGATTGGGGATCAGGAGGAATTTCTTCATGGAAAGGGTGGTCAGGCATTGGAAGGGGCTGCCTAGGGCAGTGTTGGAGTCCTCATCCCTGGAGGTGTCCAAGGAACACCTGGACGTTGCACTCAGTGCTCTGGGCTGGGGACAAGGTGGGGATCGGACACAGCTTGGACTCGATGGTGGTGGAGGTCTTTTCCAGCATAAAGGATTCTGTGATTTGTCATTGTCCCAGAGAGATCTGGGCTTAGTCCTGTCAGCAGAAAGCAGCACCTCTCGCCTGGGAGATGTGCAGAGAGCAGACCGTGGGTCAGAGTTGTTCTCACATCAGCAGCATTACGGAGGATTCGGTTCTTGCCCCTGCCATCCCTTTTCCTCGTGCACTGATGATCCTTCTCTCCACGTTAAGGTGAGCTGCAATGCTGGATTACACCCCGAGGAGCAGTGGCTGTGGTGGATTACATAATCCCTGTGCACGGAGCCTGCTGCAGTGAGGCAAGTCAGTAATGTCCTCTTGGATCCGAGAGGAAGAGGGGTGCTATGGAAACCTAACTTGTTATTATTATATGGGAACGAGATTTATTATTTTGCTCTTCTGCCTCAGTTTGTGATTACACCATGGAGCAATTTTTAGCCTTGGCAAGAAGGTGATTTAGCATGAGACCAGAGATGCAGTTTAACTCGGTGTCTGCTGTGGATCCTGAGAGCGATGCTGTGTCTGGGGGAGCTGGGCAGATTCTTCTCCTGCCAGCGGGGCTGATTTATGAGTGTCATCCTTGACGTTGCTGTGGTGTCCAAAGTTTACCAAGGATGTTTACCAGAACCTTCCAGAGTGTCCTTGTGGAGCCTGAGGAGGGATCAGGCTGCAGTTCTGTGTCCCTCTGAGCCGAGCCTGCTTTGGGAGCCTCCCGGTCCCCACGGGGCTCGGAGCAGAGCCGTGGCTGGTGCTGGGCACAGAGCACACTGCATGCCCTGGCTTCTTGGGGCACTCTGTCTGTGCCATTTTGTTTGTCTTGGCCTTGGCTTGGTGTTTTCCTGCTCCTCTTTCCCTTTTAAACAAAGCAAATTTGCTGGTGGTTTGTGTGCACCGTGAACACCCTCTTACACAATCACCCTCGTGGGTTTGCATGTGCCGTTCGTGAAGAATAGGGAAGAGTAATCTGGGATGTAATCATTAAACTGAGGCACAGTCCAAGACAGTTGCCTGAACCCGAAGTGAAGCATCAGCCCCTCCAGAGACTCCTCAGCCAGCGCTGTCAGTGTTTGAGTCACCCTGTGCCAGGGAGGGAACTCAGCCTTGGGCTTCTGTTTTAACCAGCATAAAGTGAAACAACAACAACAAAATCAATCTGGTTTACTGTAGGAAAAAATCTATGAACTGTAAGGGTTGTTACTTTCTCTTTTTTAAGATGTCTGTGTCAGCCCCAGGGACATCTGCCCTGGTGGGTCTCTGGTGGTTTGTTTCTCCTTTCTTGGTGTGTGTGTCACTGTGGGATTGATGACTGTTACACTTAGCAGTCTTGGCAGCAAACACCTGTAGTTCAGGTGAATCATCACAGGTCCTGTGCTTGGGACCTTTGGAAAAACCCTGAGTTGAGGAAAGTTTAAACTGACTAATTGAGAAAGGATTTCTGAGAGGAAGAATCAGCACCGGTGTCAGTCCCAGCATGTGTTTGTGTGGGGAGTAGGCAATAATTTAATATATTTTATATTTAATATATTTTCTTTGCATATTGAGCTGGGAAGGAAGTGGCTCTTGGCTTTGCATATGCAAAGAAAAAAAGAAGAGACAGCACAAACACAGCCCATGGAGCCACCTCAGCCTTACTCTGGGGGTACAGAGTGTTGCCCAGCCTTTTTCTGGTCCTGTACATGGGGAAATGGCCAACCCTGAACCACAGCCTGGGACATGTCAGCAGCGCCGTGGCTGATGGAGAAATCACTCTGGGGACTCTGGGATGTGCCCTGTCCTTGTCAACGTGATGAAGAAATCAGGGGAAAAAGGCGTCGCGAAAGCTGCAGGGAAGGGCTGCCTGCCAGGGAGATGGAATAATTAAAGAAAAAGGGTGCCTGTAGTAGAAGGAAAAATGCTGATTGTGAATCATCAACTGTCCGTGACTCTCCTGCTGTAAAAGGTTGAATGGTCCAGGCTGTGTATTTGTGCTGGCAGTGAGAGATCTCTACAATAACAGCCGTACCCTGTTTAGCTTTGCTACTATTTGGAGGATCCGTGCCAGGACTTATTGGAATCCCCCAGGCAGGCGTTTAGAAGATCTCTTAAAATTGGTGGGGCTGTGGGATCACAAACCCTTGCTCGGTCTCCGGAGAAATTGGCTTTGTTTAAAAACAAAATCCTCAGTAGGATGCTGAAGTGTGTGAGACGTTTCGTACGGCAGCGTTTAATGGGATCAGGAAAGGGATACCTCCCAGGAGTATTTGCAGGTATTAAATCATTAAGAAGATTAGCAGAGTTGCAAGACCTTTTCTTTTTTTTCCTCCAGACAGTTTATTCCACATAATGATGTTCTTCAAAAAGGATTAGAGGCATTTGTCCCGTGAGAAAAGGGAACAGACACCACAGTGATCCTCCCTTTAACGGATCCCTGACAGGACCTGTAGTCTGAAGTGGATGGAATTATCCTTTCTCTGACTCCTCACAGACAAATCATAGAATCCTGGAATGGTTTGGGTTGGAAGGGAACTTAAACACCATCTCACTCCCCCTGCCATAGGGAGGGACACCTTCCACTAGACCAGGTTGCTCCAAGCCCTCTCCAGCCTGGCCTTGGACACTCCAAGTGTGTCTCCGTTATATGTTTTATTTGAGGGAGAGACCTCTCTTTTCCCAGCCTGATCCAAGCAATGTGCAGGAGCAGCAGCTCCTTGTGTGAGAGGGATGTGAGTCCAGCCTGTGGCACCAGCTCTGGTTTTATGGGAAGCAGACTGGGACCTCCAGGCCTCTTTCCTGTAGGTTATGGAATGGCTGCTGTGATTTCCTCCTATTTTTCCTGTTGCTGGGTTGAAATAGATGCTCTGGAGACAACTTGTCCTTGACCTGGGTCAGGTGTGACAGGTACACCTATGGATAACTCGTGTGCCAGGACTGGGGACGATGCCTGGCTCTGAGCTGTGCAGGTGGAGGGTCAGAGCCTTCCGTGTCCTTCCCCAGGCAGCACGGGGGTTCTCCCTAAGGAGCACACACCCGTGTTCTCAGCCTGAGGGGGCTTTTTCCGCAGCCCCACGTTGTCCCCTGAGCTGCAGCACGAGCCCCTCTGGGCACAGGAGGCTCTGCAGGAGCTGAAGGGCTGCCCAGGAGCTGCCCAGGAGCTGCACAGGAGCTGTTCCACACCAGCACAGACAAGCCCAGGAGGGGCTGACCCAGCCAGAGGTCAGAGGTAAATTGTTCTTGTGGCTATGGACACGTGGAGATCAGTTCGGGCCGAGGGGCAGAGTTGAGCTGAGGGGAGCAGGGTAATGCAGGTTATCTCGAGGTCAGCTGCATCTTTCCAGGATAAGCCCGTGACTTGACTGAAGCATTCTTTCAGAGCTCTTTCCAGGGATCTGTCCTTTGGGCTCCACCCCATACCTCCAGATATGTTGTGGAGTGGATTTCTCAGCCCCTGATATTTGGCAGAAGTGTGGGCAATTATTTGTCTCAGGCAGATCACGTTAGAGTTTTGGCTCTCTCCTGTCTGGAGTTCAGGTTTCCGAAGGAGTGGGTAGGAGAATTGGATGTGCGAGTCCTGCTGAACCCGGGAGGTGCAGACTCTTCCTGTCTGCAGTGTCAGGCTTGTGTCATTCCAGCTGTGTCACTGCTGGGGGGGTCACTTGTGCCACTTGAATCCTTGGAGTGTTGAGGGGCTGCTGGATCTCTTCGTGTCCGATGAAGTGGGTGGATCCCTGGATGCATCTCTTGGTCAGGGCGGGTCCGCAGGAGGACACTGGGCGGGCTCCTGTGCACAGTGGTCTGGGAAGAACCAGAAATGTGCATGACCTGCACATGATCTGACTTGAGAGTACTCTGAGGAGTAGATTTAAATGGGATATTGGGAAGAAATCATTCCCTGTGAGGGTGGGGAGGCCCTGGCACAGGCTGCCCAGAGAAGCTGTGGCTGCCCCATCCCTGGAAGTGTCCAAGGCCAGGTTGGATGGGGCTTGGAGCAACCTGGGGTAGTGGAAGGTGTCCCTGCCCATGGCAGCTTGGAACAAGATGAGCTTTAAGGTCCTTTCCCACCCAAACCATTCCAGGATTCTGTGATCTTGTGCAGGGAACAAATGAGTTTCTGTCTCCCAGTCCTGTTCTGGTGCCGCGCTCGGGGCCACGCTGAGACCTGAGCAAGCTGCTCCTCTCCCTCTGTACCTACTCTGGGGCCTCTGAACATCAGCATTTTTGAAGCAGAAATATTCTGACTGCATCACAGAAGACTTTCTAATGCTAAAAGGAAGCAGCCCAACCACACACATTATTAATGCCAGAAACATGCAAATGCGCTCTGTACGGGAACCAGCAGCTCTATATTGGGTTCTAATTGGGTTTTGTTTTCAGAAGGAAGATATTTAAGGTTCTATAGTGAACATGCTGCAAAAACATTGAGAGCAGAGCCCTCCAACCCAAACAACCACATTTGAAAAAAGCCGGGGGAGCTCGGATCGGTGTCGGCACCGGCGCGGGGGGATTAGGAAAGTCTGTCCTTTGGCCTCTCCAGGCCAGATCCCTTTGCTCCATCTGTCCCTGGCTCTGGGGTCTGCCCTGCCCTCGGATTCACAGCACATAACATCAACCAGAGTTGCTGCTTGAGGGATTCCTTGAGTGTTTCTGTTCCAGCAGGGATTCATGGGCCTGACTTTGAATTATGGAGCCTTTGTGCTAGAGAGATGTTTACAACGAAACGGTGACTTGGAAGCCCTTTCTCCCACGGAATCCTGGAAGTACTGTTATCTCAAGCTTCAGGAGGAGCTCCTGCACAGAGACCACCCAGGACTCAGAGCTACCTGCCACCAGAGCACCTCTGCTACCCCGTATTCCTGGGGGGAGACAGCGAAATTTGGCACAGGCTGGGCTGAGCCCTCATTGCCTGGAAGGGTGGATCCCCCAACACGGTTGTGGAATAGCAGAGATGGAGACGTCCTCATCACCAAAGTTTCTGGCTGCATTTATGGGTATCTTCAGCCTGATGGATAGCAGAGTTTTGCCCTTGTGTCCGCTGGGGGAACATCCCTTCCCAAGGGCCTGCAGGATTTTCCCTGGTACCTCTGGAGTAGTTTCACTCCTTCTCTTCCTGCTGCTGGTTCAGGCTGCCGAGCGTTTCCTTCCTTCCTCCCCTGGAGCTGTGTCTGCATCCACTCCTCTTTGTGTTCCTGCTTTCCTTCAGAGGCTTTTTCATTTTTATTTTGAACATCAGTTGCATTTTTATCCTGTTTGGATCCTGCCAGAGAGTGATCACTGCACGAGGGGAGGACAGTGTCCCTGTTCTGTCCCCTGCCCCGTGGCCACTCCAGGTGGGCCACCGGCAAACCAGTTTACCCAGCAGACCTGTAGCTTCCCCTGCTCTTCAGACCACGATGGGAAGCAGCTCCTTTTGCTGCAGAGGGCTGTGGCAGACACTGCTTTTCAGAGGTGATGGGGAAACACCCCTCATCCTTGTCTCTCCCGGGATTTTCTTTAACACAAGAAAAAACTGGACGCCTGGAAGAAATGTGGACTCCAAGTCTGCCTGAAAGAGACTCAGAGAAGGGGATGTCTGTGCCTGTGCCAGCAGTGGGAGCCTGGGTCTGTGCTGGCTCTGGGAGGGCAGGGGAGCCGGGCACGGGGCAGTGGCCGGAGCAGAGCCGGGCACGGGGCAGTGACCGGAGCGGGGCCGCGCTCCGGGCGGGAGCTGGCCCGGCGTTACATAACGCACCAGAGACACGTCCAAGTGATTAATTTGAGGCTCTGGCAGCCGCTTCCCTGTAATAATATTTTAAACATTACTTTTCCACTGGCCCCTGCCAGCGATCGTTATTTTGCGCTGTGGAGGCTGTAAAATTTCACTTCAAGGATGGGTTTCACTCCCGTTACAAAATGTGTCTGGAATGTGCAGATGTTTCCTTCGGGGAATAGGGAGCCAATCGGCTCGAGCACATCAGCCCTGCGGGGAGGACTCAACGTGCTAAGCGGCCCTATTCACAAAATCCCAAACAAACACACGCACAGAGCCCCGTGGAGCTGCGCCCGCGCTGGGCACGCGGCTCCAGACCCTGGGCATGGAAAACCCAGGGTCTGCTGGAGCTGGGGAAGGTTCCGGGCTGGGCTGGTCGCAGAGGGGTCCCACACTGGGCTCTTACACACCCACGTAGTCCTGCTTTCTGGGAGAGTTATGGAAACTGTGGCTTGTTGGGTGCAGATAAGGTGGCTTGGAACGGCCTGATCTCTGAGGTGCCTTCCAACCCAAACCGTTCCAGGATTCTGTTGGTTTTGAACTGGAAGAGTGCAGGGTTGGGTGGGATGTTGGGAAGAAGTTCTTTACTCAGAGGGTGGGGAGGCCCTGGCGCAGATTGCCCAGAGAAGCTGTGGCTGCCCCATCCCTGGAAGTGTCCCAGGCCAGGCTGGATGGGGCTTGGAGCAGCCTGGGATAGTGGAAGGTGTCCCTGCCCATGGCAGGGGGTGGGACTGGATGGGCTTTAAGGTCCCTTCTCACCCAAAGCAGTCTGCAATTCCATGATGAACGTTCTGCAGGTATCCAAGGGTTGTGCATGTCAAGGACAAAGCAGCTGCTGTGGATGTGCCAGAATTAGACAAAATGGAAAGATGGGATTTAATTGCACAAAAAAATAGTTTGCATGGAGAGCAGAGAACTGAAAGTTGCTTTTTATGGAACAGCTTCAAATCAAGGAGCTTCAAATAGAGGCTGTAACTATCCCTGAGGGATATGTGATGGGGCTGGTCCTCTTTATAGAAGGATCCAGGAAAGCACTAATTTTTTTTGCTTCTCAAATTTTCTCTTTCCTTATTGCCTTTACTGCAAGGAAGAGGAGAATAAAGAGTTGGGGTGTCTGGTCCGTAAATGGGAGCCCTTAAAAGGTCAGTCATGGACACTTGGAAAGCTGGAGAGGGACTTTGAAGGGCCTGGAGTGCCAGGACAAGGGGGAATGGCTTCCCACTGCCAGAGGGAGGGTTAGATGGGATATTGGGAAGAAATTCTTCTCTGTGAGGGTGGTGAGGCCCTGGCACAGGTTGCCCAGAGAAGCTGTGGATGCTCAAAACTCTGCCTCTGGCCTTGTGAGAGCCTGGAGGAGCAATGGAAGCTCATATGGAAAATAAATACACAAGACACAGTACTAGGAAAGAGAAGTGTTGGTAGTGATGAGAGTGGGCTGAGCTCAGGCCCATCAAACACTGCTAAGCAAAAGAATCTAAGGAAAAGTCTGTGTCCAGCAAGGTTGAGAAGAGTGAAGAGTTTTTCAAGTCTGTTGGGAATTAGAGGAGTCAGATGATACTGGTCTGTTCATAGATGAACATGGTCAAATTATCAATGAAAATGCAGAAAAGGCAGGATTGCTCAGTAAATATTTCTGTTTTCTGTTTGGAAAAAAGCCAGGTGATGTATTTGTATCATATGAGGATGATGAAACACTTTCCACTCCAACGGTAACCGAGGAGGATGTTAAACAGCTGCTATTAATGTTAGACCTTCTTAAACCAGCAAGTTCAGATATTTTGCATCCAAGAATTTTAAAAGATCTGGCTGAAGAGCCCTCTGGGCTATTAATGTTCGCTTTTAATGGATTTTTGGGCCTTAGGGAGATTCCCAGGGACTGGATCAAAACAAACATGGTGCCAGTGTTAACGGAAGGTAAATGGGGTGGTACAGACATCCATCAGCCCAGTGTCCTGGTTTTCTATCCCAATGAGAAGCAATGCAGTGCCTAGCATGGCATTAGCTAAAAATTAAAGGGGATGGTGTAATTAGTGGCAGTCTATGTGGAAAATCCACTTATGGAAAATAGATCTCCCAAACCTCTGCCTTTTAAGTAAGTTTGCAGATGGAGGAGCAGAAGATGCTGACGTTGATGTAATACACATCTGACTCCTGCAAGAAGTCAGGATTCGAATTCTGAGTCAAATTTTTTAATTTGTCTCAATGTCTTGTGTATTTGTCAGGAATTGGAATGAAGAAATCAGCACTACAGATATTAAAGGGATTAAACACTGGCTTCAGAATGTTTCACAGAATGATAGACTTGACCCAAACGATCGTTTGGGTTGGAAGGGACCTTAAAGCCCATCCAGTTCCAACCCCCTGCCATGAGGAGGGACACTTCCCACTAGACCAGGTTGCTCCAAGCCCCGTCCTGCCTTTAAGGTCCCTTCCAATACAAACCTTTCAATGATTCTCAGAGTCTTTATGTGAGATGGGAGCATTCTCTAGAAGGATGGGACCTCCCTGTGGGCTTGATGCAGGAGTTGGTGTGAGGAGTCCGATGATTTGCAGTATTTGAGCTGTTGGGATAAACCAAGAAAGCATCCCTGACATCAGGACTGCAGAGAAAGCACAACTGGGATGTGCTGCAGCCCTGGTTTGGCCAGGTCTGGGGGCTTGAACTTGCTGCACTTTGCTTTTTGCTCCTGGATCTCCTGGTTTGTGGATTTTCTGTGGCAGGCAGTGGGTTGTGAACTCGGGGTTGTGCTCAGCATCGTTATTTTCACAGAGCAGCACCATTTACTTTGGGCTATTTTTAAACCGATCAAATGCTGAACTGATGGCCCCAAATCCACGAGTTTTCTCTCTGGGGAGGAAGAAAGTAAGGCAAGAGGCTCAGCAGCTCTCGAGCACAGGCTGTGCTGCAGAATCCTGCTCAAAGTTGGTCTGCGTCGCTGACAACGCCCTGCCAGGCCTGGACCTGGACGGGTCCTCCTGGTCTTGTACTTTTCCTGTTTTTAGGGAACATCCCATGCTTGAGCTGAAGGGTGTTGGTGAGAGCCTGGAATGGGGAGTCTCTTAAATGAAATGTTGTTGGTAAAACATATTGGAGATGAAAAACAAGTGACAGGGCTAAAGTAGACACAAAACTGTTTCTCTTCAGCAACCACCCAGGAACCTGGAAAACTTGGGGGTGTTGGAGGGGGCTGTTAGCTAAAGGTTGGACAGATTGGGACTGTCAGCTGTGAAAGGGGAGGGTTTGGGGGAGCGTTACCTGCCGTTGGAAGGGACAGTCCGGGTCTGGGGACAGTGGCAGCGTTGCCAAGGGTGGGTGGGAAGTTGGTCCTGACAGGTCTGTGTGGAGCCAGGCTGGTGCCATCCCCATCCACGTGCTCTGTGTGCCCTGCAGAAGGTATGGGGGAATGTGGGAGCAGGACCTAGAACTCAGATTTTTCAACTGACTCGGGAGGAAATGGCCATAAACCCTTTCAGTTTGGTCTGCTCAGCTTTGTGCTGCTCCAGCAGCGGGAGGGCCAAAGCAGGAACTCCCCCCACACCCAGAGGGAGTCAGGGACATGGTGGCACTGTCCTCCAGCCTTGTGGCATTTGGCCATGAGACTTTGCTGTCTGTCCTCTGGATTCTGTGTGCCCTGTGTGTCTGCTTTACCTGCCATGAGAGGCTTTCCCTGGATGCTGCTGTTCCTCCAAAATCCTCCATCCTTTGTGAACTCTGGTTGGATGGGGCTTGGAGCAACCTGGTCTGGTGGAATGTGTCCCTGCCCATGGCAGGGGGTGGAACTGGATGATGTTTAAGGTCCCTTCCCATACAAAGTGTCCCAAGATTGCCTGATCCCCGGTAAGGGCTGTGTTTGCTGCTCATGGCTTTGTTTTCCCTTTGTTTGTGCTGTGGTGCCGTGTGTGCCTGACAACGTCCTGACTGTTCCTGTGTGAGGCATGAGGGAATTATTTCCCAACTGTTTGAAGAAATTGCTTTTGATCTGATGCTGCCTTATCAGCCTCTCTCTCTCTGAGCTGGCTCGTGCTCTGCATTCAGCAGGAAGTGGCGTGAAGGTTTTTACAGATCTCCCCGTGTTTTGGAGGATCAGGCAGTCCCTGGTTCGTGGCTCTTGTTCTGTATCAGTGATGCCCAAATTGTTCCCCTGTTCCTTTTGGGATACAAAACACAGATACCCCAGAAGGTTTAAAGGAACAGACTAGTCAGACTTTCAGTGTTTGCAAACGGGATGTGTGCTTTGGAGAAGACTTCCTGGAGTTCTCCGTGTCCCTTGGCTCCAGCTCCTGTGTCAGCTCAGTGACACATCCCTGTGATCAGTCCAGCATTATCCCGAGCCTCCTGCATCCTGTGAACCTTGCCTGTGGCTCTTTTGTTGTGTACTGCAGAATTTACGGTTCTAGGACTAAATAGCATTGGGGTTTTATTATTTCTCACAGAGAAATAACATCCCTAGAGGAGAGCTGTCCAAGGAAAAGCCTCACTTTAAAATAAGTACAAATTGAGTAATAAAAAAACAGGACTCAAAGATTATCTACGCCGTTCCCTGTCCCAGTGGTGAATTAATACCAGCAATACCTAAACATTTATTGAAAACTCTTCACTTTGTGTGAGGAAGATTAAGCACTGAGTAGCTCAGCTGTGTAATCCCTAAATTACAGCTTCCAGAGGGCTCCCGTTTTATGGTAAAATCAAATGTCCCCAGGCTCCCAACATGCTGAGTTGGAAACACGCTGGGTTTTCAGGAGACCAGAGCTGGGCACTGGAATTGCTGTGTGTTGGCACAGAGTGCCGTGGGACGTGGGGACCAGAAGTGTTTTGGGGGGAAGGAGTGGGGATCTGCGTGGAAAATGGTTGGATTTGGCGTCTTAACAGGATCCGCTTGAGCTCTGCCACGTGTGCTGGGAAGATGCTTGGATTTATCACATCTTCGGTTGCTTCGCAGACTGTCCACGAAACGCGTGTGTGTTTGCAGGGCTGACATTTCCCTGGCCGGAGCCGCAGGCAGCTCGTTTACGTGCGGCGCTAATTACGGACATCAGCTCGGTTTCGGTGTTTGGGTTGCTGCCTTCCCAAGCTGGAGGTGCTCGCCGTTCCCGTCGTGGTGCCGCAGGGCTGGGTGGTCCCTGAGGTTTCATCTTTGCTCTGTGCCACGTGAAGTCACCTCTTGGCAGGGAGGGAAGCGCCACTGGCGGCTCCTGGTCACTGCCGTGGCTCGGGAGGCGGGAGGGACCTCTCAGTGCCCATCCCTGTGTCCATCTCCCTGTCCCTCTGGAGCGCCTTCCTGACCTGGTCACCCCAGCGCCCCCCTCGCCTTTGGCTCTGTTGTTTGGGTGTTGGGAAGCAGGAGATGAAGTCAGCCCGGTCTAAGAATAACTCGTAAGAGGAGCCGAGCTGCGGGTCCCAGGCCCTGGGACCGGGGGAGAGGGATGGAGCACACGGTGCCATCGGCTCCGGGACGGCTCTGCCAGAGCATGACGTCGCTCCGTGAGGTAACACGTCCCCTCCGTGCGAGTGCCTGCATCCCTGCTCCGGCTCCATAACCATATTTGGGAAAGTCTGCGGAAAGCTGCCGGCTGCAGGGATCCGAGGAGCTGCTCCTGGAGCCGCAGCTGCGCTGCAGACAGCTCCCACCTGCAGGGAGGGCTTGTCCTGACCCTGCTGGGGGTGCCCTGGCCAGGGTTGGGATGCCCTGGCCGTGACAGGGATGCCCTGGCCGTGGTGGGGATGTCCTGACAGTGGTGGGAATGTCTGGACGGTGGTTGGGATGCTCTGGCCATGGTTAGGATATCCTGGCTGTGGCAGGGATGTCCTGGCTGTGGCTGGGATGCCCTGGCTGTGGCTGGGATGCCCTGGCCATGGTGAGAGTTTTCTGACTGTGGTGGGGATGTCCTGACTGTGGTTGGGATGCCATAGCTGTGATTGTGATGCTCTGACCGTGGTGGGGGTGCCCTGGGTGTGGTTGGGATGCCCTGACCACGATGGGGATCCATCCCCTGGCTGTCGCAGGGATGCCCTGGCCGTGCATCTCACAGGTGCAGCCTCACCTCCTCTCTTTGCTCCAGGGATGAGGCACGGGCACAGGAGCAGAGGGAATGTGGGAGGGACTCTGTGTCACCTGGGGTGCCCCAGGGTCTCAGCTCAGTCTTTCCCCTGCTTCTCAGAGCCCCTTTTCCTGAGCTGTGAAGAGCCTGTGGCCCCAACCTTGGATTTCCCCCTGCAGATCGCAGGGTGCTTGTGCTGGTGCTCAGGGAGAGGCTTGAGCAGGACGAGGCAAGGCAGTGAGGTGAGGGAGGAGTGTGGCTTCATCCCCCTGCTCAGAGAGCTCACGATGATGGAGTCACCTGCTCGTGATCTTGCAGGAGCTGGGAGAGACCCCTGGGTCTGCTGCTGGCACGGCTGCCCTGCAAGGGCACCGAGAGTGCTCAGCTCTCCAGGAGAGCACAGAGTGTACAGAACATTGCAAAGATGCTCATCTCGCCTCGCATTTCATATCAACAATTAGGATTTCGCTGTAGGGAGAAAAACATTCCATTTTTAGATGAATTTTTATGTAGAAGTCTTTTGGGGCAAATTCCTCAGAGGGAGCCAAGACTTGGGCCAGCATTTGAAGCTCGTAAATTCAAAATGAACAAATAAATTGTCATCGTGCTGTGACAGCCTCGGGGAGATGAGGGTGCTCACAGCTGCCTGCCACCAGTGAAAGGCCCCTCTTGGTGCTGGGCCACAGCTCTTGGGGGTGATGTGTGGTGGAGCTGGAATCCTTTTGCCTTGGAAAATCCCTGCTTCAACCTGATTGAAACCAGTAGCTGGTGGTGAAGATCTCCATGCGCTGTTTCCCTCCTGTCTGCGTTGAAAGGCAGAGGACTCCTGGTGCAGGGGAGCTGTGGGGCTGTTCCTGCCAGCCAGGGTGTCCCTGCTCCTACTGCAGGACCACAGCATTGTTCCCTGTGCCCAACACACAGGAAAATCCGTGTTTTTTCAGATCTCCAAAGACGCTGTGGAAATAATCTCCATCCTCACCTCTGCACACAAGCACCACTGCTTCTGCTGCGCTTCCTTGGAGAGGTGCAAGCCAAAAGACGAAGAAAAAAAGGAATCAGATCAGCAAAACCCTGTAATTTTTCCTGGCTCGGGCAGGCAAAAGCACACAGAGTTTTTCCTGCTCTTTTTTGGAAAGTCTGTTCTGTGTGTCAGGCAGGATCAGCTCCGCGCTGCCTTTTGTTCCTGGAGACAGGGAAGTGTTTGCCATGGCAACGTGGGAGGCAGCGTTGGGGCTGTGCAGGGGATGTCTCGGGCAGTTTGTGGTTCTGGCAGGTGACAGAAGGCTCTGGAAGCTCTGGGCTTGGTTGTGTCTCACCAGGCATCTCACACATCCCTCTGTCCCTTGTCCTTGCGGGGTGTGGAACGGTGCAGCCTGGCTTTTCATAGAATCCTGGAATGGTTTGGGTTAGGAGGGACCTTAAAGCCCATCCAGTCCCACCCCCTGGCTTGGGCAGGGACACCTTCCACTATCCCAGGTTGCTCCAAGCCCTGTCCGACCTGGCCTTGCACACTTTTGGGCATGGGGATGAACTCTTTCATTGATGGGAGCACTGCTGGGCTTGGCTGGGAGCTGTCATTCCCTGGCACCTCTGGAGCTCCACTGCCCCCCAGAAACCTCGGCTTTGGTCACGGCTTACAGACCTGGAGCTCCTTCCCTGCCCCAGCCGCTGGGCTCCTCTCGCACAGACGCTTGTCCGTCTCTGGGTGCTTTTCCCATTACTGTTCTGGCAGGGCTCCATGCACCAAAAGGGCTGGGGAAGCGCTGCCCTCCCTCCCTTTCCCTCCCTTTTTGTGAGATGGAGGCAGAGCGGGCCCACAAATGACATAATGAGAGCATGACATCAGGCTTGGCAGCGGGGCCGCCGCTCTCTGCCGAACGCTGTCTGCTCCCTGGGATGAGGGAGCAAACAGCAGTGCCCCAAAGCCAGCCTGTCCACCACAGCCCTGCGGGAGCATCCCTTGGGCTGGCACTGTGGGGCCTTCTGGGCATCTCAGAGGGATGGAGTGAGTGGCACTGAGCCCTCCCATCCCCTCCTGCTCCCTTCCATCGGCACCGAGCCCTTCCATTCCCTCCTCGCTTCCATCCTGAGCGAGGAGCCAGTTCTCGATGCTTCTTCCCCCTAACTTCCCCAAGTCCATCGGCAGCAGGTCTGGCTGGTGGTGTCTGTGATGGATCCATCCTCACCCTTTCCATGAGGTGGGCCATGGGTATCCACAGGTCTGGAGAGGTTCGGGGATGCACCTGGCATCACACAGGGAGTTGGTAGCGGGGCTGGGATGGAGCTCAAGGCTCCCAAGGCTCAGGTTGACGCCCTCATTCCTAAATGTTCCCTTAGCCAAAGCTTCATCTTCCTGACAAAACCAACTCCTTTTTCAGAAGTATTTGAAAACGTCCCTTTGCTGGGCTGGTGAGTGACACGTGGCTGTGTGGGGAGCTCTCTAACACGGTTCATGTCCTGTACTGTAGTTGTTGGTGAGTTTTGGTGCCCCATGGAACGTGGAGAAGGCTCCCAGCCTCTGGCATTGCATGGCTCTGTTTCACAGGTGTGGAAACCGAGGCAGGACCAAGACTTGTGACTTGTGGCTGCCCTTCTCCAGGCAGCACGGCGTGTTCTCAAAGGCCCCCGAGCCACAGGAAACTTCTCCTGGTGAGGAGGGCGTCAGGCTGTGTGTGCAGAGCCTGTCAATGGAGAGCCTTGTTTGCTGCTGGCTCCAGCTCTGCTTTGAACCTGCTCCGAATTTCCTCCGGCCTGGCAGTGGGCTGGGAAAACACAGTCGTGGCAGTTTGTGGGACCGCCAGGCTGAGCTGTCCCACAGCCTTTGCCTTGGCTTTTATTGCTCACTATTTCCTGGTTTATTTTTTTTTTTTCTGCAGCCCAGTTTGGTTCTCAGCCGCCTTTCCCATGCCAGGAAGGCATAAGATGATTTTCCATCCACGTTGGAGAGGGAGCAGTGGGAGAAGGCAGGCAGGCAGCTCCCTGGCTCTGGCTGGAGGTGCCAGGCGCTGGATCCGCTGCCATTCCTTGTTTCTCCCGGCTGTCCTGTCCACAGGGCCTCTGCTTCCCTTGCAGGCACCCAGGAGGTTGGGGAGGATGGAAGCTGGGAGGTTTTACCCCAGTTCCTCATGGGATCATGAAGGCAAGGAAGTACAAAGGGGATTGGCTCTGGTCTGTGGGTGCCAGTGGGTGCCGGGTCTGGATGGAGCTCAGCAGCATCTGAGTGGGAGACAGAGGGTGGGAACCAAGGGCTTGGGATCCTTGGGCAGCATCTGGGTGAAGTGACAAAGTGTCAGGGCATAAACAGAGCTTGGGTTAATCACAGCCTCCAAGGGCTTGGAGCATCTGCAGCCTCTGGAGCTGAGTCCTGGCTCTCTCCTTGGTGTTCAGTGGTGGAACATCTCTGCAGCTGGGCTGGGGGTCAGTGTTGGGTCAGTGTGGTCAGACAGGTGAGCTCAGCTGATAACACCTGCTATCAGCTGGGCCATGGAGTGTGCAGGTGACAGCTGAGGTCCTTTATCAGCAGATAGAGGAGAACAAGGCACAGGAGGCCTCTCCAGCCACGAGGCACGACAGTGTTGGGACCCCAAAACCAGGGATCCCAGTGTCCTGACACCCTCCCAAGCCTCTCCTTGCCCCACTCTCCCCCTGCAGCCAAACAACACCTTGGAAGAGGCTCCTGGAAATGGCAGAGCCCTGTTTGTGTAGCAGCTGAGTGGTTTGTTTTGGAGGATTTGCTTGTCTGGGCGAGGAGAAGGAACGCATCCGAGCTGAAACTCCATTTCCTTTGCTTGGACTTGAGGTGCTGCCTAAAAACTAAATGGGCGACTTCCAGGTGTTTCAGAGGAGAAGGGAAATATTTGTGCTGGTCTGCCTGTAAGGTGGCTGGTTGGTGGTCTGGTCCTTTCCCAAACAGGTCCAGCAGTGCAGGAAGGTGCAGGGACAGAGGGTTCAGTGCACTGAAAATGCTGGAGAAGCGGAGCTGGAGCCTCCCTTCCTGAGGCAGCAGCCTGGATTCCAGGCTGAGCTGTCTCTGTGCTTGTCTTCCAAGTGGGAGCTGGAAATGGGTTTGGGGGTGACTTTGCTGTCCCCTGAGCAGAGTGTGACTCTTGGGGGGCTGTGTCACTCCAGCCAGGGGTGCTCTGTGCTCCCCCACTGCTGTCCCAGCTGCCCCGGGGCAAAGATCGCTGGCGTGATCGGATATTTTTGTTAACATCCTTTTTAAAAGGTATTTCTTGAGCTTTTATTTTGCACATTTCTTGGACTTCTTTATTGGTGTTGCTGGTGAACTCTTCTGAATCCACTCTCAGCTTGGCAAAGAACTCCCAGACAGCAAAATCAGGGAAAATAAACCTTTTTAAAGAGACATCCATCCCTGTTACTTATCCCCAGTTTCCTGGAATCGTACGTAATTTTTCTGCCAGTTTGGCAGAAGTATTTTCATTTGGATAAATGAACTTTAAATGTCAGATCAAACCAAGAATTAATTGATTAAGGGGTAAAAATATGAGGTGAGACAGCCAGGAGAAGTGAGAGGAGGTGCTTGGAGGAGAGGAGGTGAGAAAGGAGGTGGCAGGAGAAGGCTCCAGTGACAAAGTGTGTCCAGCCCTGTCTGCTTCCAGGAGCTCTGCCAGAAATCCATGGAGGATAAGAACCATCACATGGGCTTGGAATAAGTGTTTTGATGCTGCTGAAAGAAAGTTTAGGCCAAAGGAGATTTGTCTGAAAACAAACAGTGAAGTTTATTGGGAACAAGTGGAGGCAGATGAGCGAAACTTTCACTTCTCTGAGTGACATTTAAATTTGGGGAAGAGGATGGCGGGTGAGGAGAGAGCTGGGCTGGACAGGGATGGTTTGGTTTGGATGAGCTGAAGGCTGTTGGTGTTAACTGGGAGCAACTGGGGATTTTTTTAAGCAGTGTTCCTTTTAGAAGGACAATCTGCCCTGATTTCAAACGGAAAATATTCTTTGTTGCTTCTTCTTCCATTTTCGGCTTTTCCAAAGAGAGACAAAAAGATGTCTAAAACGTAGAGTTGACGCATCAATTGTGTAATTACTGATCAGGGCTTTGGCACGAGGAACACACTTGGAAGTTCATCATAAATTTTTCTCTGAGTTAATTACCGCTTCAGTTTAAATTACTTCTTAATGGCTTCTTTGAACATAAGATTAGACTTGAATGTCTTTTAAAAGGAGGCATCACATTTAGTACCACGCGTGGCATGGCTGTGACTGCTCCAGGTGTGCTGCAGAGTGGGGGCACATCCTGGGAGTGCTGGTCTCTATCCACAGGTTATGAGAGCAGCAAATGCTTCATGGGTTTGGGAAAGGTGTTTTCGTTGGCTGGGGGAAATGCTCTGCTTCAACACACCAAATTTCCAGTCGGGATTCTGGCTGGAGTTTGGAGAGAGGCTTGTCTAAGGTCTGGTAATGGAGGTGGGACAAAACGGGCTTGAACGAAGGCTGAAAATGGTGTTTTCTCCCTCTAGGGATCTTTCCAATAACAGGATCAGTGGTTTAGATGTTGAGCTATTCAGAAGCCTGACTTCGCTGGCAAAGCTGTGAGTACCCACTGTGCCCCCCAGCCCCACCGCATCTGCCCAGCCCCACATGGTCCTGTCCAGGGACTCCTTCCTCCTGGAGGCCTTTGGCCACTCAGTCTGGTGATTTGGGAATTATTGGCATTCAGAGTTGGGCAGGATTTGACCCGTGGTACTGCTGGATGGAGAGGAGCCCAAGGCCAGAGAAGGAGGATCATCACAAGATTTGTGTTGGTGCATGGAAAATCGGAATTGCAGAATGGTTTGGGTTGGGAGGGACCTTAAAGCCCATCCAGTCCCACCCCCTGCCATGGGCAGGGACACCTTCCACTATCCCAGGTTGCTCCAAGCCCTGTCCAACCTGGCCTTGGACACTTCCAGGGATGGGCCAGCCACAGCTTCTCTGGGCACCCTGTGCCAGGGCCTCCCCACCCTCAGGGGGAAATGATGATGAAGCTGCAGTGACCAGGAATTCACTACTGACTGATGAACTTTCCTTTTCCCTCTTTTACAGAGATATAAGCCACAACCAGATTTCTACATTAGAAGATGGAATATTTGATAATTTATTTAATTTAAGTGAAATGTAAGTTCTCTTTGTTTCCCAGACCTTTCCTTGAAACATTTGTTCCTGGTGAGAGGGAAGGCTGTGCCGACTTGGGGAGATCTTGGGCTCGTGCCCACCCAAGCAGCTGCCTTTTGGGGTGTCTCCAGTTCCTTCCTCCATCTGTGTCCTACTCCTGGGTCCTGTTGGTGTCCTTCAAGCCTGACCTCTTCCTAATCTTTGCCTCTGTCTCCCGGATATCTCCAGTCCCTGCCACTGCCTCCTTGTCTTTCCTGCTTCTCTCCCACTCCAGCTCTGCTGAGGTTCTTGTCTCTGTGCTCTGGGTCACACTGTCCTGTTTGTGTGGTCACACCTTGGGATTGGAGGATCCAATGATTCCTGCAATATGGTAGGTCCTGACTGAAGTGTCCAGATCACTTGAAGATGTTGTCCCTAAGTGATTCAAGTTTTTAGGTTTTTTAACTGAAGTAATTAAAGCCTTCTGATGGGAGGCGTGGGGAGGCCACACACTTCTAGGAGGGATCCATGAAGTCACAGGACAAATGGCAGTTCTGCCTCTGCATGAGCCAAAGGATTAATCCTGTGCAAACCCTCTTGGCAACCAAGGGAAGAGCTCAGCCCCACGTTCTCCCTGAGGACAGGACACAAAGGCCATTCTCAGCTTTGCAGTTTTGCTCACAAGTGGCTCTGAAAAGACACAAAAGCCCGGGGTTGGGTCCCAGGGAGCCTGTCCCTGCTCAGCCTGGTGCAAAGTGGTGCTTTCAGCCCCAAAGTCGGGGTTGAGCCCTGCAAAAGCCCAGCCCTGCTGGCACCAGCTCCACACACAGCTCCAGCCCCGTCCTGCTTGCAGCTGAGTGCCAAAAGCTGTAATTTGGATCAGGCTTAGCTGCAATTAAAGTTTCCATCTTTTCATTAAACTGCCACATGGAAAGATTATCATTGACTTTGCATTTCTTTTTTTGACAGATCAATTTTATTCCCTTAGCTATATTTTTAATGGAGCTGTAAATAGTCTCCCCGAGCAGGAGAGGCTGCCCTCACGCCCAGGGACTCTGGCATGGCAGATTATTTTAGATATATGATTGTGTCTGTCATTTGCCTCTAATTGCAACAATTATTTGTAGAGTTAAAAAAGTACTTGGAGTACTTGCCTAATTCTAGCCTCTAGAAAAATCACGTTAATTATTGCTTGATTCCCTATTCATTAACTCCCCTCCCAGTTATTCCAAAGCCTTTCAGTGGAGTGGCACAGATGGGAACAGGGAGGGCTCGGCACGCTGCTGTAATTAAGGCTTAGCACATGTCACATTAATCCCTAACTTGTTCTGATCTCCCTCTGACAGAAACTTAAGTTGGAATCCATTTGTTTGTGACTGCAAACTGTCCTGGTTGCCCCGATGGGTGGAAGAGAGAAAAGTGAGAGTCCTTGAGGCGTCGGACACGAGATGCGCCCACCCCCCCGAGGTGGCCAACCTGTCCCTCTTCGATGTCCCCTTCCTCAATGCCACCTGTGGTAAGGAAAGGCTGTGGGGTGGAGGTGACAATGGGAGTGATGGGCCTGGGGCATCTGGGCTCTCATCGGCCTCCTTAGACCTCAAGTCACCAGTTCCAATCTAATTAAGTAGATGTTGGTCTCATGGTCTGTACCCTGATGCCTTAAGGACCGAGTCAGTCACATCAGGGCTGAGATGGGCACTGATCACAGGCCAGGCACCACAGGACACTGGCTCTGTGACCTGCAGCCTCAGGCTTTCCTTCTCCCAGGCTGACTTCAAGCACTGAAAGCTCATGGGAGCTGATGGCACCTGAGGATGTGCTGAGTTGAGCCTTTGCAGGTGACCGGGCTCCGTGCTGGGAGTGCTGGATGAACACTGCCCTGATCTACAGCCTGTCACTTGCTCCAGGGGCATTTTCCTGGCTGCTTGGCCAGGAGAAACATCAGGCAGTCATTAACTGGGAATGGGAGAGCCCTAGGAAAACTAAGCCTGCCTGGATGCTTGGTTATCCCTGAGTAAGAGACAGGGAGGGAGAGCAAGTGCTCCCCATGGCAGACACCAGGCATCTCCTTTAATTTGGGAGCTGTGTGACAGGAGGATGCAGGGATGAGGCTGACGGACCCAGAGCTGGTGGGAGCCAGCTGATCTGCCTGGTGAGGCACAGTGCTCTCCAGGACCAAAATCCGAGTGTTGGTTGCTCCTCTTCCCCCAGCAAAGCTACCCCAGCTTGCAGCATCTTGCAGGATTTATCAAAGGGGAAAACACTGGCACTGTTACTGCTCATGATAATGAGATGTTCCCTCTTGAACTACTTCAAGGCAGTGTGGAAACAATAATGTGAGGCTGCCTTCTGGGTAATTCAGTGTAATGGGAGTAGGCTGGGACAGCCTGCCAGCTCCTGACAGTTCTTAGTGACCGGCGGGGGATGAAGAATGACCAGGCTGGTGGTAGAAAACAGAGCAGTTCCCAGGCCGTGCTCCTCTCCCGGGACTGTTCTTAGGAGAAGTGGCTCAGCGCTTGCAGGAAGGCCGCGGAGGAAGCTGGACAGTTGGATGGGTTTGATCTGGGAAGATCACACGAGGCTGGAGCTGTTGAGATGTTTGGGGAGATGTTGTAGCAACCAGCAGCAGCAGCGGAGCAGACGTGGCCGGGCCGCGTGGGCAGAGGCCGAGGGAGAGGCCCTGCCTGGGTGTTTGTGGCAGGGAACGTCCCACCCCATGCAAGCCAGAGAGAGGGGATGAAACCCAGGGGGATGAGCTGTTCCCCTGGGAACAGGGCTGTCGTGGCTCTGTGTCCGTGTGCGTGTCCGTGCTCCCTGCAGCCAGCACGTGTTGTTCCCGTGCATCCTTCCCGTGTGCATTCCTGCACGCCCTGGCTGTGCCTGGCATTGCCCTCCTCTCCAGCACCACGTTTTCCTGCAAGGAGGGAAGCTCTTGGCTCTCCCCATGGTGGAAGGTGCCTCAGGGTCTGCCCAGCTCCACGTGGGCCTGGGGTAGAGCCCGTCGGTGTCTCGCCCGTGTCCCCAGCGTGCCGCTGCCCGGGGGTGTTTGGGTTTGGATTTGTTGCTGGAGGTTGCAGGCAGCACGTGGTGAAACATTCTGCACCAGACCGAGCCAGGGTACCACCAAGGGACACCCTTTTGTCGTGGTCTCACTTGGTGGCAAATCCTGTGGGCTCCTCTGAGTGTCAGACTCGGCGGCTCCGTGTCCCATGGGAATGTCAGGCTCTCCAAAGCCCCATTCTATTTACTGAGTGCTGCTGCTCCATAAATCTGTGTGACTGGCTTGTTATTTCTGTCATCACTAATTAGCACGAAGAGTTTGGAAACTGTTACTGGGGGATTAAAGACTTCCCAGGCAAGTCTCAAAAAGGAAATGCTCAGCGTAGGAGCTGCGCAGGAGAACTCCATTCCCAGGAGTGTGGGGTGGTTCTCTTGGAGGGTCTCACCAAACCGTGGTTTCCCAGTGTCTGTTTTGCAAGAGGATCTTCTGTTCTGTCCTGCAGGAGCTCCATACATCACGTGTCTGACAAGCAACCACACTGAAGGGGCTGAGCTTGTCATCCTCTTCACGTCTGTCCACCCTGGGAACATCACTGAGGAGGCCTGCAGTGCCCTCTGTTACGCCCAAGACCAGGAATACGGAGGTTTTGGCTCCCAGGGGCAGTGTTTGTGTGGAACTGCCGATGAAACAAACTCTTCCTCCGGCTGTTTGCCATTTTGCACTGAGCATTTGTCCGGGCAGGGCTGTGGTGGCCCCTCACTCGTCCCCTCGCCCTTCCAGGCACAGCTGCCTGTGTCCTTCACAGGACTGCAGCCCCGGTACAGCCTGTACCAGCCTGTGCTCTTCAATGTCAGTATTCCCATCGCTGTCAGCACTTTACTGTGGGAATTTGGGGACCAGACAGAGGTTCTCAACACCACTGGACACGCAGCTGTGCACACCTATGCCTTACCCGGGCAGTACAATGTCACTGCCACCATCCTCGTGGGCTCCAAGGTCCTCTATGAGCAGGCAGAAATCGAGGTGGTGGCTTCACCCCAGCAGCTGGAACTGCAATGTCCTTCCTTGGTCGTGGCAAACGAGAGCCTGGACATCCGGATCCGCAACAGGGGCGGCACCGGGCTGGCGGTGCTGTACGGGATCACTGCAGAGGCTGGAGAGCTGGGCAGGGGTGAGCAGGGCTGGCTGGGGCTGCTGGGCAGGGGAGGGGTGGCACTGGCTCCTGGGCCTTCCCTTTGCTTTCCTCCCAACGAGGGGATGGCTCCTCCGGGCACTCCTTGCTTGCTGGCTGAGCGGTGCTTTGCGCTCCAACAGCGATGGGCTTTATTGGCTTCAAGGCCAGGACGTTCCTGGAGCTTCTCTTCCCAGAGTGGGTTGGGGCGTGTGACCCATGGAAAGGACATCACACTCGTGTTCTCTCTGCAGCAGTTCACCCCATGTGCCCCCCTGATGGCTTGGTTTTCCCGGGAAATAACCACTGCTACCAGCTGGTGGTGGAGAAGGCGGAGTGGCTGGAGGCGCAGCGGCACTGCCAGGAGCACGGCAACGGGGACCTGGCCTTTGTCAGCAGCCCCGACATCCAGAGCTTCCTGGTTGCTCATGTCATCAGGTGAGTGAGGAGGGGAAGGGTCGGCATCACCCAGGGATGGGTTTGGGGTTCCGGAGGGCACATCTGCAGAGGGAGGGTCCAGCCGTGTTCAGGCTGAGACTGGGGAGGTGGTGGGGGTGAGGCTGCTGGACAAAGAGGAAGAGTGAGCAGAGCTTGAGCCCTTGCTGGGCTTGGCTTCTTTCCTTAAAGCTATGGAGGGAAGAAGAGGAATGGGACAGAATGGCTGGGAGTCACAACTGAGAACTGAGCGTTTGGTGGGCTTCTTGTACCCTTCGTGTGTGTGCCTGTGGGTGTGTCTGAAATGTGGCAAAAAGGGGTCCTACACCCTTCAGACACAGCTGCAGCCCAAAGCCCAGACCCTTTCCCCTCCTGTGTCTCATCCTGGGAAGGAGCAGGGCTCCTATCCGTGTGTCAGGCTCCAGCAGCATCTGTTCCACCTCAGCCCTGGGCTTTATAAACAGAGAGTGCTGCAAGTGTCAGCCTTTGATTAAATCCGCCCCTCCGAGTGCCCTTTCTCCAGCCGGCCCTTCTGGAGGAGGGAGGACAACCAGGAGAGCTCTCAGGGCCTGACAGCCCCTGTCAGCACTCCCAGCTGCAGCTGTGGAAGATGGGCTCTGCACAAACACGTCCCAGAAAGCACATGGAAGGGAGCAGCTGTGCGTGACGTGGGCTTTGAACGGCCCCGCTGAAGGGCTGACAGCCCCTTCTTCCCAGACTTGTGTCCCTGCCCTGTTCCCTTCACACGGGGCTGTATCCTGAGATTGCAAACATGTGTTCCCTGCTCCGGGGAAGAGGAGGCTGTCCCTCTCCGTGGGTTAGGAGCTGGTCACTCGGTGCTGGGATGTGGCAGGAATCGCGTGTGGAGCCGCCGGGCTGCGGCGCACGGAAATCATGAGACCTTGGAGGGAACGAGGCTGTTCCCCAGCTGCTGCCCCGTGTCCCTCTCCTCCCCAGCCTCTCCTCTATTCCATGTATTTATTTTCTTAATCCATTCAGATAAACATGAAGGAGGCAGCTCCAGGATGCGATTTCCCTGGTGATAAAAGGCGAATGAGCCGAGCTGCAGGTTTTTGGAACATGCAGCTTCCATAGTTTCTTATGGGAAGATGACAGCAGCAGGAAGCTGTTTCCCATTAGAGCATTGAGCAGCTGTCCTCTCCTTTGCTCCTGACATGGGATGGCCTTCCCAGGAGCAGCATGTGCTGAGCTTGTCCCTCTCTGCCTGCAGAAGCAGAGGATGGGACCTTCCAGGGGACCCCACTTTCCACTCTGGACAGCACAAGGAGCCCCTCTCCCCTTCCAAGCCTCCCCAGGCTTGTTCTGCTGTTGCTGCCCCAGCAAGGCAGCTCAGTCCTTCCTCAGAGGGAGAGGAGTGTTTACATTGTGCTTCAAAAAAGGGTGTTCAGAGTCCTGTTCCCCCTGTGAGGGAGTGGGCCAGGCAGTGGGGCAGGGTGGAAGCCAGGCAGCAGCTTGTCTTTTACTTATTCCCTTCTTTCTTACCCTTTTTTTTTTTTTATCCTGATGACTTGCAGTTAGATCATAGCTGGAATTAGAAGAGGAAAATCTCCGCTGAGTTTTCCTGATGGCAGCACACTGCAGTTTCCTACCCTGGTCTCCTTAATTCCCTGCCAGTGGTTCGGGAGCAGAACACAGCCCTTATTTATTTTTTAATCTCGTTTGCAGTGAAAACTACTGATTCATGGAACAAGTTATTTTTGTCACGGTTTTTCAGCATGACCTCGTGAATCATTTCACCTGGCGTGGGCCTGGGGGTGGGGGGGCACCAGTTACCACCGGTGGCCTCCCCAGTGTGCTGTGCAGAGCCGTGGCACCACCCTGGGAGCGCTCTGGGGCGGACAAGGGCACGGCAGGATTGATTTCCACCTGGAGGAGGGAGCATGGAGAAGGAGCCGAGAGCCTGGAAGGGTGCAGGGTGTTAATATGGAGAAGTTAATAGAAGTTAATGTGGAACAAATGCCTCCCTTTCTGCTGGGTGCGATTAGAAACAGTTGTCCAGGCTGTTTGTGGCTATGAGAGACCTCTCAGCACTTTCCACCAGAATCTCTGCTGGGATTCAGCCAGTTTCCAAATGGGGCAGGGACATTTCATCTTCCTAAAAGGAGCCTGGCAGTCTTGTGTGTGTGGGGTTCAGCTGCCTGCAGTGCTTCAGCCTCTGCTTGTCCCCTCTGGCTGCTGCCTTTGGTGGTGGCTGAGGAGCTGATCCTCTCCAGGAGCTGCACCCAGGGGAACGGGAGCTGCCAGACCTGGCACTGCTGGGCTCTAATCCGGCACTGGAGCCACTCCCACCTGCAGTGGAGAGTTGAGTGGTGGTAAATCCCACAGGTCTGCACAGACACAGCACAAGTTTTCCAAAGGATTCTGCTTTCTCAGACAGTTCTGTGTGACCAAATCGTTCCTCTTGGGTCATGACTCAAAGCAGGCTTAGCAGACTCTGGGAGGTTCCTTTCAGCTGCACTGTGGGCAGGTCATGGTCACAGAATGCTCTGCTCTGAGGGGGGTGAGGCTCAAGTCAACCTGCTGGGCACAGAACTAGGGAATCCTGGAATGGTTTGTGTTGGGAGGGACCTTAAAACCCACCCAGTTCCACCCCTGCCATGGGCAGGGGCACCTTCCACTATCCCAGGTTGCTCCAAGCCCCGTCCAACCTGGCCTTGGACATTTCCAGGGATGGGGCAGCCACAGCGTCTCTGGGCAGCCTGTGCCAGGGCCTCCTGACCCTCACCAGGCTCTTGGGACAGAGGTGGGAAGGCTGGAGGACAGCAGAGCCGTGCTGTGGAGGGGCTGTTCCTGGGGTTCTGGTGGTGGAGTGAATACTGAAACCTTTTAGTAATTAAAAGGCTCCGTGAAGTGCAGCCCATGACACCCTGATGAAGCTGCTGTTATTATTTTTAGAGAGAACCATAGATGGCAGCTGTCCCAGCTCTTTCTAATACTCATGATTTCCTGAAATCTCCCCTCCCCCTTCTTATTTTTTTTTTGCAGGAGCCTCGATGTCTGGATTGGGTTCAATGATTTTGCAAGCTCTGGAGCGCAGCAGCGAGGGGAAGGATTTAATCTGGAGAGCTGTCAGAACTGGCTGCCAGGAGAGCCCCATCCCTCCAACGCCGACCACTGTGTCCGCATGGGCCCGACGGGCCAGTGCAACACGGACCTGTGCATGGCCAAGCACAGCTACGTCTGCGAGTACAAGCCGCCAGGTGGGCTCTGCTTGCCCCGCTGCCCTCCTGGCTGGGCAGCTGTCCCCTCGCCGGCACTGCCGTGGAAAATTAGGGCTGCGTGGAGAAGCTCGTGCAGAGCGTCACACGGAGCAACTGTGACTTGCAACAATATTCCCAAACTCTGGGCAGCCTGACCCAGCTTCCAGACACCCGGCTTTAGCCCGAAGGGGGGGATTTGGCTTACTCCAGTCTTTGCCATCAGCACGAGGAGAGAGACGAGCAAAGCTCTGAGGCAAAGCTCTGGAAACAGCTTTTCCCTCTTATTTGAGCAGGCTGTGCTGCTGCCAGAATCCAAGGCCATGGTGCTGCCTTGGTGGCTCAGTGTCCTTCTGTGGCATGGTGTAGTTTGGGTTGGGTGGCTTGAAAGGTCACGAGGTGAGGTGTGATGTGTGTGCTGTGCGGGTTTGTGTTCATGGAGCTTCCCAAATCCTCCACACCGGTGTAGGGAGTAAGAAAGAGAAGTAGAATGGACATGGAATAAGGGAGAGGATTTAGTTAAGAAGGGAAAGCCATCACCAGAGAGGCCACTGGCCTGGTCAGAGGGGCAGCAGCAGCTGGTTGTGCCCAGTTCCCAGAGAGCCACAAGTGTTTGCCGCTGATCCTGGCCACATTTCCCATGAAGTCCAGGGGCACAGGGAGGGTGAGAAGTGCACCTCGTACTCAGAATTTCCAAGTAAATCATTACTTGTTGGAAGGGAGAATTATTTGCACAGTTGCTAGAAGTCAGAATTGCTGAAAATTGCAAATGAAAATGTTACTTATGTGGGATGAGAAAGAAATCCAGACACCTGTAAGGAGAATAAGGAAGGTACAGGACTGTGGAGCTGCTCCTCCAGGGCAGCTGGACAGACTCCTGAGTGGTCCAAGCCCTGCTGCAGCTTCTCAGGGTGGAAGGAATGGCCTCAGGCCTTGCTGAGTCTTATGGGCTTTGTTCAAATATTTCCTTTGTAAACAGGAGTTCTCCTGAACGCCGAGAACTTCCTCGAGGGAGACGCCGTGTTTGCCACACACGGGGCCGTGAGGAACGTGAGCGAAGCTGTGCCAGCAGGTCCATGGCAGGCTGAGGAGGTGAGGGGGTTCTGCTCCTCCTGCAAGGACATCCAGGAGCCCGGGAAGCACGGGCAGGTGAGAGCCAGGTGTGTTTTGCAGGTGCTGGAGTTCCCGGAGCTGGCGTTCAGGCACCAGGGATTTCTCACCGCCCTGGAGTTCGTGGCGCAGGAGCTGCACCAGCCCGTCCAAGTGAGGTTCCAGGTGCACAGACCGATGGATGGAGAAGGTGAGGCTTCTCCTCAGCACCTGGGGGGTTGTTGGAGAGGACACTATCAAACTGGGTCTGGCCTGGTGGCCCCTCTGACCCTTAAAGACTCAGAGATTTGGTTCTGTTTGAGGAGATTAAAGTGCAGAATACACAGGCAGGGTAGGACAGCCTTGGAGAAGTGGTTATCCTGGAGAAAACAATAGAAGGAGAAACCTCTCTCAGTGCCTGAGGAGAATGAATGTAAGGAGCTCATTAATCTTCTGAGCTGCACTTTTTTACTGTGGGAAGGACACATGTCAAACGGGAACGTGTTCTGGTCCATCTGGCCCCGTGGGTTAACAAGGAAGAACGTTTCCCTGAGCCCATTTCTTCCTGATGGATGAGATAATCTAAAAAGCCTTTTATTCCTTGTACAACAGCTCAACAGTCACAGTTTTGGCAACAATTAATGCTGCAGCAGAATGTTTGTTGTAGCCGTAGGGTTGGCTGGTTACAAAAGGATCTCTTTTGACACTGACAAGCTGATACTTTGACATGGAAACATTAACTTCAGAAAAGTTGCTTAATGTGTTTTCAATGTCAAGGCCAGCCCTTGCTTTCACTTGGACTTGCTTTTGCTTGACCACGGATCCTTTCAGAGTGCAAATTGGTACGTTCTCACTGGAAAAGAGACAACTTCGGGTTTAATGATCTTGTTGAATTTTTCCAGTAAAGCAGGACCCTTATGTGCAGTTGCAGCTTTTACAAAGAGTGGAGCCATCATTAAAGTGGAAAAAATGGTGAATTTGGAGCAAAGAAGTACATTAATAGTGGTACTTGTCAGAGTGGTGATCGTTGCTTTCCCTTTCACTTCTTCCAGACTACCAGGAGGAAAGCAATGCTACAGAACCATTCCACACCGCTCAGGATGACGGGAACTGGACACTGCTGGAATGTCCTTCTGGTTTCCAGTGGTGTCCTTTGACGAATCTGTGCTCATTCCACAACAACTGCTGCAATGGGACCGAGTGTGCCAACAGTTCCTTTGGCAGCAGCCCTGCCCCCGGGTCCCTGCAGCCCAACAGCAGCCAGCTCAGCTATGAACTCCTCAAGGAGTTCCTCTTCACGGTTCCAGCTGGCCCCTCTTCCCAGTATCAGGTCAGTGTTTGCCAGCTGCTCTGACCAGTGAGTAGGTGGGGCAGTTTTTTCCTGAGGGCTTTGGTAAATTTGGGTTGTTGCCGTTTGGCAGATGGAGACACTGAAGTCCGAAGGAATGAAAGGACAGGCCCAGTGTCACACGTGCCACCAAGTGGCTCTAAGCCATGGGCTCCCTGCAGTAACCTGTGCCCAGCACTGTTGGCCAAAAGGGCCAAAAGAGGGTGGGGAGGCCCTGGCACAGGGTGCCCAGAGAAGCTGTGGCTGCCCCATCTCTGGAAGTGTCCAAGGCCAGGTCGGACAGGGCTTGGAGCAACCTGGGATAGTGGAAGGTGTCCCTGCCCATGGCAGGGGGTGGAACTGGGTGGGATTTAAGATTCCTTCCAGCACAAACCATTCCATGATTCCATGAAAAGGCTGTGCAGATTCCATGGGCTGTTCCCAGGGCATTAACATGGTGGAGATGGAGCATAAAGCTGATTTCTGTGTTGGCACATTTGATTCAGAGCGGCCAAGGAGAGCGGGGTGGTGAAAGGTCTCCCTGGGCTGTGTTTGTATCTGCACCTTTTCTGTTGGTTCCCACCTGGCAGGAAATCCAGCACTTTGCCCAGGCAGGAGTTGGGTGCTGAGTGCTCTTGACGTGAGGCATTCATCCAAAAACACCTCCTCTCTCTGCAGGTCACGTTCAGAGAAGAAAACATCTTTGTCAGGGCTGGGGATGTTTTCAGCATCCGGCACAACGCGGGCTCGGGGTCGTTCCTGCAGTGCCACCCCGGTGCCAGCTCCCCGTACGGAACGAACTCCTCCGAGGGGGCACCGGCCCCGTCCGACGGTTCCGTGGATCCCGCCCGGACAAAGCCCGCGGCGTGCTCCCTGCGGGTGCGCTACGCCGAGGAGCAGCTGGTGCCGCTGCTCAGCCCCCACAACGCGGGGCTGGAGCAGCCCGGGCGTTACACGGTCCGAGCCAGCGCGGACAGCGGCGTCTTCAGCGCCAACCTGTCCTGCGGCTTCCGCGTGGCCTCGCGCGTGTCCGGCCTGCGCGTCATCCACCCCGCCCCCCAGGGCTCCAGNGCGGCGCGCCCTTCACCGCGGCGTGCCCGGCGGCCGCGGCCCCGCTGTGCGCCAGGGAGACCAACGACACCTGGTTTGCCGTGGTGCAGCTGAGCGGGCTCGGGGAGGGGCTCAGCACCCACGTGCTCGTGGCGGAGAACTCCGTGAGCTCCCAGAACATCACGGTCACGGTGAAGGTGGAGGAGCCCATCCGCGGGCTGAGGGCCACGCCCGACCCCGAGAGCAGAGTCCTGGTGAACACGCGCGTGGTGAGTGACTGCTGCTGCTCTGGATTCGTCTCTCGGGGGTTCGGCCCTCACCTGCAGCTGTCAGGGGCGTGTTTGGCTTGGGGGAGCACTGCTTGCTGCTGAGCTGCCAGGCCGTGCTGCCCGCGCTGCTGCAGACACAGGCATGTGGCACAAGCACTGGTGCTCTCCAGCAGGAAGGCAGCTCGGCTGCACGTCCCCTTGAGTCCCCCCCAGAGGTAAGGCAGTGCCTCCTGGAAGGGAATACTGGCTGTCCAGTGCCACAGGAAACCAGAGGCATCAGGAAAGGCCAGTACTTACCTTGCTTTGCCTTGTCGAGGTAGTCATTCCTTTAGGTGTTAAGATTTGCTCTGCTAAATCTTACATCAGCTGGCTGAAGCTGTAAAAATGTTTAATCCCTCCACGTCTTGGAGTTAGCCTGGTGTTTGCAGTCTCATTTTTTCCAATCCCTTGTGCCCACAGCTGCAGCCCTGGGAAGCTGCTCAGTAAGTGCCTCAAATGCTCTGTACAAGCTCTGGCTGCTTATGGCAGATCCTGCGCCTGCACCTCTCGGTCTCACCCTTCCTGGCTGCTCAGGAGGCACTGTTGGAGTGAGGAGGGACCTGCTCTGTCCATCCCCTTGAGCCTTTGGGTCAGGCACCACCCGTGGGCGAGGGTCAGAGGCTCAGCTTACAGGTGTAGCTAAAGCTGGGCTGTTCCTGCAAAGATTTCAGGAGGTTTTTTAGTCAAGAGAGACCTGGTCACAAGAGCAGAGCACTGGGCTGTGGGAGCAGGGAGTGTGGGGTCTGCTCCCAGCTCTGCTGGGGGTTTATGGAGTCAGGGTCTGCATTGCTCCATCAGCAGCAGAGCCACAGATGATCTGGCACCTCTGTGCCGTGCTCTGAGGGCACTGCAGCTGTGGGGTGCCTCCCAGTCTGGCCCTGCTCCCTCTCCAGTTCAGCTGGAGATCTCCTGGGAAGTGCTGGGCGTGCTTTTCTCTTGCACTAGTGTGAAATGTTCTCGTGCCTTTCAGAGCTACATCCCTGTGATGGAGGCTGGGTCAGATGTGACTTTCCGATGGACAGTAGATGATAAGCCATCTTTCACTTTTTACAATGTTGTCTTCAACGTTATCTACCAAAGCCCAGCTGTGTACAAGCTTTCGGTAAGCCAAGGCCTTTCCCATGATACCATTTCAACCCTGGGTTTCCATCTCATCCCACAAACTCATCAGGAAAAGCAGCAGGGAGGGAAGGCAGAGCTGAGTTGAGGTTTTCACTGTGCTCATCTGTTGTTCCTCACTGAGCTGCTCTTGCAGATGCAAATAGTTTTCTTCTACTCTTCCATTACTTCTCTGTATTCCTCATCTTTGCTTTCCCCTCTTTTCTCCAAATTCTCCTTTCTGTTCATGGAGTGTGTGTGTTTCCTCCTCCTCAGCAGTAATTAGCAGGGAGCCCCTGTTCTGGCAGGCAGGAGATGTGGATTCAGAACCAGGCAGAGCCAGGGTGCATCACAAGACTTCATAGGCAGCACAGACCTTCTCCCAGAAGCTCCTCTGTTCTCTGTCCTGTTCTCTTTCTCTTGGAGCAGACTGAAACGCTGGGTTTTGCCGTGGCCCTTGAAGGATGGAGCAGAGTCTGGGCCAAGGGAGGTGTCTGTTGTGGAACAGGAGTTGATCTCTGGCCAGAACATCTTTTCATGTCGTGCCCTGCACTGCCCTGCAGAGTCTGCTGTGGTGCAGGGTGCTGGATCTGCTCTCAGGGTGGCTCTTGGCCTCCTGAGCAGACCCCAGCCCAGCCCGAGGCCACGCTCGCACTAATTTGCTTGGTGCAGCACTAATCTGCTGGGTGAAGCACTGTGCTGAGGGCCTGGGTTGCTTTCACTTACAGAGCTGCCAGGGTGCCATCGGCCTGGGGGGCTCTGGGTTCAGTGCAGCAGGTCCACAGGAGCTCAGACATGAACCTCTCTTACCTGTTGGGGTGGGCGGTCTGTTCGGCTGGGTTTGAAGGATCCCTCTGTCAGCAGCTCAGCTCTCCTACAGGTGAGGAGGTGAAGGTGTTCTGTCAGTGTTACATGCCTAGAAAATCGAGGATTCTGCTCTACTTCTGTCTTGTCTCTTCAGTCTCTTGCCTCCCTCTCCCTGTTCTGCCCAGCCTTTCTCTCCCTCTCTGCCCACCACACCAGGGTCCTGGAGCTGCACTTGGCGTGCTTGGTTTTGTGAGCCTCTCCCATCCCTGCTCTCTGTGCTTGAAGCCACTCCTCTGCCACTGTCCCAAGGAACTGGGTGGCTCTTGTCCTCTTCAGCCCAGCAAAGCCCCGCTCCCCATGGCGAGGGGACCCCAAACCCATTCTTTGTCCCGCTGTCCTTCCCAGCTCACCGCCTCCAACCACGTCAGCAACTTCACAGTCAACTACAACGTCACGGTGGAGATGATGAACAGGATGAGGAACCTGAGCGTGGCGGGCATGCTGCCAGTGCTGCCCCAGAACTGCAGCGTGGAGCTCTCGGCGAGGGTTCACGTGGACTCGGCTGTGGAGGCTCTGTTCCTGTGAGTGCTTTGCTGCTTGCCCAAACTTAGGATGTTTCTGTGCACGTCTTTGCCTGCACTGGTCTCTTCCCAGGGCCAGCTGGTCCATCTCAGCTGCTGTTTAGTTAATGTGAAATCCCTGCGAGTGTGGGTCTGTCCCACACCTGCAGTTCAGGCTGAAATCCTTTTCTTATAAAGCATTGCAACACTGCTTTAATTTGGGTTCCTCCTCTTCTTACCAGTGCTGTGCTGCTCTCAGCACAGCTGCTGCTTTGATACTTGGCATTCTGCTTCCTATGGTTTTTTTTAAAACCCAGCCCTGACCTGAAAGACAGGCCAGGATTCCTCTGGGATTTCCATCATTCTGTTACACAGTATAACATGGTTTGCCTGTTTCTCCAGGTGGGATTTTGGAGATGGTGTCCAGGAGACGTACCTGTTCAAACCTCCCTACAACAAGTCTTTCCTTGTTCCTGATCCCAATGTCCATGAGGTTGTCATCGAGCACAACGTTTCACACGTGTACCAAGACCCAGGTATGCTCGTGGAAGTTCTTTGGTGAAGAAGGGGCTCAGGCATTTTTGGTGTGAGGGGTCTGCAAGGGCTTCCAATAAAAGCAAGGCTTGGAAGTCATTGCCTTGTTCCTGAGCAAACAGCCAGAGTGACTGGAAGTCTCCAGCAGTTGCCATCCCCTATAACTCTGTTTCTCAGGGAAGTTTGGCCACGCTGTAAGAAGCAGGTCCACCACATACAGCCCTTTTTTGGTCAGATGGATGAGGGGCAGGCAAGCACTGCGCTGGTGGGAGGGGTGGGTAGCAGGAAGGGTCTGTTCTGTGGATGAACAGAAAGAAAATCTTTTCTCTGTACCTGGGACTGGCTCTTTTCTTGGTGTTTGGTCTCCACACACAGGACCTGGTGTAATTCCTGCTGGTCCTGGGCTGGAGCAGGGCAGCCTGGGGTGTGCCCAGCACAGGAGCAGAGTCTCTCCCTGCAGCCCCCATCACACCCCCCACAGCACAGCTCTGAGAAGCTGTTGACAGGCCTGTCCTCACCCTGCCCTTGTTCTGCTCTCTCCCAATGCAGGAGAATACGCCCTGATGGTTGTCGTGTCCAACCAGTTCGAGAACCTCACCCACCTGAGCCTAGTTCACGTCCACAGTTACCTGGTGGATGTGAAGGTGGAGGCGGAGGGGGATGTTCTGGTCGTGGGCCGTCCGGTCACCTTCCGAGCCACTGCCCTGCCGTCCCCGTACGGCGTCGTGTACTCCTGGGACTTCGGGGACGGGTCCCCCCTGCTCACGGACATCCAGCCCGCAGCCACCCACAGCTACCCCCGCAGAGGGGTGTACAACGTCACCGTGACGGCCAACAACACCGTCAGCAGTGTGGAGACGGTGGAGTGCTACCAGGTGTTTGAGGAGATAACGGGGCTCCGCGTGTCCGCCGACGAGGCCGCGGAGCTGGGGGCGGCCGTCACCGTTAACGCCTCCGTGCAGACCGGGGACAGCATCACCTGGACCTTCGACATGGGGGACGGGACGGTGCTGAGGAGCCGGGTGCCGGTGGTAGAACACGTGTACATAAAGGACATCAACTGCACCGTGAACGTGACGGCCGTGAACCCCGTGAACTCTGTCTCCCAGGCGGTTCCCGTCCGGATATTTGTCCTGGAAGTACTCAAAATAGAGCCGCCTTCTTGCATCCTGGAGCACCCGGACGTGCAGCTCACCGCCCACGTGACGGGCAATCCTGAGGAGTACATCTTTGACTGGACTTTCGGGGATGGCTCGTCCAATGTCACGGTCAGCGGGGACCCGGTGGTGATGCACAACTTCACCCGCAGCGGGACATTCCCGCTCTCCCTGACCCTCTCCAGCAGCTTTAACAAGGCTCACTACTTCACCACTGTCTGTGTGGAGCCAGAGATCCTCAATGTCACCCTTCTCCCTTCCAAGCACTTTGTGAGGCTCGGGGAAGAGGCCACGTTCCAGGTCAGTGCCGTGCCTCCCTACCAGTACCGCTACCGCTGGGATTTCGGTAACAACGAGTCCACCAGGTCGAGTGGGACTGAAGTGACCTACACCTACAAGAACACAGGGGTGTTCCTGGTCACAGTGACCGTCTCCAACAACGTCTCTTTCAACAACGACACGGCCTTTGTGGAGGTCCAGGAGCCAGTTGGGGTAGCGAAGATTGAGTATAATGGGACAGATGTTCTGGAGCTGAACCAGATCTACCTGTTCTCTGCCAACATGAATGGAACCAAAGTGAGTTACTGCTGGGACTTTGGGGATGGCACTGTCCAGCCTGGGCAAGTGGCCACCCACTCCTACAACAGCACAGGCCACTACAGCATCACTGTGATGGGGCAGAATGACGTGAGCTCTAACGAGACCACCATCGACATCAGCGTGAAGCGGCGGCTCCTTGGCCTGACCATCAATGCCAGCAGGACAGTGGTGCCACTGAATGGGTCAGTGAGCTTCGTGGCCACGCTGGTGGCTGGCACTGCCATCCGCTACTCGTGGATCCTCTGCGACCGCTGCACTCCCATCCAAGGCTCCTCCACCATTTCCTACACCTTCCGCTCCGTGGGCACGTTCAACGTCATTGTGACGGCAGAGAACAAGATCAGCTCGCTGCAGGACAGCATCTACGTCTATGTCCTGGAGCAGATCGAGGGCCTGCAGGTGGCCAGCAGTGACCTGGTGGAGGACATGTACTTCCCAACTAACAAAACACTCCATTTGCAGGCCGTGGTGAGGGAGGGCACAAACATCTCCTACAGCTGGGTAGTCCAGCGGGATGGCAGCGCTGTGCAGACCTTCACTGGGAAAACCTTCCCCTTGAGCATCCTGGAAGCTGGGAACTACACTGTCTACCTGAAGGCCACCAACATGCTGGGCTGTGCCACTGCCAACAGGACGCTGGAGTTCATTGAAAGCCTTGGTGTCCTAAAGCCCTACGCCTTCCCCAACCCAGCAGCTATTAATGCCTCCGTGAACATAAGTGCCACCATAACCAGTGGCACTGGTGTCACGTACGTGTGGTACCTGGAGGACGGGTCCTCTCCTGTCACCTCTGAACCCTTTATTATCCACTCCTTCCAAAGCCCTGGAATGACTGAGGTCACTGTTGGAGCAGAAAACAAGCTGAATTCAACCAATGCAACAGTTTCTATCTGTGTGGAGGAGGTCATCGAGGGGCTGAGTATAGGGACAGCAGAGCTGGACTGTAGGTACGTCTCCTCGGGCTCCACGGTGGTCTTTGAGGGGGAGCTGCAGAGAGGGACTGAAGTGACCTGGCTGTGGGAGGTGCCAAATGGCACACTGAGTGGCCAGTCCGTGGCGGTCACGTTCCCCACGGCAGGGCTCTACACGGTCCATCTGAACGCCTCCAACGACGTCAGCTGGGCGCTGGCCAGCAGGAACATCTCGGTGCTGGACAGGATTCAGGGTCTGGAGGTTCTCGCCAGCAAGAAGGTGGTGGAGCCGGGGGAACAGGTCACCTTTGTGATCAGGATGCTGTCGGGCACCTCTGTGAGTTACCTGGTGAGCATTAGTGGGGACTACTCGGTGGCGCTCAACGGCTCCAGGTACACCCACGAGTTCACCAAGAGCGGCGATTATTTGGTGACCGTGACCGTGCAGAACCAGATCAGCATCGCCCACGCCCAGGTGCTCATCTCTGTCCTGGAGGCCATCCAGGACGTCAGGCTGCTGAACTGCTGCGAGGAGGGCATTCCCACGGGCACGGAGAAGCGCTTCAGCGCCCGCGTGGGGAGCGGCTCCCGCGTGTCCTTCTCCTGGCAGTTCTGCCTGTGGAGAGAGCGAGGCCGGTCCGTGGTCGCTGCCTCAGGAGACAGCGTTTCCTACACTCCAGAGGCTGCAGGGCTGCTTGAGATCCACCTCACTGCCTTCAATGACTTGGGAAGTGTCAACGTCACCAGAACCATCCAGGTGCAAGACCCCATAGTCGGGGTGTCCCTCAGTGCCTCCAACGCCTTTGTCAACAGGACGGCGCTGTTTGAAGCTGCGGTGGTGCCCAGCAGCAGGAGCGTGGAGTTCCTCTGGAGCTTTGGGGATGGCTCTTCCACCCAAACCACCAGGGTTGCAGTGGCCAACTATTCTTACCTGAGCCCCGGGGATTACCTGGTGGAGGTGAACGCCACCAATCTCATCAGCTTCTTCATCGCCCAGCTCACCGTCACCGTCAGAGTCCTGGAGTGCGAGGAGCCTGAGGTGGAGTTGGCCCTGCCGCCCCAGGTGGTCATGAAGAGATCCCAGAGGAACTACCTGGAGGCTCAGATCGACCTGCGAGGGTGCATCAAGTACCAGACAGAGCACCTGTGGGAGATCTACCGAGCGCCCAGCTGCATGAACCTGGATGACTCCAGCAGGATCCGGCTGCCGAACGTCAACGTGAACAGGCCCCAGCTGGTTATCCCGAGGCTCGCCCTGGAAGTTGGGAACTACTGCTTCATGTTTATTGTCTCCTTTGGAGACACCCCGCTGTCCAAAAGCATCTTTGCCAATGTGACTGTGATCCCCAGTAAGCTGGTCCCAATCATTGACGGGGGGTCGTACCGTGTCTGGTCCAACACTCAGGATTTGATCTTGGATGGGGAGAAGTCCTACGACCCGAACTTGGATGACGGGGAGCAGACCCCCTTGTTGTACGAGTGGTCCTGCACAGCCTCCTCCAAGGTAAGAGCAGCCTTGCACAGCCACGGGGACCATTTGGGAGCTCCAGCTGCACCTCAGCTCCACCACAAACGTGTGTGGGGTGAAATGGTGCTGGGGAAAGCTTTTGAGCGCCTTTAACAGAGTGCTCTGGAAGGAGGGTGCAAAGTTTGAATTCCCAGCTCAGGGTGATGGTACAAAATCTGGTGTGAGGAGTGGTGCAGGGCAGTGTCCCTGGGCGAGGCAGAAGGGCCGGCTCTGGAAGCAGAGGCATTGGCATTTCTACTTCCCTGGCACTCAGCCTCTGGTTCAGTGTCAGTGCTGCTGCTTCCATAAGCTGAAGGAATTACAGAGCTGCTGCTGCAGTCTGGGGAGCTCAGGGCTCTGGTCCCTCTCCCATTAACAGTTAAATGTCTCTAATGCCATCAGGGGACAAAGTTAGACTTTGGAGAGGTCAAGTGACCACAGCTTGTGGTCACAGGCAGGTCACTCTCCACATGCTGAAGTGGTCTGACCCTGCACTGATGGAAGGGCAAGGGAGAACTGCCCTGCAAATCCTGGTGGGAATCCACCTCAGGAGCATTTTTGATTGAATATGGGATTCTTTTGCTTGTAAAATGTCATGTTTTCTGTCTGTGTCTTAAAATAGCAAATGTGAGGTGTGTGGGGATTAGACTTTTTGGCTTAATGTGAGCTTTTTGTGTTGCTTGGCAATGTTTATAAGCTATTTAATGAAGAATTAATTGCTGTAAAATACAAATTTGAAAAGCAGATGAAATACAGGAGTGTTCCAACTACTGTTTACTAACCCGAAGAGTAGGATAATGTGTTTCATTGTCCACACACGCCCTGTTTCTCCCACCCCAGTGGTGGCACTGCACAGCAAGGGCTGTGCCAGTGACACTGTGTGGACCTGAATGTTTTGGCTGTGGACTAACCCGACGTGCACCCATACCAAGGAGGGTTTGAAAGTTCTTTTCTCCTTGCAAGCAGAGCTCGGCTGCAGGGTGCTCTCTGAATTTCAGTGCCAAGGAAGGAATTGTCACAATTTCCAAAGCTCTCTTAGAAGCAGATGTGGAGTACACGTTCGACCTCACCGTCAGGAAGGAGGGGATGAGTCCCGAGGCCACCAACCAAACCGTACGTACCACACACAGCTGTCCCCTCCTCTCCTTGGCACAGCCACCTGTAGGGCACAGTCATGGAATGGTTGGGTGGGAAGGACCTTAAACCCCATCCAGTCCCACCCCCTGCCATGGGCAAGGACACCTTCCACTATCCTGGGTTACTCCAAACCCCGTCCAACTTGGCCTTGGACACTTTCAGGGATCAGGCAACCCCAGCTTCTCTGGGAATCTGTGCCAGGGCCTCCCCACCCTCACAGGGAAGAATTAGTCCCTTTTCCCGAGGAAGTTTCTATAGGAGAAATTTCTGCTCAGGACCGTGCCCAGCCGTGGGTGACTCTCCAGGCTCCATCCCAGGACGAGCCAGTGCCAGTTCAGCTGCAGAGCTGGAAGCCAGCAGTGCAGACCTGCATGTGAAGGCAGAGGGAGCAGATTTTAGGGCATCCCTGGGGCTCCGTAACCAATCTCATGCAGGGCACTGACAGGAGCAGATGTCAGCATTTCTGTGATAGAGTCAGAGTCATCTTACTTGGGCAGCACTTTTTGTTTGTCCTGCCAAGTTCTTATAGGATCAAATAGGTTGGAGAAGACCTTTCAGATCATCAAGTCCCACTGTAGGCCAGAAAAGTAGCCTGGCCGTGGTCAGTGGCTCTTCAGCTCCACGTGCAGTCCAGGCACACGCCACAGGCTCTTCTCTCGTTTTACCCAGAGAGCTTCCTGAGAGCCAGTGCTTAATTTTCCTGTCAACAGTTCCTCTCTTCTCACCTTCTGAGTGTTTTTAAGGGAGGATTTTTTCAGTGCCTGTTGTTTATGTCCCGTTAATCCCAACGCCGAGCGCACCCGCTCGGCTCCTGTCGGGAACATCCATCGTGGTGCGCTTGGCAACCGGAGGTGGAGTCAGTCTGGAAGTGGAAACTCTTACTGCCTGGGTTTGAAACCAGAGCTGGGGGATGAAGAGAAAAAAATGGAATTGATAGTCTTTCAAGGACATTCCGTACTATCTGGTTTCCATGCAGGAGCTCAAAACAATGATCCCAGTGTCGCAGGAACTCCGCACATGCTGGAGGAGTGAATGGAGCTCCAGCGCGCTCCGGCTCGGGGCTGGGGAATATTTATCCCCTTTTAAGAGTCTGCCATGTTAAACAATGTCTTCATTACTGTCTTTGAATTCATAACACTCGTTATGCCAGGGCAGAGGGCTTGTCCAGCGCTGGACAGGCCCATTTCCTTGAGGATTAAAGGAATCTAGACGGAGCACAAGGATCAGAGTTCAGTTGCTGTTGTGTCTGAGCCACCAGTGCCTCCAGAGCTCTGCGAGTGCTCTGCCAGGAAGGTGTGGTGGATGTCTGGAGATGTGCAGTTAGATTCCAGCTGAAAGCCTGGAACAGCGTGCTGCTCCATGGAAAAGGTTGTTCTTCCATCCCCACCTGGCAGTGCAAGCAGGGCTTGCTGGGAATTCAGCACTGGGGACCACAGGGACATTTCCAAAGTCATTTGTGCTGTTAAAAAGTGTAAACAAGTAAATCCAGAATGACCTAGATTGGCCCAGCTTGGCGTTGGGTGGCTCTGGAAAACCAGTGACAGAACTGGGCGGTGTAAGAGCAGAGATGCAGCTTAAATCTGACCCAAAATCCTTTGGGAATCCCTTCCTGCTGTTTCTTAGCACAGATTGGGCTGGTGCAGAGCAATTCCACCTTGCAGCACCAGGTACTGGGGTGTGTCCTCCCCTGTCAGATGTCTGTTTTGGTGTCAGATGTCCTGATGGAGCCTCCTGCCTTGCCAGGTGTTCATCAAGAGGGGAGGAGTCCCTATCGTGTCCCTGGAGTGCGTTTCCTGCAAGGCTCAGTCTGTCTACGAGGTCAGCAAGAGCTCCTACGTGTACCTGGAGGGCACCTGCCAGAACTGTCACAACGACTCCAAGCTGGGGGTAAAGTCACAAGGCCTTGCTTCACCTTTGGTGGGCTTGGGGGGAAGGGGGCAGGCAGAGGGGTCTGGGTGGAAAGGGAAGGAAAAATGAAGTTCTGGACGTAAATTGCCATAGAGACAAGGAGGGGATGCAATCTCTGGCCACAAGAAGTGACAGGTGGGTCTGGCTGAGTCCTTGTGGGGTCATTTCTAAGCTAAACCCGTGAGTGACCAGCTCTTTCCACATAAAAGCCATTTTTTTCCTCCTATAAGAGATCTTTAAAGTGTTTTTTCTCCCTGCTGGTTGACATTTTGCCCATTAATTCTGGTGGCTCAAGCAGAGGTGGTTGAGTCTCCTGATTCTTTGAGTACCTCGTGCCCTCCTCTAATCCCAGGTTCCACTGGGCAGCATCTCTGCAGCCTGTGGAGTGCAGCAGGTCTCAGAACTGGAAGTCCTGTTGCTCCCAGCAAGCCCAGCGTGTCCTTGCCTGGCACTTTCTGCCTGGTTCTCTCACTGCTTCTCTTGTTATCACAAGTGTACGTTTGTGCTATTAACAGTAACCACCCAGGCCACGTTCAGCTCGAAGCACATAAAACATGGTATCCCGTGGAGACTCCACCAGTCCTTCATTTATTTCCTGTGTTTTGTACTCTGTATTATGAAATATTCTGTCGGAGGGTGATGTAATCCCAGAAACTAAAGTAGATCTCACAGTGGAAATATTCCCACCAGACATTTTGGAAAGGTTCCAGTTCTTGTTGCTGTAGCACACAAGACTAAAGCTGAATTATCAACTGCAAATTTGGCAGACGCTCCCACTAGAAATCTGTTACTTTTTATAAAAGACTCAATCTGAAAACATTTTAAGGACATAACTTCAGCTTTAAACAAAACCTCTCCTGTCTTTCCCCCGTCCATCCCCGCAGAGATGGGCGGCTCACAGCTTTAAGAACAAGTCCCTCATCCTGGACAAGACGACCACGTCCACCGGCGACACGGGCATGAACCTGGTGCTGAGGCAGGGAGCTCTGCGGGATGGCGAGGGCTACACCTTCACCCTGCACATCACAGACCTCACCACGGGGGAGGAGGGCTTCGCCTCCATCGACCTGCTGCCCAACCAGCCCCCCGTGGGCGGGTCCTGCCGCCTGTCCCCCGAGGGGCCGCTCCGGGCGCTGGTGACCAAGGTGCACTTCGAGTGTGCAGGTGAGAGCGCCTGCCAGCCCCCCCTGCTCCTCAGAACCAGCTGCTCTTCCCAAAGCTGCTCTTTGGGGTGTTCCCTTCACCCCAAACTCCTGCCCCAGGGCGCTGTTGGCCGGGGCTGGGCTCAGCAGTGGTTTGGACCATGAGCAGCTCTGCGTGCCCAAATTACGGAGCTCTCAAACTCACGGTAGCGGGCAGGCAGCTCTAAAATCCCTCATTCATGTAGGTGAGTGGTGGTATCCAGGCCGGGCCAGTTCTTGTGGAAGGAACTGGTATTTTGGAGCAGGAAAAAGAAGATGGTGCCCAAAACTGAGTCACAGTATGTGGGAAGAATCAAAAGACAAAGCAGTGGGGCCGTCTCTGCCGTGTGGGCTGGATGTTCCCACCGCAGTCACCTTCCCAACCAGCTGCAGAGACAGCAACAGCAAGCCCAGCTTTGGAAAAGTGGCCTGGCTGATGTCCCATAGCCTTGGGCCAAGGACTAAGTGCCTCTGGAAACCAGATTTCCCCAAATGATCAGTGTTAGAGATTAGAGCTGTTTGTGCACAGTGCCGGGAAGCCACGCTGGGAGGGGATGGACCCTGCTGCTTCCAGGGGGCTGGGTACCAAACTGGGGAAGCAGCTGAAGTGTGTTCAGGGTGATGTGCTTGTAACTTTGGTATGTTTTGAGCTATCCAGAATAATGCTGGAATCAAATCCTCTTTGGAATGGTGGGAATTTTAGCTCTTAGGGATTGTTCTTAAGCTGAAGGGACAGACACAGGACACAGTGGCAGTGCCAGCACCTTCACTGGGGCTCACTGGCAAACACACAGGGTTTGTGTGTCACGCTGTGTTTCCCAACTGCCCAGCTCCCATGAAACTTCCCATCATTCCTGGGAGCTCCAAGGAAACCTTTGTGCAGGTTTTATCCTGTAGAGAAGCTGTGGGCTTGATCAGTGCTGTTCCCAGCCCCAGCAGAGTTATTCCCCATTTTATTTTGATCATGAATTTTTCATAATCCCTTTAAACACCCAGGGAAAAACCCCTAAACATCACAAAAATTCAGAGAGAACAAAGACTCCCCTCCAGCCTGGTGGAGTCCTCGAGCTGTCTCCTCACTGTGGGGACAATCTGCCAGAGCAGGGGACCCTTGCTGGGACAGCAGCAAGGGCGGGTCCATAGAATCATCAGAGAATCCCGGAACGGTTTGGGTTGGAAGGGTCTTTAAGGACCATCTTGTTCCTCGTCAGGGACGCCTCCCCCTAGCCCGGGTTGCTCCAAACCCCGTCCCTGCCGAAGGGGGAGGGCAGGGGCAGCGCCGGCCCGGCTGGGGTGGTGCGTGCGGCCCCCGTGCCCCTGTGAGAGCCCCGGTTCCCTTGCAGGCTGGCGGGACACGGAGGACGCGGAGGGGCCGCTGGTGTACATCCTGCTGGCCTCGCGCCGCCGGCCCGGCCACGCGCACGAGTTCTGCGTGTACAAGGGCAGCCGCGCCGAGCACGGCGCCTTCCTGCCCCCCGGCTTCCACGACAGCGGCTTCCAGGTGTCCGTGGCCGTGCTGGTGCAGGACCAGCTGGGGGCCACCGTGGTGGCCGTGAACCGGTAAGGCACCCCCGGCGGGCCGGGCGCTCCGGCGGCTCCCAGATCCCAAATCGTGGCTTGGCCGCCGCGCCCCTGTCCCGATCCTGGGTGAAGGGTTTGCCTCCTGGGGGAGGCTGTGGGCTGGAAGGGGAGGGGGGGCTCAGCAGAAGGGCAGACAGAGAATTCCAGGCTTTGTGGGTCATCGCTCGGGGGGGAGGTTTTCCCAGGAATCATAGAATATTAAAATCATGGAATCGTTAAGACTCCTAAGATGATGGAGTCTGGGGCCTGGGCCAGCGAGGAGCCAGGCTTCAGATCCGTGGTGTTCCTGCATCCAGCTCATGCAAACAGGGCACCAGGGCAGCAGCAGCGCTGCCTTTGTGGGTCACCCCCCTGCCTCCCCTCCAGTCCCCTCCCAGCCCCTTGTGACAATCTGCACTTCACCCAAATCCCTCTTCCCTTGCAGCTCCATGGAAATTGGCCTCCCCGAGGGGTTCCCCAGCCTCTCCCACTGGCTCTACAATCAGACTGACACCGTGCTCCAGGGATTGGTGAAACAAGGGGACCCCCAGCAGGTCATTGAGTACTCCCTGGCCCTCATCACCATCCTGAATGAGGTAATGCAGCTCTTTCTGCCCAAGAGGGGCCCTCAGGAGTCCTTGCAATCACCAGTAAATTCTTGGGCCGGATTTTGTACAACAATCTCTACAGGCAGGGCAGGAATTTGGGGCTATATTCCTGCTTCCCTGCCCAGTAAGAGCCTGCTGCACACCTGGAAGATAGGCAGGGATGATCCCCCTGAGCGCAGGCACCCTGCTTAGCTGGATAAGGACTGCACTCCAGGTACTACTCAGCTGCTGAGTGCCAGGCTGTTAAGATAATTGCTTGGAGAACAGAAGTGAAAAATTGAGGAAGTTCTTCTGGAAAACCAGCTCATTAGATCCCTCTGGGGAGAAGCAGAAGCAGGAGATGTGGAGTGCAGGGAACAGGTGACCAGCTCAGCTCAGCAGCCTCTGAAACTCCTCTTCACTCCGTTTTTTGCACTCCACCTTCCTCACTGCTTTTTTTCCTCCCCCCAGTATGAGCGATCCATGCTGCTGGAACCCGAGGCTGGGAATGACTTTGAGCTGCGGACCTGGACCCGCAACAACATCACAGAGACGCTGAACTCGCTGAAGGTGAACACGGTGGATGACATCCAGCAGATCTCGGCTGCCCTGGCGCAGTGCACGGTGCGTTCCCTGGCCCCACCTCTGAGCCTCCGGCTGCGGCTCAGGAGCTCCTCCGTCCTTGCTGTGCTTCCATGGATCTCTCCATGCATGGAGGGGACAGGTGTCACTTGTTGGCATCGTCGGGGTTTCTGTGGTGACGTCCTGGGTGTGCTGGGCACTCTGCTGCTCCTTTGGTCCCTGCCCTGGTTGGCAGCTGCAGGTGGAGACTGCAGGAAAGGCCTCCAGAGGCTGGAGCATTGCAGAATCCTGGAATGGTTTGGTTGGAAGGAATCTTAAATCCCGCCTCATTCCACCCCCTGCCGTGGTCAGGTCCACTATCCCAGGTTGCTCCAAGCCTTGTCCAACCTGGCCTTGGACACTTCCAGGGATGGGGCAGCCACAGCTTCTGTCGGCACCCTGTGCCAGGGCCTCACCACCCTCACAGGGAAGAATTTCTTCCTAATACCCAATCTAATCTACCCTCTTTCATCTTAAAGCCATTCCCCCTTGTCCTGTCCTTCCATCCCTTGTCCCAAGTCCCTCTTCAGCTTTCCTGGAGCCCCTTTAGGCACTGGAAGGGGCTCTGAGGTGTCCCTGGAGCCTTTTCTTCTCCAGGTGAACACTCCCAGCTCCCCCAGCCCGGTCCCAGAGCAGAGGGGCTCCAGAAACACTGGAATAAATTGCTGGGGAAATTGCAGAATCTCTGAGGACAGGCTGGGCTCCCATCAGGAGTAGCACAAGTAGGGCTGCTCTGGGCCGGGGGTCAGTGCCCAGGTGTGATGCTCCTCCCAGCCCTGTTTCTACCCTGCGAGATGAGAACCTTCCCCACTCTGCTCTGCTGCTCCCTGAACCACCATGTTCCTGGCAGTTCCCAGCTCCAGTTCCCGGTACTGGGGCTGCTGCCTGCTGGGTTCAGGAGGGAAGAGAGCCCAGTTATATAATGCACTTGGGGTTTGGTGCTCAGCCAGGCTGCTCTGGCTCCTCCTCCCCACCCTCCCTAATCTTTGCTTTGGGCACTGGAGTCAGGTACCTTGGCCCTGGCTGTGCTTCCCCTGCAGCCAGGTCAGCGATGGACAGACACTGCATCCCACCCACAGAGTCCTGCTCTGCTCCCTTCCCTGCTTCTGAGCCTGCAAACCCCCAAAATCCCTTCTTTCTCTTCCTCTTTGTGTGGGGTTTGGGGTTCAGCACATCCCATTCCACGCTGGACCAGTTTGTTTCTGTCTCTCCCACCTCCTCCTGCCTCGTGACTTGATCTTGCTGTGGAAGCTTAGGTCTAGAAATAGAATTTTTATTCCACGGGAAAAGCTGACATTCCAGGATTACTCTGTGCTCTGGGTTGGAATGAAAAGCTTAGGAAAACAGTACTCTAGAATTTCCCAAGTGGTTGAGACAAGTGGAGTTCACACATTCCTTTCCTGCACAAGTGTCCATCAGGGCTGATACATTTTTGATTTTACCTACAAGGGAGAGGAAAAATCAGAATTAGTTTCTCCTGGAGGGATAAGAAAAGAATCTCAGACTCCTTGGTCGATTCTCCTCCCTAAGTAGGAGCTGCCCTTGGGTGGTTCCTCCCCATAACTCAGTTTCTTCCCCACCTCCCTGACTCCTGACTTGTGGGCTCCGATTCACACAGCCTGTCCTGGCTTCTCAGGACTTACAAATAAAGCAGAAAAGGGGGAATTCAAGACCTGCAGATGCTGTTTTGATTCCTCACCAAAACATATGGTGAATCACGGCTGAATCCTATGATGATTAAAAGAAAAAAAGATGAATAAGAGCGAGGAACAGGGTTGTAACAGCTTCCATGTGTTGCCTCAGTCCCTCCCATCCAGCCCTCGAGAGTGAGGGAAGCTCCAGGCCATGGCTGGAACATTCTGTTTCTTGGACACATCTGGGAGCAGAGGGAGGGACATCCATCATGCCTGAGTGGCAGGCTCCCTCCCACAGCCTTCAGGAGTATTTGGACACTGAAATGGCTTCAGCTGGGTCTAAATCCTGCTTCCATTGAAGGTAGTGGAGTGGATGGAGGAATCCTACCCAGCTCTCCCTGGTTGGTTTCTGTAGGAATGGTGTGTGGCCCCAGAGGGGAGATGTGCCTGGTCCTTAGGAGTGAACACCAGGGAACAGGAATGTAGAATCACAGAATCCTGGAATGGCTTGGCTTGGAAGGACCAGGTTTCTCCAAGCCCTGTCCAACCTGACCTTGGACACTTCAGGGGTGGAGCAGCCACAGCTTCTCTGGGCACCAATTTGCTCCCTTCATTCCTCTTTCCAACCCAGGAAAGAAAAATTTCCTTTACCAGGCTCTGGCACATTGGAATGTCATGGGAGGTGGATGGAAGAGGCTTGGAGACACCAGCAAGTTGCTGGCCACTCTCAGAGTGAGCAGGGCAACCTCTGCTGTCCCCATCCTTGGGGGACTTTCAGAGAGGAAAAGTCTCCTCAGGACTGAGCCAGCTGGGCATTCCCACAGCTGCCTTCCTCTTTCCCTGCTCCATCAGACCCTGTTTCCCTTTGCAGGTGGTGAGCAAGGAGCTGGTGTGCAAGTCATGCCTGACAAGGACCCTGAACAAGCTGGAAACCATGATGACTATCCTGCAAGGGGAGACCACCCAGGGCACGGTGACGCCGACCGGCATCGCCGACAACATCCTCAACATCACGGGTGAGCTCTGTCCTGGGGACAGGGGACTGGGCACAGGGGCAGGAGGAGGCTGAGGGGACCTTCCAGGCTTCCTCCTCTGCCATTTGGGCTTTGGCCTTCTCAGGCTGTCAGGAAGTTGCATCTGACATGGGGAGTGTGGTATCCCAGGACTCTCTTCTCCCTGCACTTTTCCCAGGGTTGTCCTGGCTTTGGCAGCTGCCTCTGCGGACATTTAAATCTGACAGTGGTTAATAAACTCAGTGATACTCCTAATAAGCCCACTAATACTCCAGGGAATCCTCTTTTTAGTAAACAATGAGTAACAGCTATGGCTTCCAGATGCTTGTCTTCCTGGTTGCAGTCCAAGGAGGCTGTCAAACCTCACCGGGGCATCTGGGAACACTGCGTGGAGATTCCCACCTGGGTGACCTGGGAGGAAGCAGAGACGCCTTCTCTGCACTCCTTGCTACCTCTGCACTCCTTTCTGCACTTCACAGTGCAAAAACTTAGGAACATGTGTTTGTTTTATCCATTCCTTCCTTGTTTCCTGACCTGTGGTTCTCTTCACTACACAGGAGGGAAATCAAGTGTGTTGTGATAAAGTATTCCCCACCAAAGCTGGTAGATTAGAGAGGCTGCAGGGATTGCTGACAGCTCTGCCTTTAGCTCTGGGCTATGGACGCTTCCAGTGGGGAAGGTCATGTGCAGAGCAACAGTGAGAAGACAGCAAGGAAAGCCTTGTCTGATTGTTTTGGGAAGGTGTTCTCCTGACTGTAGCAGTTATCCAGGCTATTTACCACTTCTTCCTCATTTCTCTCCTGGCAGGTGACCTGATTCACCTTGTCAATACAGTTTCACAAGAATCCAAGCCCCAGGAGCTGGTTGCTGATTCCCACAATTTGCTGCTGGCTCCCAAAGCCTACAACCTGTCTTCCAGCCTGATGCGAATCCTCATGAAATCCCGAGTGCTGAACGAAGAGCCTCTGGAGCTGGTGGGAGGAGAAATTAAGGCCACAGGCAAGAGGTCTGACCCCTTTAACTTGCTTTGCTACGAAAACACACCAAACTGCCAGTTCTCCATCCCCCAGGCCTTCAACTCCACCCTTTCCAACCTGACGGATGTCATCCAAGTCATGTTCCAAGTGGACTCCAATCCCTTCCCTTTTGGGTACATCAGCAACTACACCGTGTCCACCAAGGTCGCCTCCATGGAGTTCCAGACACACAACGGGGTGCAGATCCCTATTGGGAGCCTGGACTCAGAGAAGGCCATCACTGTGATGGTGTCAAACAACACAGATCCCGAAAACCTCGTGGCTGGCACTGAAGTCATCGAGGCAAGAGCGTCTGTGAACCTGATCGTGATCATGGAGAGCAACAACAGGGAAGCAGGGCTGCACTTCCAGCTCACCTACAGAGTCCTCAACGGTAGGGTAGACAAATCCATCTCTTTGTTGGTTCTTCCTGTGGGAGAGGAGGGCTGGGTGTGAGGGAACCAGTGTGGGAAGGGATGCCGGGTGTAGGCAGCAGGTTGCACACTACATGGTGAGGTTCTGGAGTTCCTGGACAATCTCCAGTGCCCACTGTCATCCTTGCTTGTGGATTCTGGCCCTGAGAAGCCTTTTGCTTTTCCCAGCCCTTCTGTTGAGCCACATTAGCCCTGGAGGGTGTTGGTCCAGTCCCTCTCCCAGGCAGGTCCGATGGTATCCAGTGCTCAGGGATCCTCTGAGCTGCACACTGAGGGCATCTCCCACAACTTCCTGCATTCCTTGTACTCTTCCCTGACCCCCAGTGCTGGCAGCAGGCCTGTGGTCGAGTCTCCCAGGTGTTTGTAAAGCCCTCTCTGTTCCTTCCCCTCCCCACAGAGCATTACCTGGCCAGTGAGCCCGAGCCCTTCATCATGGCCTATCTCCATCACGAGCCCGAGCCCAACGAGCACAACTGCACTGCTTCCAAGAGAATCAGCCTGGATGCCCTGGCTGGAAGTGACCACAAGCTCTACACCTTCTTCACCTCCCCCAGGTAAGAGAAGCCTCCCTGACTGCCTGTGTCAGCCACAGGCTGTGCTGAGGGATGCTCAGCTGGTCTGTGGAGCCCCTGAGTATCTGCATTGCCAAAGGGTGTAAATTACCCCACGTTCACTGAGCTCTTCCTCCTCATTGTGTGCTTCCCTGCCCCTACAGCTGGAAGCTTTCCACAGGCACACCTCCACCAGAACGGGGCTGGTGTCCTTCAGGAGGTGGCTGAGTCATCTCCTTGCTCTTTCCCTTCTCCAGGACGGATGACCCCATCCAGAAATACTACCTGAACATCACCAACCACTTCAGCTGGTCCCCGGTGGAGGTGACCCTGGGGCTGTACACGTCCCTGTGCCAGTACTTCAGCGAGCAGGAGAAGCGCTGGAAGACGGAAGGAATCGTCCCCCTGGAGGAGACCAGGCCAGACCAGGCCGTGTGCTTGACCCAGCACCTCACAGCCTTTGGGGCCAGCCTGTTCGTGCCCCCCAACTCCGTCCAGTTCATCTTTCCTGTGAGTACCACAAGGCAGAGGCTGTGCGGTGCTGTCACACACAGAACAGGTTGTTGTCACCTGGAGCAAAGCCTCGGGCTCCTGTTGGCTTCATGTCCCAGCTGGCACCAGCACAGGCCTCTGTGAGCCTTTGGGAGGTGAAGATGGGCACAGCTCAGGGGAAGTTGTGCCCCCTGGTCAGAAATCCTGGCTGGAAACAGACCTTTGCAGATGGCTTTAGTCCCTGGCCTGGACACTTCACACTGTGTTCCCCCTTAGGGAGATGCCAAACGTTCCCCCCAGCTGTCACCCAGCACTGTTTGATCCCAGGGAATCACACCTGCCAGCTGCTCCCTGCTTCCCAGGGGCATTCAGGCTGTTCCAGGCTCTGTTCCTGTGACGTGGGTGGGAGCAGGGAGCTCCTGGCAGCTGCTGCTGGCTCCGTGGGGTCACGTCTGTGAGCGGGGTGATGGCCAGGAAGGAGGCAGGGAATGGGAACGGGATCCTCCTGGGGCTGCCTTTCAACACTTTCCTTCTCTCCAGGCTCCGGGCCCGGGGCTGAACTACATCGTGCTGCTGACGTGCGCCGTGTGCTTCGTCACCTACTCGGTGGCCGCGCTCATCGTGCACAAGCTGGACATGATCGACATGAACCGCGTGGGGGTGATCCCCTTCTGCGGGAAAAACGGGATGTACAAGTACGAGATCCTGGTGAAAACGGGCTGGGGCAGAGGATCAGGTGAGCCCAAAGGTTGCTGCCGCGTGTGGTTCCCAGGGGGACGCCCGTGTACCTCAGCCGAGGTCTCGCCTCAGCACGCCACGCTCTGAGTGTTCCCCACAGCGCCCAGAGCCGAGCTGCAGCTTCAGGCCGGGGCTTCCCACAGCATTCCCAGTTTTTATTGTGTGGTGGTGGGGCAGGTCAAGAGAATGGTTTGAGTTGGAAGGTTCCTCAAAAACCCTCTGGTGCCAACCTCCTGCCGTGGGCAGGGACACCTTCCCCTAGCCCAGGCTGCCCCACACACTGGCTGTTGTGGTGGGACAACCAAATGCTGCTGGAGGGAACCACCCAGGAGAGAAATTCCCCCATCCTGCTTTCCCTGACGGGGCTGCGGTTGCAGAGGCCGAGATTGTCCCTCCCTTCTGACCCTCTCCTGCCTTGTGGGCCCTTTGGATGGATCCTTTTGCTGTCCTCCAGCACCCATCACTTTGTTCTGAATCTTTCCCAGCAGCAGGAAGACACAGAGTTTGGCTTCTGCTCCGGGGCTGGGTTTGTAGGTAGCGCTGTCCCTGCAGTGCTGGGGAACAGCTGCACCTCGGGTGGGATTCCCTAAGGGAGCCCCTCCCCTCCCTGCAGGTACCACGGCCCACGTGGGCATCGCCCTGTACGGGGTGGACAATAAAAGCGGGCACAGACACCTGGATGGGGACAACGCCTTCCACCGCAACAGCCTGGACGTGTTCCAGATCGCCACGGAGCGCAGCCTGGGCAGCGTGTGGCGCATCCGCATCTGGCATGACAACAAAGGTGGGACAGGGAATGGTCACATCCCGGGCCTGGACAGGGGGACCTGGGCCTGCAGCGAGCTGTAGTGACCCACTGGCATAGGGGGACGCTGCTGGGGGACAAGGAGTCTCCCTCACAGACTGGGCGGGTGTCACCCCAGACAATGCAACGTCCTGTGCGCTGTGACCGTAAATGTCACCTCGGGATGACCTGGCTGTGCCAGGCTTCCCCCCTGGTTACTGCACAGTGCCCATTGGTGACAGTCTTGTCACACAGAACTGCTGTCCCACTGCCAGTCCTTGCAGCCTCAGGCAGGGAATGTGTGCCATGAAACATTCCTTGGTCTCTCCCCGTCCAGGGCTGAGCCCCTCGTGGTACCTGCAGCACGTCATCGTGCGGGACCTGCAGAGCAGCAAGAGCTATTTCTTCCTGGTGAACGACTGGCTGTCCGTGGAGAGCGAGGACAGCGATGGCCTGGTGGAGAGGGAGGTGTTTGCTGCCAGTGAGTGCCACCCTCCCCTGGTTCCTTCTTGCCTCTGGCACGTGGGCCCCCCCCAGCTCCCTCAGCCGCTCCTGGTGCTCCAGCCCCTTCCCGAGCTCCATTCCCTTCCCTGGACACACTCCAGCCCCTCCATGTCTTTCTTCTTGTGAGGTTCCCAGAACTAACCCCAGGATTGGAGATGCCTCAGCAGTGCCAGCACAGGGATCGGCAGTGCCCTGGGCCTGTAGCCCCACAGCTTTTCCAGCCACTCGTCCCCAAGCCTGGAGCACTGCATGAGGGGGGGGCCGTGTGGATGCAGTGTGGATACCTCTGGAGCTGCCGGGAGGGACGTGGCCGGCCCAGCCGGGTCCCCTCTGCAGTGCAGCCACCCTGAGTCTGCGGCTCTGTCCCCAGGTGAGACGGAGCTGAGGAGCTCCTGGCGGATCTTCGTGGCGGAGCTGCAGCGCGGGTTCTTCGAGAAGCACGTGTGGCTGTCCCTGTGGGACCGCCCGCCCCGCTCCCGCTTCACCCGCGTCCAGAGGGCCACCTGCTGCTGCCTGCTCATCTTCCTCTTCCTCTGCGCCAACGCCGTGTGGTACGGCATGGTGGGCAACGTCCACCTCAGGTGTGTGCAGGGCATGGTGGGCAACGTCCACCTCAGGTGTGTGCGGGGCGTGGTGGGCAACGTCCACCTCAGGTGTGTGCNCACCTGCTGCTGCCTGCTCATCTTCCTCTTCCTCTGCGCCAACGCCGTGTGGTACGGCATGGTGGGCACCGTCCACCTCAGGTGTGTGCGGGGCGTGGTGGGCAACGTCCACCTCAGGTGTGTGCGGGGCGTGGTGGGCAGTGTCCACCTCAAGTGTGTCCCCAGGGTTCCAGCCAGTCCCCACCTGCTCAGGGCCCACCTGCCTGTCCCACTGGGGCAGGACAGACCTTCCATCCGCTGGGAAGAGGTGCCTTGCTTGTGCCCTTCCCCTTGTGAAGAGTCTGGGACCAGGACATGGATGGTGGATGACCAAAGACAGTCAGGTTTTGGGTTTCAGGCCCGTTCTCTGCACACCTGGAATTCCTGGTTGTGCACTTATGTCTCCTGTTGCTCACCTGGCAACCCCAAAAGCTCGTGCTGACTCCTGTCTCTGCTCCCTCTCGATTCCCTGCAGCAACGTGGCCGTTTCCAACCTGATCCCTGTGAACGTGGACACGGTGGCTGTTGGCCTGGTGTCCAGCGTGGTAGTTTACCCTCTCTACCTGGTCATTTTGTTTCTCTTCCGGATGGCTCGTGGCAAGGTAAGGAGGGGGAATGGTTGCAGGCTGCTCAGAAGGGTGGAAGGCCACCAGATCTGCTTATTTGAGGCTAAACTCTGCCTTTCCTGGGACCTCACTCCAGCACTTGCCCAGTGCTTCACCAGGGCCAGTCTCTGCCTCCCTCACTGAGCTGAGGTCACTGCTGGACTCTGTCAGTGCCCAGGCACCAAAAGGGCAGATTTTAGAAGCTGTTCAGACACTTCTTCAGGATTTCAGTGTGTCACAGGCACCCAAATGCTAAAGTCAGGAGCCCGGGAGCTGCTCAGTGGAGCCTCTCTAATGGAATGTGTGCCCTGGGTGCAAGCTCAGCTGGCTGAGCAGAGCTGTGGAGAGGCAGCTGGGAAGGGATTAGCTGGGGATTTAATGACTAGTTAAGCACAATTAGCAGCCCCATTAAGTATTGTAGCCAGCTGCCTGGGGACTGATGAGCAGCAAACGTGGCTAATGCTGCTGTGAGCACACAGGAACAAGCTTTAAACTCAGGGTTCCTGGGAGCTTGTGCCTGGGACAGCCTGGGTGGCCCGGGCTGTGGCACTGGTGGGTACTGGGGTGTGGGAGGCAGTGGAGGATGGGCATGTGCCTCTTCTCAGTGGCAGGGTCACCTCCATCCCTCCTTGCTGCCCTGCAGGTCTCCATCAGCCACACGGTGACTCACTCAGACCAGCAGTCCCTGGAGATCGACAACTACCTGGACTCCTCAATCCTCGACAGCTCCTTCCCCACCTTCCCCGGGCTCCAGGCAGAGGTACCTGCTCCCCTCCCCGGAGCTGGGCAGGCTGCAGGGGCTGTGTCCCTGTGCTCCCTGGCGTGGACACTGTCCATTCCCAGCTGTTCTCAATGCACTTGGGAAAACACCAGTGCTGGAGGAGAGCACAGCCCCTCATCCTCACCTCCCAGGCCGGTCCCAGACCCCATAGCTGTCTCCAGCTCTCTGTGGGTTTGGATCTTCCCCATGTGCCTGGCTGTTCTCTCTGGAGGCTCCTGGAGGTGTGGGCCCAGGGCTAAGAGCAGTTCAGGCTCCCAGTGACCCCTGATGTTCCCAATCCATGGCTTTAGCTGGCACAAACCAGTGCCGTGTTCCTGAAACGCTTCTGTTCCCTCAGGCCTTCTCTGAGCAAACCAAAACAGATCTGTTCCTGGAGGACTCCAAGAGGTGAGCGGGATTCTGGGGATGGAGCAAGCAGGACTTCAGCGCTTTGCTGGGCTGGGGTAGTGCTCTGTGCTGTTTCCCTCTGCAGTCCCACACAGTTCCTTTTCTCGTGCTCCCCACTCCCCCCACATTCCTGACTGCCCCATTCCCGTTTTCCCGCAGCCTGGTGCGGTGGCCCTCCAGCGAGGCCCTGCTCAGCTGGCCAGACCTGCTGAGTGACCCCTCCATCATGGGCAACACCATCCAGAAGCTGAAGAGAGGCCGGGCCAGCCGCCACCTGGGGCTCGAGGCCCCGCTGGCCACCGAGGAGGACACTTTGTCCCTGGGGATTCACCAGGGACAGCCCCGGTACTTCTCGGCCTCAGGTGAGCAGCCCTGGCTCAGGGCAGAGGTGGAACAGCAGAGCTGCTGCCATCACCACTGGCTTCACTTTGAAGGGCAGAGGAAGAGGGTTGTGTCTGCTTAGCGGGGATTTTAGTCTGGGAAGGCAGAAATCCTGATGGGATCAGGCTGAAGTGAGTGGTCCCACGCTGCCAGCAGACTGGGAGCCAGGAGAGGTGTGTTCCCATGGGAATGCTGCAAGCAACCAGCACTTCCTCACTGGCTGCAAAGCCACAGTGTGTCCCTGAGGTCTGGAAGTGGTTGGAGAAGGAGAACTTGGCCTCCTGAACCAGCAGTTTCCTGCCCAGCTCTGGCCCAGCTGGGATAGACACGAACTGTAGGACAGGGATCAGGGGAGGGCTGTCCCAGGGAGAAGGACATCACCATGACCCTCCTCCTCCTGCTCCCCAGTTCCACCACGTGGCTGAGCCGTGCCCTGGGGTGGTGCTGGGTGCTGAGCTCCTGCCAATGCTGCCTGTGCTCTCTCTTTCCCAGATGAGGATCTGATCCGGCAGATCCTGGCGGATGGAGCCAGCGGCATCTCCCACTCCCAGGACCTGGGGCCGTACATGAGGGCAGAAACAGATCTGATCTCAGGCCTGTGAGTGTTTGGGGAGCAGAGTCCCCATGGAGCCAGAGCCTCCTGCCCCTTGCCCTCCCTGCTGGGCTCAGCTGGGTTTGGGACATTTTCAGGGTCACCGTGTTCCTCTGGCCATGACTCCTGCGGCCCCCATAGCCAGAGCTCCAGGAGGGCACTGCCACCCTTCCAGGAGCCACCTGGAATATCCCCCAGCTGTGTCTCCAGCACTTTTGTGGTTCTGGCAAAGTGCTGGGATGAGGGTTCACTCCGTGGCACTGATGGGAGGGAGAAGGGGGGTGAATCCCTGTTGTGTTACCGTGCCCAGAACACCCTGCTGGGCACCCTGACCACCCCCGGGGCTGGCAGCCCACCAGCCACTGCAGAGTGGCAGATGAAGGGAAGGGAAGGACTGTGAGCCCTCGTCCATGAGACACAGAGCGGTGTCTGTGCCTCGGGGACGGGTGTGGTGTCCCAGGACTGGTGCTGGCACTGGGGTTCAGCCCCGTTGGTGCCAGCCTGCTCAGGACAGAGCCAGCAGTGGCACAGCTCTCACCAGGCTCCCCCCGTGCCTGCAGGTCCAGTGTGTTCGGGGACAAGGTGGAGACTGTGATGATGCACAAGCTGAACGACAAAGGGCAGAGCGTGGCACCTCCTCCCAGGGAAGTGAGCAGATCAGCCAAGTCCACCTGGACAGGTACCAGGGCTGTGCCCCCTCAGGGTGTGTGGGGACAGGGCCCATCCCACACGGCAGCACTTGGGAGGCACAGAGGGGTAAATTGAAAATAAAAGAGAAGAAGAGCCTTAGGAAGGGCTGCTCCCTGCTTGGGATATTGCTGCTATTTCCTGCCAGCTTCTCTGTGAGCCTGGATCTCAGTAAGCCCTGGGACAGTCCCTGCAGTGTCCCCTGGGGAAGTTCTGCTCCCTCCTCCCCCAGGACTCTGCTCCCTGCACCCTCTGCAGCCACCAGTCGTGGAAATGTTCGGGATGCTCCCTCCAGGCTCACCCAGGACTGGTGGCAGGCTCTCTGCTGGGATGAGTGCTGAGCTCAGCCCTTCCTGTGCCCAGGGGGACCCTTTGCAGTGATGTTCACACTTGTTTTCCCTCCTCTCCTCCTCCCAGTTGCAGACCAGACGTTCAGGAAGCGCCTGCTCCCGCCCTGGTGCTCCCTCCTGGCTCACGGCATCAGCCTCCTGCTCTTCGCCACCTGCACGGGCGTCTCCGTGTGGGTCGGGGTGGGCTTCTCCTCCAGCGTGGCCCTCATGTGGCTCATCTCAGGGATATTCAGCTTTCTGGCATCGTTCCTGGTCTGGGAGCCCCTGAAGGTGAGGATGGCAGAGTGTACCAGCACTGATCTGTACGTGGAATTAACAGCTGAATTAACATCTTGTCCAGCTGCTGATCATGGAATTGCTAAGGTTGGAAAAGCCCTTTAAAATCAAGTCCAACCATCAACCAGCACCCCTGCTGTTTTCACCACTAACCCACATCCCCAAGTGCCACATCCACATGGCTTTTGAACACTTCCAGGGATGGTGACTCCACCATTTCCCTGCACAGCCCCTTCCAATGCTTGATAACCCTTTCCATGAAGAAATCAGGTCAGAGTGTGGATTGAGTGGTCTCTCCCATCTCTCTATCCCTCTGGAAGGGTAGGATGTGCATGCCAGCAGCAGCTGGAGAGGCAGGGCTGGTGGCACTTGGTTTTGAAGCTTGTAATAGGAGCTGTGCTGGCTGTGCCGAGGGGCCCGCAGGAGCTGCTGCTGGAATGCTGAGGTGGCACAGCTCCCTGTGGGCTCAGCTCCCTCCCTGCGCCCCAGGTGCTGCTGGAAGCCCTCTATTTCTCCCTGGTTGCCAAGAGGCTGCACCCGGAGGAGGATGACACCCTGGTGGAGCAGCCCTGCGTGGAACACGTGTCCGAGAGGATCAGCAAAGTCCGGCCCCCCCAGGGATTCGCCCTCTTCCAGGCCAAGGAGGAGGCCAGGAAGGTCAAACTGCTGCACAGGATGCTCAAGGTGGGACATCTCCTGCAGCTTGGGGCCAAGGGCTGAACCACATCCTGGTGTGGGTCATCCCAATCCAGCTGGGATCCCCTGAGTGCTTGGCTCCAGCTTCTGCCTCAGTCTCTCCATTTCCGGGTCTGGTCCTGCTGCATGGCAGTGGAAAGCACTGCTCTGCTGCAGGATTGGGATCCAGCCCCTCCATGCAATCTTTTTTTTTTACTGTTTGCTTCCCAGAATTTCCTCATCTACATGATGTTCCTGCTGGTGGTCCTGCTCACCAACTACGGCGACGCCTCCCGCACCAGCCGGGCCTTCCTCCTGCAGAGCTCCATCAAACAGCAGCTGGGCAGCAGCGACTTCCTGCTCATCCAGAGGTACCTGCCAGGCCTTGGGATAGGGTCAGGAGCTGGCTGCTGGGCTTGTGTTCCACAGTCTATCCCATAAGACGTTCCTTGGTGCCCGTGTGGAGCTGGGCACTCCACAGCAGTGAGCAGGTCCCCTCTGTCCCTGTGGTTCTGTTGTTCCCCTGGAGAGCAGAGGGGCATCAGGGGATTGAGAGGTTTAATTTCTCTGAGGTTCAGTGATTTCCTTGGTGGGAAGGGTCTGTGGGGGCTGATGTTGATCTTTCTGGAGCTGCTGTAAAGGACACGAGTTTCTTTGTCTCCAGAATTCCCAGCCACAAGGTTTAGCCATGAACAGGGTCACGAGAACCAGAAATGACATCCAGGGTCCTGCCCTTCCTTGCTCTGCACATAGGGTTTAACTGGATCAAATTTTCCAGCTGGTTTTCCACACCTCTGGGGACTCCCAGCAGTCCAGCCTGGCACTGGGGAACCCTGGGTTGAGGGTGTGTCCCTGCAAAGCCCTTGGTTCTCCGTGCACATCGATGGGGCACAAACAAGCCACAAAGTCACCAAAACTTTGATTCACCACAATCTCCCCCCTTCTCCCCTCACAGGTCAGACCAGTTCTGGGTGTGGATGTCTCAGGTGTTCCTCCCTTACCTGTACAACAACGGGTCAGGCCAGGAGAGCCACAGCACCACGCTGGGGACGGCCCGGCTGCGCCAGCTCCGGCTGCGGGAAGGTAGGAGGGCAGGGACGGTGGCTCTGCTGCCACAGTGGGAGGTGACAGTCCTGGAGGGATGGAATGGGCAGGTCTGGATGCAGCTGGGGCTGAGGAGAGGCAGCAGAGGTTATGGAGGCAGTGGATCATGGAATCCTGGAATGGTTTGGGTTGGAGGGACCTTAAAGCCAATCCAGTTCTACCACCGGCCATGGGCAGGGACACCTTCCACTGTCCCAGGTTGCTCCAAGCCCCGTCCAGCCTGGCCTTGGACACTTCCAGGGATGGGGCAGCCACAGCTTGTCTGGGCAACCTGTGCCAGGGCCTCCCCACCCTCATGGGGAAGAATTTCTCCCTGATATCCCATCTAACCCTGCCCTCTGGCAGTGGGAAGCCAGTGGTGTATCCAGGAACCAGAGTGCTGGTCCATAGTTAGCCTGGGCCACCTGGGATGTGTCTGCTCTGCTCCACTTGTACCCAGCTAATCCAGCCTCACCTGGTGGCATGGATATATCACGACTCCTAAATTGGATAGCTCTCTATTTTCATTATCAATATCCATCCTTTTCTGAATCCCTGACTTCTGCAGGCTCCCTTCCCTCACCCTGGTGCACTTGTGGGGATGAGTGTGGAGGGGTTGGGAGGAAGGGGGTGCTGTGAGCTCAGTGCTGGCCGTGCTGGGCTCCCCGTGGGTCACAGGGTGGTCTCATTCCAGCTGAGTGCCAGCAGAGTGCCCAGGACATCTTGCAGGGCATGGGCAGTGCCCAGAGGAGCTGCACTGACCAGCACAGCTTCGCCACTGCTGACTATGGAGTGGGCTGGGAGAGCACGGCCGGGAACGGGACGGCACCGTGGGCACACTCAGCACCCGACCTGGCGGGGTAAGGGCTGCCCTGCCTGCTCCCCACCCTGCTCCCCTCCAGAGATGGCACAGCAGATCCTTACAGACCCCTCCAAGGTCTTTGCAGTTGATTCTGTGCCCTGAGTAGTTCCCAGCCCTCACCTGGCAAAGGGCAGACGGACATGGAAATGCCAAAGGGCTTCCCTGAGTACACCCACGCTGGCAGTGGGAGGGGTGGGAGGCACCCAGCTTCCCTAGGGATGTGCATCACAGCCCAAAGGGTCTGAACAGCAGCATTGTGCTGTTCTGGGGGCCCAGGGGCAGAGGGTTCAGCTCTGCACCTTCCAGGGCACAGACAGGGAAGGGTGACGCAGCACCCCAGGAGCAGCTCAAGGGGGTGACAGGAGGTTGTCCTGCACACTGAACATAAATCACTGTTGGTTTCTGCTCTGGTTTGTCTCCAGAGGCATCTCCATGGAAGTCTGGGCACCACAGGGCTTGGGGCTGTTCTGAGGCTGGGATCACTGAGGTGGCTCAATGCACCCCTGTAATTTGTCTTGTGAAATGAATGCTGAGGGGCAGGATCTGCACCTGCACACTTGCTCCTGGCCTGCCATGCAGGAGAGCAACCAGTGTCCTTCAGCCTCACCCACAGCTCCTCTTCCTCTGCAGGATCTGGTACTGGGGCTACATCTCCTTCTACGACAGCAGTGGGTACGTGCAGGAGCTGGGCCCTTCCCTGGAGGAGAGCCGGGCCCAGCTGGAATTCCTGCAGCAGCACACGTGGATCGACAACATGTGAGTGTGGCAGGGCCAGAGGGCATGTCCTGCTGTGACCTGGGCTCGCCAGGGGTGCTGCTGGAGCGTCACAGGGACGCAGGATCGATGTGCCACCCAACAGTGCCCCCAGAGCTGGGGGTGTCCCAGCCCCTGAGCTGCTCCTGTCCCCCTGCAGGAGCCGGGCAGTGTTTGTGGAGCTGCTGCAGTACAACCCCAGCGTGGACCTGCACGTGGCCATCACCCTGCGCCTGGAGTTCCCCGGGGCCGGGCGGGCCCTCGCCGCTGTCACCATCAGCCCCTTCCCGCTGCTGCGGCTCAGCGGGGGGGTCACCCTGCAGCTCCTCATGATGGTCAGTGCGGGGCCTCCCCTGTGCCCCCTTCCCTCTGGGGCACTGCTCGGGGCCCTCTGGTGACCCTCACCCGGGCTGGTCACTGTGGACTCGAGCTGAGGCCACTTGTCCCACGTCTGTCACCCTGCCTGGGTTTGGCGTCAGCAGAGCCCCCGTCCCCTGGCACTGTCACCCTGCCACAGGGGCGTTGGATGTGGGCACTGGGGGGCTTCAGGAGGGATTGGGGTGCTGGATGAGCAAGGGAGGCAGGGCAGGGTGCAGGGGGTGCTCCAGGTGTGCTCTGGTGGAACTTGGCCTGAGTTAGGGGGATTTTCCTGTCCTGGGGTGCTGCAGGGTATCTGGTGCAGCACAGCAGTCAGGCCTTGTCCTCTCCTGTCCTGGTAACCTCTCTGTTCTCCCCCAGGTTTTCCTCATGCTGTTTGTGGTTTACTTCGTGGTGTCAGAGTCTCTGGCCATCAAGAAGGAAGGCAGAGCCTACTTCACCCTGTGGGGCAACTACGGCCAGTGGGTTTTCATCCTGCTCACCACGTGCACAGTGCTAGTGCACCTCAGCCAGGCCACCCTGGCTGACCAGCAGTGGCTCAGATACCTCAGCAACCGCAGGGGCTTCACCAACTTCTACCAGGTGGCCTTTCTGAGCTCCGTCTTCAGCAGCCTGGCCGCGTCCCTCCTCTTCCTCCTGACCGTGCAGGTACGGGTGCCCTGGTGGGCAGGGGGTGCTTGCGTCCTGTGCTTGTCACCCCTGCACAGGCCCTGCCAGGGGCAGAGGGGGTGGCAGTGAGGCCTCCTGTGTCTCTGCTGTGCATTTGGGGTCTCTGAGGCTTCTCGGGGAATTCATCCAAGTGTGGCTGAGGGGATGATTCTGTCTGCAGGGAACCTGTGGGCTGGGGTGTTCTGTGCTCTGCTGGGGTTTGTGTTTCTCAGATGTGTTTGAGACCCTTCCTGTGCTGGGGGTGGGTCTGTAACTCCCTCCTCTCCCCTCCCAGGCTGCCCAGCAGCTGCGCTTCGTCCGGCAGTGGTCAGTGTTCGGGAAGACCTTTCAGAAGTCCGTGAAGGAGCTGACGGCTGCAGGGGTGGCCTTCGCCCTCCTCCTCCTGGCCTACGCCCAGCTCGGCTTCCTGGTAAGCACCCCTGTGCCCCTCCCTCACAGAGGGGCTGCTTGTGGTCCTGTTGCCCCTCGTCCCTGAGCGTGGCATGACACGAGCCAAGCCCTGGGTCCCCTGGGTGCTCCGTGCCCACCCCGCCACCGGCAGCTTTGGCCAGGGGCTGTCCCTGTCAGGGCCCATTTGTGGGCCACCCCTCAGGGCCCACGTCGAAGTGGATATTGTGGGTCAGGGGAACACTTTGCCACTGCTCCCTTCTCATCACATCTCCGCTGTCCCCTTGCAGCTCTTCTCCTCCTCCTCCGAGTCCTTCCGCAGCGTGGGCAGCAGCCTCCTGCTGCTGCTGGCCCTGCTGCGGGGCAGCGCCAGCCTGCGGCCCTGCCTGCCCGAGGCCTCGGGGCTCTGCTGCCTGTTCTGCACCAGCTACGTGGTGCTGGAGGTGTGGATCCTGCTGCGGCTGCTCACGGCGGTGCTGATCCACAGCTACCGCGAGATGCACTTCGAGCTGTACCGGCCCGCCTTCGAGCCCCAGGACTACGAGATGGTCGAGCTGTTCGTGCGCAGGCTCAAGATGTGGATGGGCTTCAGCAAAGCCAAGGAGGTGAGAGCAGCCTGGGGACTCTGGAGAAGGGAGCACAGAGTAACATCCATCGTCTTTAGCCTTTCCCTGCCTCTGGCTCCTTCCCACAGCTGGGTTCCTCGGGCAGGTGAGGGCTTGGCCGCTCCTGGGCCCAAGAGCCGGGTTAGCGATGGGGAACTGTGCAAGGCGTCAGCTGCCCGTTCTCAGCCCCACACTTCCACGTGGCTTTATCTGGGATCCAGCCCCAGCCCATGGCCTGTTGCACCAGGAGCGGCTGGGAGCAGGTGTTTGGAGCGTTCCCACTTCCCAGCTCCTGCCCTAACCCTGCCCCTGCTCCCCTCTTCCCTCGCAGTTCCGGCACAAGGTGAGGTTCGAAGGGATGGAGCCGCTGCCCTCGCGCGACTCCAGCGACTCCAAGTCCTTCCGAGGCCCCACTCCCAGCGCTGCCTCCGACAGCTCCAGGGCCTCCACCTCCTCCAGCCAGCTGGACGGGCTGAGCCTGGTGCTGAGCACGCGGGACAGCCTGGAAGTGGACGCTGACCTCCAGCGCCTCCTGTCCCTCTTCGAGATGCTGCTGGCGCAGTTCGACCGCGTCAATCGGGTGACGGAGGACGTGTCCCGCATCGAGCTGCTGCTCGAGGGCTCCCGC